>CM072814.1:64872841-65043692 GCA_036937905.1 Salvia rosmarinus
GAAATTAAACGAAACTATAATATGAAAAGAAAAGAAAAATAATAAATATGTAATTATATTAATTTATTTAAAATATTTAATAATAAATTAGATAAATATATATACATATATAATAATTAATTTTGATTGATCGAGTATAATCGTCGGTTAATGTTCAATAATCGATATTATTTTGAATGATTAACATATACCTAAACACGAAACCGAAAAATTGATTATTGATTAACCGATAATCGATTTTTTTTGTTTTGATTTTGGATTAACAAAAACCTAAAAAACGATAAGCACCCTACTATTTACCTGTGCTAATTATGTGTTTCTTTTATGGAAACGATTCCAACAGACCAAAGTAGAACGAATAAAATACAAAAATAAGGCATAAAAAACTTAGACTACAGTAGTGGGATTCGAACTTTTTATACGTTTGGCCTCTAGAATATTCCTATTTTTGTATTCAATTTATAAATTACATTTTAAATTTCAAACTTTAGACCTATTTGTTAACTAAATTAAATTTATAGAATAATTCAATAATGTCACAACATTTCGATTTATTAATTTATTCCTTCTATTTTATTACATGAGTTTGAAGTTGAAATTTGAAAATCTATCGAACTTCGAAAACTAAAATTTGATTGATGATTTTTTTGGTCTATTGTGTGGGTTGTCATCCCTTATTTTCAATATCGTTGACTTAGACACCGAGGTACGGATTGCTATTCTCTAACACTTGCTAACACCATCGGATTTCATTTTCCTGTTATAAGCAGAGATTGAGATTTGGTACCACATTTCTTGAGATAGACGTATTTGAGTTTTTGCTTAGGATTTTGGAGTGTATAGATGAGAAAAGTCAGGATCTTGATGGGTTTTTGATCTTTTGTTAAATTAAGAAAAATGGGGCGATAAAGTCAGGGTCTTGATGAACCCTGATCATTGGGTAAATTAAGCAGAGAGAGAAGTGGGTTTCATGATTATTTGGTGTAAGGTGAACTTATATGACCTAGTTAGAGATTACTCAATCAAATTCCTTCAATCGCATAAAAGCAGCACATATATATAGAATTTAACTAACTACTACATGATCAGATTGTTTGTAATTTCAATTATTAGGCTCAAAGTCAAACTCAGTGACAAATTCCTGTTGTTTGATTCTTAGTCACTCTTCCTTTGCGTTTTCTTGAAATAAAGAAGAATTTGAAGGTAAAACAACATCTAGCTAGCCTATTGTTTTGATGCACGGTACTTCTAAGTACATTGAAAAAAATCTGTATTTCCTAATTGTAAGAGTTGATATTAATCACTAAACTATCCTATAAGCTTCTCCTGATGCATATCATGTTGTGATCCGAGTTTCGCTAATTCAAACGACTTATTAACCACGATTCACTGTGGAGCTTTGGAGAAATGCATCTTTAGTTTCTCTGCAATAATTTCTTGTTCTAATAGTGTAATGATCTATTGGGAATTCTTGACCTCATCTAATGATACGCATGGCGGAAAATACGGTCAAGAAAGCAGATCTAGATCTACAATTAAACATGCGATGAGCCCTATGAACACGTTAGATAGAGAACTTACGATTTGCAATGCTTGATGAATCGCAAGGTTGTCTCCACAACTATGGTATTCACGTGTATGCAAATTGATGCGAAACAATTCCTCGGTATGAATTCAAAGAGAAAGCGAAATCTCGAATGAATTAACGGTAGTTCTCTAAGATTATATTTATGTGTTCGTCTAACCCGACCTAAAGAATGAATTCTCTATTTATATTAAATAGAAGCGACCCATCAAAGCCCTAGCTTATATGGGCTTTTATTCTTTAGTCTGCTTTAATTAATTAATAGTCAAACCATTATTAACTAAAGCCCATATATCTAATTTAGCTCATAATCTTTCAATCTCCACTTGGACTAATATTAGATAACTTACCGTGCACTATGCATATACCCTTGGCGGATTAACAATACACTTGATAGTGTGACTCAATAGGCCCCATTACAAGCGATGATCTAATCAAAGTCATACAAAACTCTTGGACTGCGTTGTGCGTGAACTCGATATATGACGGACGTTTACGTGGAAATCAGTAAACAAACCTTTACATGAAGTTTATGTAATATCTTTCATTCATGACACACTCGATTCAACCTAGGATTTTGCTATGTGTCTATCCCAATAGCTCAATCATTTTTCTCATCTTTATTATAAGGCACATATGATCATATTCAATTACTTTATTTGAATATATCTCTTGCATTGGTCAATGACTTTATGGTCGAATAATATAGAGAAAATAAGTGCTCACTCGAAATTCCAATCGAGGAATGAATCTCATTCTTGGCTCAACTACCATTTTCGTTTGTCTCATGATGCACCCAATCCAAGCCGTGTCTTGCCACTTGCAAGCGTTGCCTTGGTCAAAGAACAGCACTCAACAAACAAAATGTGTAATGACCTCAAGTCTAAAGACTATTACATACTCCACACACTAAGAAATCGTAGACATCAAACAAACGATTTAATAGCAGGGTATACCAAGTATTCATGTGTCCATCACGGATATCAAATATCTCGTAGTTGTGAGAACCACTACATTCTCTAAGAATGTGATACATACCACATGCTAACCTATGACATATCATCAATATCTCATTCTTGATGATCATTGGTTAGAGCTATTTTAGAATTATACTATATCATTGAAATCTCACAGCAAAAATGACAGTGATAATTCAAGGGAACAAATAAGAGAATAACGACAAACATCAAAATAATTATTCTATTAAATGCACAAAACTCATAGATAAAACATTGTCTTCAATTGTGATCAAAGTAAGTATGTCTCAACAAAGGAGTTTCTAAAACATACAAACTGTAAACTCCCCCGAATCAAAGCCAATTTCTCACATGTCTAACACCCAAGCTCTCAAAATGTTTGTTGTGTTTTCTATACACAACGACTTGGTAAAATGATCGACTAAGTTATCGGTGGGTACTCTTTCTAATTTTACATGTCTCATTTCTATTATTTCTCTAATCGATGATATCATCTTGGAATATGCTTGTTTACATTTGTGGCTCTTGGTTCATTTGCTTGCGACCGCACCGAGATTGTCGCGAAACAATGGTATCGGACCGCTTGCACTTGGAACAACATCCAATTCTTTCACAAATTCCAACAGGCAACCGCCTCTTTAGCACTTCGGATGCGATAATATACTCGGCCGGTGGTGGAGTCGGCGGTAGTAGTCTGTTTGGGCTGTTCAACTCAACGCTCCACCATTGAGGATGAAAACATATCGATCGAGACTTATAGTCGTCATGGTCTTTGGAAGCTAGTATCGGTGTACCCGGTCAACGATAGCTCAGCTTCCCACCATAGACTAAGAAGTATTCTTTAGTCCTTCTAAGGTACTTAAGAATAGTCTTAACAATTTTTCAATGTTCCTCACGGGATTCTCACTGAAATCATGCGTCATACTAGCGCATAGGCCACATCTGGCCTAGTGCATATCATGGCATACATGATTGATCCTATAGCTGAAGCATATAGGATCATTTTCATGCAAGCAACTTCTTTGTCATTAGAATGACAATCATTCTTAGACAACTTGATGCCATGTCCCATAGGAAGAAATCATTTCTTAGACTTTTTCATTGAGAAACGCCGTAGCAATTTATCTATGTAAGTGGATTGTGATAGCCCCAACAATCTATTAGGTCTATCCCGATAGATCTTGATCCCAAGGATGTAGGAGGCCTCACCGAGATCCTTCATCATAAAGGATTTAGACAGCCAGTCTTTCACAGATTGCATCATGGATCGGTCGCTCCCCATAATCAAAATGTCATCGACATATATGACCGGTGAACAACGTTTCCATTCTCGCGCCTTCTATAAATGCAAGGGTCCTCTTTGTTTCTGACAAAGTCAAACAATTTGATAGCTCTGCCAAAATAAATATTCCAACTCCTCGATGCTTGATTAAGTCCATAAATGGACTTCTTTAGCCTTCATATCGCATTTGGCCTCTTTGGACACAAAACCTTCGGTGAGTCATGTAGACATCACCTTCTAGTTCTCCATTGAGAAACGCGGTTTTGATATCCATTTGCCAAATATCAAAATTGTAGTATGCAACTATTGCAAATAAGATCCTAATGGACTTGATTTTTGCAACTGGTGAAAATGTCTCGTCATAGTCAATGCTTTCACGTTGACTATAACCTTTTGCCACCAACCTAGCCTTGCAGGTTCGTATCTTACCATCTGCATCTCTCTTCTTTTTGAAGATCCATTTGCAGCCTATGTAAAATAGTATATTATAAATCGAGCAGGGCTCTCGATACCCTTTGTTGGAATTCTTGACCTCGTCTAATGATCTGCGAGCGGAAAATACGACCAAGAAAGCGGATCTACATCTACAATTAAACATGTGATGAGCCATATGAACACGTTAGATAGAGAACTTACGATTTACAATGCTTCCGATGAATTCTGCAAGGTTGTCTCCACGACTATGGTATCCACGTGTATGCAAATCCGATGCATGAACAATTCCTCGATATTAATTCAAGCAGAGAAAGCCAAGAAATCTCTGAATGAATTAACGGTAGTTCTATAAGATTATGTTTCTGTGTTACGTCTAACTTCTGACCTAAAGAATGAATTCTCTCTATTTATATTAAATAAAGCAGCCCATCAAAGCCCTAGCTTATATGGTCTTTTATTCTTTAGTCTGCTTTAATTAATTATAGTCAAACCATTAATTAACTAAAGCTCATATATCTAATTTAGCCCATAATCTTTCATAATCTCATTCCTTGTCTTGCTCGTGTCTTGTTATCCTGTCATTCTTGAACTTGGATAAATTGTATTCAAGTATCTGAACCTAAACGAGCTCTCTTGTGGTCGCTATCAACTTGCTCGCATCACTGCTGTAAGAAAATTATCTTGGTTGTGTGATGAGGCAATATTCGTGTTCGGTTGATTTTGCAGCATTGCATCTCTATGTAGAAACAGATCGTGAGCATATTATTTATATCAACTTTTGCAGGAGCCAAAACTGGAATCTTTGTGCTGTTGTCAATTTTGTAAATGTGTTACTAGAATCTTTCCTAATCATCGAGCGAATGATGGGTTACCTAGAGAAATTCGATACATAAAAAGGCAACAGTTTAGACAGACAAGTTCAAGAGCTTCCAATCAATGTAATCTATTCTAAAGAATCTTGAAAAAATATTATGTTTCCAAAGTTGTAGAATACTATCTCACATTATTTATGTATGTTTGTAGAATACTATCCTACATTGGTTATGTACTCAATCTGCCCTAGCATCTTGTATTATATATAGGTGATTTATGTAGTGATGAAAATATAACTACTACTTTTCTCCTATATGTCTCTATACATTTCTCCTACATATATTTATATTTTATTATTTTACATGGTATCAGAGCGGATTCAAATCCGTCTCTGACTTAGTCTTTCAAAAAAAATAAAAAATTAGGGTTTTGGTTTACGCCTTGTCTGTTCTATTCGCCTTCGTTCTACGACTCCGTCTGTTGCCGTAGCAGCAGGCGGGGTAGTCAGAACATGGCTCTGTTTCTTCTATGATCCAAAAAACAAGAGAAAAGCACGGGACCAGAGCACAGTCTCATGTCCACTGCCACAGTCATCTTCGCCTCCAGCTTCTGAAAGTCTACCTACCATTGATGAATTACCCATAGCTCTTTGCAAAGGTAAACGTACCTGTACCACTAAACACCTCATGTCTAATCATGTTTCATTTGCTCGCTTGAGTTCTCATTTTCGTGCCTTTGCTCTTTCTCTTTTGTGTACAGTGATTCCAACTTCTTACCAAGAGGCACTCAAACACCCTTTATGGCGCGCCGCTATGGATGAGGAGATGCATGCTCTTTTAAGTCGTGGTACTTGGGTATTTGTGGCTGCCCCTCATTCGGTAGATATTGTATCATGTCATTGGGTGTTCACCATCAAATTTCTTGCTGATGGTAATATTGATCGATACAAAGCTCGTCTTGTGGCCAAAGGGTACACATAAACTTATGGCATTGATTACTTTGAGACGTTCTCACCCACTGCTCGTTTAAACTCGATCCGAATCATGTTCTCATTGGCTGTCAATCTTTCCTGGCCTATGTATCAACTTGATGTGAAGAATGTGTTCCTCTATGGTGATTTGACTCCGACTGTCTTTATGGAGCAACCTCCAGGGTAAACAAAGTCCTAATGCGTGGTTTGATAAGTTCAGCAGTGTTCTTGGAACTATTGGTTTTAAGCAATGCAAGTATGTGTAGGGAAATTTGATTTTACCATCTCCCGATTATCTATCTTGGATGTTTAATTCACCATACATTGATTATATACCTATCATGCACCTATATAATTAATTGCAACAAGTTGGTATTTTCTCGTGTTTACCTGTGAATTTATCGGATAAAGGATGATCAAGACTCGTGCTTTGATCTTTTGGACTGTATCACGTTTGCCAAAACTCCAACGCAGAGTAAGAGCAATCTATGGAGAATACTAGGAAATTTTGCCTTCTTCCACAACACAGAGATTTTCAAAAATCTCAAATTATGGAATAGTTATTTCTCATTTTCTCTCACCTTGTATTTATAATGCATCCCTAGAATCTTAATAGGATATGATCTCTACATATCTAATAAATATAATCTTATCTTATAAGATACACCAAATCTAGAATAATATCATTTGATATCTAATGATGTCAGATATAATCTATCTAGATATAAGAGAATCGAAGAGTCCGGTGGGACTCTACCAGAAGTGATGAAATTATCAAAGACAGAGGCTTGATGGACCGACCCGAGAGATCAAATCAAGGAATAAAGATGAGCCTCAAATAAATTAATTATCTTATGGTTAGCCCAGAACATAAATTAATTCATAAACATTCATTCATGCCACTAGAGAATAAATGATGACTTACCCCTTTATTACCGAAGTTGAGTCGGGCTTGCACTTAGACTACACAAATAATCTGGTATTTCACGAGAGGACTAAACATATTGAGGTTGATTGCCATTTCATTTGAGAGTATGTTTTGAATCAAATGATTACTACTCATTTCATTTCGTCATCCAACCAGATTGCTCATATCTTCACAAAACCGTTGGCCGTGAAACGTTTCTCAGAACTTTGTATCAAGCTAGACATGATCAATATATATGCTCCAGCTTGAGGGGGAGTGTTGTAGAATATTATCCCATATTGGTTATGTATGTTGTAGAATACTATCTCACATTGGTTATGTACCCAATCTGCCTTAGTATCTTGTATTATATATAGGTGCTTTATGCAGTGATGAAAATATAACTACTACTTTTCTCCTACATGTCTCTATACTTTATCCTACATATCTTTATATTTTATTGTTCTACAGTTCTTATTTGTTAAAAAATCGTGTTGTTTGTGTTTTTTTCTTTGAATTGCAGGATAGGTCCCTCGATGAGAAATTACAGTTTCAGCCGAAGCCGGATTTGATTTCTTACACCGTCTGCACGAGCAGGGAGGGTTGCAAAATCGTTCGTTCGAGAACCAAATTGATGAACATCTTATTGGAACGAGGCAAGCCACATGAAGTCCAGTTGATCTTCAACAATTTGATTCAAGGAGGGCAGAAGCTGTCTCTGGTAACCTACACCACACTCCTAACCTCGTTAACGGTTCGAAACTCTTCGATCGCATACATTCAATAATCTCTGAGGTGCAGAAGAATGGAATGGAGCTGGATCTTGTATTCTTCAACGCTGTCGTCAATGCCTTCTCGGAATCCGGGGACATGGACGAAGCCATGAGGATATTGTCGAAGATGAAGGAGAGATCAAGCCAGTTAACAACGAGCACACACAACACGTTGATCAAAGTACGGGATTGCTGGAAAACCCGAAGAATCTTTACGGATAATGGAGTTCATGTCGAAGGAGAAAAATATAAAGCCCAATGTGAGGAGTTATAATGTCCTTATTAGGGCGTGGTGCAACGGAAAGAACTTCAAGGACGCTTGGGATGTTGTGTCGAAGATGGTGGCTTCGGGTCTACAGTCAGATGCAGTGACATACAACACGTTGGTCAGCGATTATGATCAAAACAAGCAAATAGAAAGGCTGAGGATGTGATTGTGGAGATGCAGAAGAACAATGTGCAGTCGAATGATAGAACATGTGGTATCATAATCTCGGGTTATTGAAATTAAGGTCGAATTAACGAGGCCTTGAGATTCGTGTACGAGATGAAGGGCTTTGGTATACGTCCCAACCTCGTTGTTTTCAACTCATTGATCAAAGGGTTCCTCGACATATCTGATAGAAACGGTTGCTAATGGTCTTTGTGTTTCTTCATTTTGTTGCTAATGAAATCTACGTTGCACTTGTAAAGAACACGATTCTTGATTTTGATAGGTCCTGACATTGATGGAAAAGTTCGAAGTCAAACCCGATGTGATCACTTTTAGCACAATCATGAATGCGATGGAGCACCTGCAGGCTACATGATCCAGTGCATGGAGATCTTCGACGACATGGTGGAATCCGGCATCAAACCTGACGCCCACATTTACAGCATTCTTTCTAAAGGCTACGTACCCGCTCAGGAGCTGGAGAAGACCAAGGAGCTCTTTGACGCGATGAAAGCATCTGGTGTTCGATTGAATGTAGTCATCTTCACAAGGGTCATCAACGAGTGGTGCAACAGCGGCTCGATGGACTCTACGATTAGGGTGTTCAGGAAGATTATCGAATCTAGAATCTCTCTGAATTTGAAGGGTTCGATGTGGAGAACGAGAAGTTGTGGAAGGCCGAGGAGGTGCTCCGCCTCATGGAAGGGTTCGATGTCCGTCCCGAGAGGAACATGCTCCAGCTCGTGGCGGAGGCGTGGCGCTTGATTGGGCTCGCCAAGGAGGCGAACAGAGTGAGGGGTGCGTCGAGGAAGAAGACGATGACGTGTCATCTATCATCACCACCATCGCAAGTGCAGCAAGACACGCCCACGGTTCAAGAGAGTTTGGAGATGTTTTATCAGAAGGAAGCTGCGAATTCACCCGTTACGAGGTTGCAGATACCGAATGTGGTTCTGAGTGATTAGAAGGGCTCAAGCAAATGGAACCGGATGGTGTTGAGAGAGGTCGAGCCCTCCTCGTCATCCGATGGGGTATGCCCTACGAGAGCCGTGAATCTTACTTGTAGATATAGAGAATGAGGTGCTCACAGGGTTAGCCGGAGGTGGCAGGGGTTTGCATATGGGCAGTTTGCTTCGGTGTGCATGCTCCTGCTGTTGAACTGAATGATGGCGCCCTTGGACCGGACGAGGCATTGCTCTGGTTAAAGATGGATGGATGCACAGACAAGTTTAACTAACTGTTGTACATAGAAAAGGGGGAAATGTGGTTGGCATTTGATGATCTTTCAACTCTATGTTGTTCATTACCATATGGTTTATTGTTTGCACACAGCAAACAAAGAGCTTCTTCATTTTCTCGAGTGCCATATCAACAGTGGTAATAGAATTGATTAACTTGTCATACCATCAACAACATCAGATACTTTATTTTGATAGGTTGAACATAGACGGAGAAAATAATGTCATTTGTTAATATTCAATACTCAGAAGCTATCAAGTACGGATACGAAAATATATATATTTCCAAAAAATCAAGATACGAATATGTTTAGGATGCGTTTATGTTTATTTATAATATTTGTATATATTTTATTAGTAATAATATTATGAAAATCATATGAACACATCACATAATTGTCTTAACTAAAATAAAGCAAATAGTAAAACATAAAAATGTAGACTAATGAGGTTAGTGGTAATAGCCTTTCAACAAAACTGAGGTTAGTAGCAATTGCCCCACATCGAATAGAAGAATACTTAAATTCGAACATAAGAAGACTAATTTAAGTGTGGAATGCATTATGATATCAGAAACAAAATGTATAGTTGTCCGACATAATAGAGAAAGACTAAAGTGAACGTAAAATGCACCATATAAGGAGAAGCAAAATGGATATTAGATTCACTTCAATTGACATATGCCTCGGTCCAGTTGAGGGCCTTGAGGCCCAAATCCATTTTTCAAATGTATTAAATATGTATTTGAATTATGATAAATAAATAAAAAAAATACATTTTAAATATATATTTTTAGCGAATTTTTTTGTATTTGTATTTGTATTAAATGCGTTTTATACTTCTAGTAGAAGATTTTTTTTGTTTATAGTTTATTTTAACAATAATCACGCTAACTCTGCAACCCTCTCCCCAACTGATCAGTTACAGCTAATAAGGCGTCAAAGTACAATGGTTATGTTCGTCAACAAAAGCAGATAAACTGGTCTGAAATATGAAGCTACCATTACGTTTTACCATAAAATTTGAAAATATTTTATCCAAGAAAAGTATAATACCAGAAAATTGTCAGAAGTGGGATTTGAACCCACGCCCTCGTAAGAGGACCAGAACTTGAGTCTGGCGCCTTAGACCACTCGGCCATCCTGAATGCTTTGATATTCGTCATATAGTTTTCAATTTCAAGAATATTCAAATATCAAAATTGATCTTTTACAATTATAAGACTGCATGTACTTAAACTTTGATACATCATACATGTATAATATCCTTGAAGACATTTGAGTGCTAATGAACACGTAGGTCTTCTTCATCCAACAAGACATACGCCATTTTATATGTAAGTTCCTCAAAAATTGCAAAGTATATTTATGGAAATGAACATATTTAATATAAATTAATAATTTTATGTCCGTCGAATGTATCCTTTTGCTTGGAGTAAGGATGCGACACGTGATCCCATATGATGCTGTTTTTGGGTAAAGTTGTTATAAGTCCAAGTAGGGATGTTAATGGGTGGGTTTTACCCGGACCAGAACCAGTAAATAAGTAATGGTTCTGATTTTGGATCCGACCCATTAGACACTGAATCCGGACCGGACCAGGACCATCAACTATGGGTCTTAAGCGGTCCGGATCTCAGCGGGTCTGGAACCAGAACCGGACAAGAACCAGAACTAGAACCGAAACCGTTGCTTTATAATTTAATGTGTTATGAGTGATTTTGAATCGATATGGATAAAACTAGCTCATTGACAAGCTATTTAAACTTAGGAGCGTCGATAGGCGGGTTTTACTCGGACCGAACCAATAAATAAGTATTGGTTACGGTTGCAGAACCGAACGAGCCGGACCGAATCGGACCATCAAACTATGGATCTAAACGGTCCGAGTCTATAACGGGTCTGGAACCAGAACCGGAACCAGAACCGGAACCAGAACCGCTGCTTTAAAATTTAATGGATTTTGAACGATTCTGAATCGATTCGGGTAAAACCTACCCATTGACATCCCTAAGTCCAATGATTGGATGAACTATAGTAAATGTATATGGGCATGATTACACAAAATAAAATTAAGCTTAATCAATCACAAGAAAGTAATCAACGTTTAACAAATAAAAGGTTGTGTACTTAGGTAGAAAATATTTTTAATATTCTAGAAGTTGTTGGTATAAGTGGAAGCTGTCCACAAAAATTGACCAGAAGTATTAAAAAACTTATGCTATTGATAATAAGATATGTGATAGTAACGATTTACAAATTACAAAAATAATAGTTGTAGCATCAACTTTATCAATGGTGAGACGCAAACGGTACATCTGCATTGCATTATCTTGAAAAATAGATATGATTCTTGTAGTTACAAACAGCAACCACCATACACTACAGCAAATACAAAGTCCGACAGGCGCCAAAACGACATCGTTTGAGAAACCCAGGTGCAAAACAACTCCCCTCGACGTGCTCTGGCAACATAAATTACCTTCATCGCACGTCAAGGGGAGCCTTGCGTCGCCATAGCTAACCTATCTTCCGAGCACTCTTGTCTGGCGCGTGTTGTGCGACTTGCAATCGGGACACTTATGCGCCACAACATGATACTTCACCTCGGAGTTGTGCCCACAGTCGTTGCACAGAATCCACACCTGTCATCACAAGCAGAGTTAGCAGCTGCTTTCGTAATATACAAACACCGGCATGCACGAGCCCCAGGGTGGTCGGGACGTACCATCTTGTTTTCACAATATGGGGGCATTGGCGTGGCTGCGATCTCTAAATCGAACTTCTCCCACACTTTCGACATATCACAGACAGACTTCGAGCAGATGGGGCAAGCATACCTGCTTAGAAGATCACGTTGTTAGGTTCAATGTTGACTACAACGATGTTGGATGGAATGTCAATTTAGAATCTGCTATAACAAGCGAGAGAGAGGAGAGTTACTGATAGTGCTCCTGCATCTCTTCCAAGCACGCCTTGTGAATGGTGTGGCCGCAAGGCAAGGCGATGACGTCGTTTCTCGACTCAAACAGATACTGCACATGACAAATACTTGGGTTCAGTTGGGGCCGGACAAGAAAAGGCGACAACGGGAAGAAGAGGATTACGTGAACTAACCTCGAAGCAAGCGGGCAATCCTGGTGCATTGCCCTCTCCACGCACGGATGGCTGCTCTTCAAAAGCGCGGAATAACAGCAACCTGCGCACAAGAGAGAGACGTGAGAAACAAGAAATACGGGCCGCACATGAGGACCGATTCCAGTCAAACGTGGGAAAGAAGCAAAGACTCACCACATTTGTTGCAGTGGAAGAAATTATTGGAGCCCCCAATCCTACAACAGCAGGAATCAAGCATGACTAGATATAAATTGCTGTGTATAATTTATCCACTTAAATCAAAAGAATTACAGGATTGAAACATAAGTTATGTAAGGATCACTCGGGTCTGTATAGCTTCCGTTGTTTCTCTTTCCATAATACAAGAAAGTAGATTGCTTAAGAATGGATTATGTACCTGCAAATGCCGCAGCCATTACAATGGTACTGCTCTTTAGATGTCTGCAAAAGGGAAACAATACAATCAGCCATCAAAGTTTATATTTCAAAATCACCAAATCTTTTGCGAACATTGGCCGTACAACATTTTGGTTGTTTTACAACAAAATCCTTTCTGAATATATGATTTTAGACACAACAATCATTAAGATACAGTATCACACCAGAGGACAAGTCATAGATTCGTACTTACATCGTCATCAAACAGCTTGCAAACACCACAGAAGTATCTTCCCATGCATACACCACAGTTTTACAAACTTGTCTAACCTGAAAAGACCACCAAAAGCAACCGTATTAGAGGATGTTGAGCGCACAAGTCTTCAAGCACGAGACTTGATAAATGGAGACGTTCTCATTTAAAATATGTATAAACACCAACCTCCTGTTCGGTATTACAAAGTGAACATATGACCTGAAAATCACAAAATCATGAAAATAAGCACAATAATCAAAAGCAACAAAAATAGATAGAAGAAGCTGAAAAAGAAAGATCCGAGCAATATCCTATCCAAGCAATATCTTACCTTCTCAACCGAGTGGCGAGGGATATCATGTCTGAGCTTCTGTTCGATGCTAATACTGTTCTGTTTACAAAGAAATAGAATATCGGGAGTTATTTCACGTTTTCACAATAGTTGATATCGGGCTGCACTTTGATAAAAGGATAGCAAAACCAACCAACAGCAGAATATAACTTAAATAAGTATACGCGATGTTCATAGACATATATATATATGTATATACTTTGTCATATACGCATTTTTTCTGCGTATATTGCTTCAAACAAGTTACTAGAAAAGCATTTGTGTAACTAAAAGGATGCCCAAATAACCTTCGCATCATTATGACAGTGACGGCAACTGAAGATCTCATTACAGCATGGAGCTCTAATGCGACACCTTCGGCGATAGTGTGAACATCTGTTAACCAAGCGTCAAACGTTAGCACGAAGTCATGATATATAGCACTAAACACAAGCTAAAAAACCATACCCGTATTGCAAATATCCTTCATCCAGTGTTTCAGTACCAGCAACCTTTCCCCGGCTTGTCACCTCATTCTCTGCAATGTGTTCTTCATGCCAACGCCGCAATTCTAGATCACGACCCTTTTTCCGGAACCTAGTCTCATTTTCTTGAGCTGCTGCATTTTCTGAAATTTTCGGTTCAACACATGTTGTGCAGGAATATTCAACAGCCACAGACGCCATTCTACCGTATAATTAACTAGCAAAGCACCTGCATTCACAAAAATGTTTAGGAAGAGCCTAAGCCTATCTATGCTTTCTAATCTACTGGCCCTCCACGCGGGCGAAAACCTTCTGTTGCATGTTTGCTCCATAGCAACAGAATCAGCAACAATAAAATCCAACTAAGGTTGAACAGCTCCAATCACGAAACTTCGCACAGAGGAGAAATTCCTGAAAACAAATTGGTTTACGAGAACCCGAACAACACAAATATCATGCAGCATTCCAGAACTTCAAATCTTCGAGCTCACGATAGAGTCTGTTTCTGGAAAATTCCATCCTAACGGAGTGCAATGATGGATCGCTCTCAACCTATTGTCAAAGCAGTAGAAAAATGAATCATGTCCCTTTTTAAGTCGAAAGAAGAAAAGGTTGCAGGGATGAGTGTGTTATATCCTTGTCCTCGAGAGGACAGACCCACCTCCGTTCAGGGTTTGTGATGAAAATTATAACTAACTCTCTCAAACATGTCAAAATTTCCATTGACGACTCCACTTATAAATAGAACTAAATGTAAAGCTAGCCCAATTAAGTCAGCATATATCCAACTAATCTACTCAGAGAGATGGAGCACTCCAAGGAGGTAAACATTAGCTCCAGTCACATGTAATAGTCACATGTAATTGTAAACGAATAGATAATCTTAATTAGGCACTTTTATGGATGGAGTTCAGTGATGCTGTGTAAATTTCCAAGGTGGAAATGATGAGCACAACGGTCACTTTCCTGTCCCACAAGAATATGGCTCAAAACTGAAAGAGAACAGACGAATCAAAGAAGAATTCGTATGGAAATTTAACTTGATTCACCTACAGAATTGGGAATAGTCATTGTCCTCAAAACTTTTTGGTTACTTAATAAAAGGATTTTATTGTGAAACAGATGGTGCCAAAGACATGCAGCTTCATATTCCAGAACGGAAGTAACTCTGTACCACAATAGTGACCAACAAGAGAAGTTAAAACCCTATCGCTGAGAAACTCCATGCTTGCACCAACACTTGGACCAGGAACTATGGAGACATCATAAACGGTTCTTTCCTAGTATAACTAAGATAGAGACCTGAACTAAGCTAAAACCACAAGTCCTCTGCCAGAATAATTGTCCAAACGCTACAAAGTTCACAAGCTATACCGTCATTTCCAACTAACGCATAATTAAAGTAATACAGTATTAAATGATCTGATGTCTCATATAAAACCTTATTTTTTCCAAAAAGTGGTAACAAGAGTGCTGCCTACGTTCTATAGATGGACAAAATTCAGAAAAACTAGTTCCTCCTCAAACATTAGACAAAAGAAACAAGGGCAAACTAGACGATCCATGAAGATGCTTATTCTCTAACCTCTGTTTCCTAGCCTCGGTTGCAACCTAGCCCCAACAAAAAAAAGGAAATTTCTGAAGAAGGATACAATAATCAAGGAGGCAGGGAATGGTCTCATACCAGCAAGCAAAGCAAAAGCACCCAAAAACTTCATCTACAAAATATCCAAGGTCATCGTTTCACATTCACAAAATATCTCACATCTAAATATGCATTATCTACAGGGATAAATAGCTAGCCAGCATATTAAGCACAATATCTTCACAAAATATTTCACATCAAAATATGCACACACATTCACAGAGATAAATAGCTAGTTATCATATTAAGCAAAAGATCTAAAATTTCATGGTGATCAAAAAGTGCAAACCAAACACAGATTCTAATGCAAACTGCATTTAACTTTCTCAAATCACACACACACACACTGAGAGCATGTTTCATGATTTCATTCCTATAATAAGCTAATCAAGCACACAAACCCCATCAACAAACTCAAGCTTCCATCTTTCAGTTCCTCAAGAAAAGCCAAAAAACTACACCATAATAAGCCAAGATCAAAAAATTTAAATAAACTTTCAGAAACAACGACCTTTAAACTCGTGATCTCTTTCGCAATCACCTCGTCGTGATCAGATCTTCTTTCCTGCACCAAAAATGTGCACACCGAGCAAAATATGAATGATAAGAGAGAAACCGGGTAGAGCGAGAAACACACAAATCAATGATGTATGGATTCAAGAACGCGAAAAATCACTTTTTTATTGAGAAAATTAACGATGGGGATGTGGGTTTGAGGGTGGCGTGGCATGCATATAATCAAATGGAGACAAGAAATGGGTGATTGGGGCAGCTCAGACGGTCGAAAAAAAAGGTTGCTTTCTGAATTTTCTTTCCTTATTTTTCTAGGGAGTTCGGAAAACGCGTGGTCATATACTTTCAATCTTGGATAATTATTGTGCAAGCTGGACAATTTCTATCACTTAATTAATGCATTTGTGCGTAATGAAATTTTGTCAAACTTATGGGATTGGAATCCTCTATTTTGAAATCGGATCGCCTGTCTCATAACTTTCTATATTTAATAATAATAATAATAATAATAATAATAATAATAGTGCTAAATATACATAATATATACATACATAAGGTCCTTGATAACTATAGTATCAAAACCATTCCAAAATACTCCTAATTCATTTTTGGTAGTTATATTATCAATTTGAGATATGAATTAATCTCCTCAATTAACAGAAATTTTAGAAACAAATGTTTAATACTTTATATTTTGTTTGTATCTTTATTTTGTCTCCTAGGTACTTTATCTTGTGTTTTGTATTTTAACTTTTCATTTCTAGTTTATCTAATATCTTATAATATAACGTACTGTAATATAATCTTAATGAAATAATGGATTTATGTGGTCAACATGTGAAATTTATTCTCACAATTATAGTCATTATTCCGTTTTCTTAAATTCAAAATTAAATTTCTCTTTATTATAGTTATTTCTTTATATTTTCTAATTTTTGTTTCATTTTCACTAATTTATATGGATAATTGTTATTTTTAGATATAAGACTAATTGTGTTAAATGTCATGTTATAGATGTCACTACTGGATAAGGTGGCAAATGACTAAATTATATTTATCTAGTCCTTTTATTTTTATTTTATTATATTTTATTTTTGTTGTTGCTATTTCCTTTTATGTTTAGAGAAATTAGCAAGTGGAATAAAAATTTAAAGCAAATGAATGAATGACTTTAATAATCGTTAACCACATTGAATGGCTAAATCATAAATTATACAATAACACATTATATTCTAAGAAATTAGTGAAATTTGATTAAAAATTAGAAAATATAGAGGAATGACTATACTTCGAGAATATTTTTCATATGTTGACCACATCAATTCATTATTTCCTAAAATTATATCAAAGTACATTATATTATAAGATATTAGATGAAATGGAAATAAAAAATTAAAAATTGAAAACAAAAAATAAAGCACAAAAGGAAATAGCAACAAAAGAAAAATAAAATAAAAAATAAACAAAAGATGCATCAATCCGTTAATTACCGTGAAGGAAATATCACATCATAATCCATTCCTTAATTACTATCAAGGATAATGGTGTAAAATGTAAAATGAAATTAAAATAAATTAATCCCTTAATTTTTGGAAATGTTATATTTGACAAAAATATCCAATTATGTATGTATATATTATATATATTTAGCATTTTCCTAATAATAATTTCATGTATGTGTGTATTGGTCAGTAGTTAATATTTAAGGTTAAAAGCTCTCAAATTTAAGTCCACACAATGTGATTTTTAAAAAATTTGTATTAATTAATCAAAATATTACTATAATTATTATTGTTGTTTTTATTATTTATTATATAAATTTTGAATTTAAAAATTATATGCCATAATTTTAGAAGAATTAATCAAATAATCATTTGTTAAAATATTATTATAAAGTCTAACATGGACTAATTAATGAATTCTAACTAACAATCTTAAAACTATATTAAAATATAGGAAATTAAAATTGAAGAAAAATTTAAAAACTATAAAAAATAAAACACTAAAGGTGGGATAGAGAGTCTCATGTGTTATAGTCCATAGTTTTCTAAGTCTTATTTGTGTTTTAATATTAAATTTACCGTTTAAATGATATTTATTATAAATATAAATATTTTTATAGTATAATAAATATTATTTAATACTCTTTTCGTCCACCTAAATCGTTCATTTAATTTATTTTAATCCGTCCATAAAAAACATCCATTTTCATTTTTTAAAAATATCAACGCCATAATTTTTGTCTCAAATTTACCGACTTATTTTTAAAAAATTACTCATGGCCTATATTTTCACTCTCACTATCCATTAATATATTAATTTATTATCTCTATAACTCACCTCTTAATTTCACTATCATTAATCTATTCATTTATTATATTCATTCATATTCTATTTATGGTGTAATATATTCTACTAATCAAGTATGAACTATAAATTGTGAAATAAATATAAACAATAATTATAAATTCTAATTAGTACTTCTAAATTAGACTAAAATACATATATTTAAATTGAAAAAAAAAATATGGGGCACGAACAAGATTCCAAGAAATTAAATAGAAGATCTGAAGTACATAATGTTGAGAATACTGGATAGTACCAATGTTTACAATAATTTTTAATAATTTTATTTTATGATATTTCTTTAAATGTATGAACAGATGATTTAGATTTGATGAAAACACAAAAATCAAAATTTGAATTTGAGATTGAAATGCCCAACATAAAATTCAGCTACTTATTCTTTTATTTTATTTTGAATTCATGGGAATCGGTACACTATGTAAATCTTATTTGAAAAATTAAATGTGACAGACTCATACTATAAAAGTATTAATATGATTCAAACATATGATTATTTAATTATAAGAATTTATTTTATCATTGGATTGTCTAGAGGGGGTAAAGTGTTAATTTCGGATAACATTTCCTTTTTCTTTCTTTTTTTGTGTGCGCGCGTGTGTTTTGCTGTTGAAAGTTTAAACTTGAAAGAGAAGTCGTCAGATGAGGCGTGTATTCAGATTGATGCGGGGCCCATTTACACTGACTAATCAATTACTGACGTGGAAGGATTAGAATTCATTGAAAAAGAATAATATCATCAAAAGCTGATGTGGCAACCCAATCATTCGCCTCTCATCCAATCACAACGATTATTCTAATGAACTCGCTTTCAATTTCAATCACATTTTCGACATTTTACTTGTTTTATAAATATATGAAATGAAATGTTATATATGGAGTTAATAGATAAATTTCTCAATGTATAAAGAAAAGAAACGAAAGAAAAGTGGACATATGTTAAAAGGCAAAAACTTGTGTACGGGCGCCTCACGGTGCGCGTACACTTGTTTTTGTTTTTTTGTTTTTTTTTTTATTATTATTTAATATTATGTCTTTTGTTTTATGACAAAAATTTATATTAAATATAGCAATTAATGATAATTAGATTTTTAATTATAATTTATTAATTCATTATGATTTATTAATTCATAATTAGGGTTTATTAATTAACAATTAGGATTTATTAATTCAAAGTTAGGGTTTATTAATTCATAATTAGGGTTTATTATTCAAAATTAGGGTTTATTATTCAAAATTAGGGTTTATTATTTTCAATTAGGGTTTATTAATTCAAAATTAGGGTTTATTAATTCCAAATAGGGTTTATTAATTCCAAAATTAGGGTTTATTATTTTCAATTAGGGTTTATTAATTCAAAATTAGGGTTTATTAATTCCAAATAGGGTTTATTAATTCAAAATTAGGATTTATTAATTCAAAATTAGGGTTTATTAATTTATAATTAGGCTTTATTATTCAAAATTAGAGTTTATTAATTCAAAATTAAGTTATATTAATTTAAAATTATATTTATTAATTTACAATTAAAATTTATTAAATTAATTAACTACTTAATTAAAATTAATTAACTAATTAATTAATTAAGGTGGTCTCACTGTGCGCGGGCGCGCACAAGAGACCACCTCATGTTAAAAAGAAGGCGTTTGAATTATGATATACACGACTGATTGTTATTTGTGTTGTTTTGAATATGATAAATGGATAATTTTTATTATCTGTATACATATAAGTTGAAGAATGGATAAAATGTTCCCACTCCTTTTAGCTGTTGTTGAATGTTGATGCCTTCCCAAAAGAGGGGCAGGAATTTTTCGTTCTTTATTCTTTCATTAGAGAGCGGATAGATTTAGACAAAAAAGTTGGGACACACTCCAAATGAGACTAGCATGACGTAATTTTTAAATTTTTAAAATAATTTATGGTTTCTTTATTGATTTATCAAAAAATGAGGGATTGATTTATCAAATTTTATTCTAGTATTTAGAGGAAAATTCTATCCTCGATGACTTTAACTTCTTTTGTTTTGACAAATTTTGTGATTCCATGGACTACGGTGTTTGGTAAGCTTATTTTAAAAAGCTTATAACTCCAAGAGCTTATAAGATGTTTCAAAAGCTTATAAGATATAATATTTGAAGAGCTTATGAGTTGTCAAAGTGTTTACATAATTGAACTTATAAGCTAGAAAAAGAATCGTAACTTATAGAGAGAAAATCATAGTTAGAGAGAGAAAGTTGACGAGAGATGAAGTCGATAAAGTATATATAAAAATAACGAACCATAGTAAGGTTATTTTGGTAAATTCACCGTTTAATATAAGCTTATGAAAAAATAAGTTGGAGTTGAGCTACTTATTTTTATGAGAGCTTATTTTACAAATTTATATGTTTATTTATGAGCTTATTTTGACAAACGTTTTGCATATGAGCATAAGTTCCAAACAAGTTATAAGTTATTTTGAAAAGCTTAAAGCTTATGGCGACCTCTATATCTATTTACACAAATACTTGATCATTTTAAGCTCGTCAATGCATAAATACCAATAAACATATTCTGGATTGGTAGGGAAATAAGATATTCAATAATTGGAGACAAAAGATTCACATGAGAAGACAAAAGAAAAAATGGGTTTCCTTGAACCTCCAAACACAATGACACATAAGCAACCATTTGATACTATCAAAATGTGCATGGAATACTTTACAAACTAAAATGGAATTGAGTGCTTGTATACCCAATTGAGTGTGGCTCTATTCATTAATAACTTCCTATAATATTTTTTGATTAACTAATGAAATAACTTTTATATTATCTAGTAAAGGTAAAAACAATTCTTTACATAAAAAAATTATAGTCATTCTTACAATTTGACCCTTATTATTATAATTTGAATTTTGATTTAATTATAATGTGAATTAATTTATGATATTGCATTAGAAAATACTCATTCTGACTCCAAAATTTGTTCCTAGTTTTCCTTTTTGATACATTTCTCAAATTTGTTTCATTTCTACTTATGGAAACTACAGAAAATATTACATACTTATTATCCTCAACAACACTATTTATTTACACTTTTTACCACTCATGGTCCATCACTATCTCTCATTCTTATCCTCAAAAATATTAATTATTTATATATTTTACCATTCGTGTCCACCACTATCTACAACTAATTAATTTAACACTACACTAACTTTTAGAGGCTAAACATAAGCTCTTCAAAACAGCTTATAAGTTCTTTAAGAGCTTATAAGCTCATGCAAAATATTTGACAAAATAAGTTCATAAACAACTTATAAGCTCCCCTAAAATAAGTAGTTCAATCTCAACTCATTTTTTCAAAGCTTATAAGTAACAGTGAATATACTAAAATAACCTTACTATGGTTCGTTATTTTCTACATATACGCTATCGGCTTTACATATACGCTATCGACTTCACCTATAAGCCCAATTATCTAAACACTTTGAAAAACTTATAAGCTCTTGAAATTTTTATAAGCTTTTTAAAATAAGCTTAGTCAAAGACCCTATTATTAAAACTCGCACTAAATATTCCATGGAATAATTTTTGAGAACGGAAGGAGTAGAAGTTTTCACTGCCTTCTTTTTTTTTAAAAGGATCACTTTTCTTCGTCCCGTGAATCCACCGCAAGAGGAAGTCACCGTTAGAAAAGAGTGTACATAACAGTACAACTTGAAAATAGAAATATAGAAGTATGAGATCAAACTAAAAATGAACTAAACAGAATTGAAGTACAAATAAAAAAATTGTATACTAATGTCGAGTCGAGGAGGTCTCTTTCATATAAGGCGAGATACTCCCAGTAGTGCTCTTGGTTACAGCGTATCGTTCCCAAAGATAAGCGACAACGTCTCGAAGGTGGCGACCGCAAACCAGCGAGCTTCATGAACCGGACGGAGGCGAGCGAGCTTGGAGCGTACTATATCTCGTAAAGTACTTTTAGAATGTTGGAATGCGGTTGGTAGTAGGTGGCTAATTTGGTGATACATGTCCTATTTATAGGCGCCGTCCTCATGAGAACTGTTTGAGTCAACACCCTCATTTATGTCGGGTGTTACGGAGTTATGTCCTCATTGAGTACGAGATGGGGTTCTGGCGGTTTTCGGAGATAAAGTATGAGTTACATCCACGTTTTAGTAGAGCCATCATGTCGAGGCGTTACGATAGTTCTGACGAGTGCGTATAGCGGATGTCTCTTCAAGTGCCTGCGAGCCTAACGAATTGAGCTACGAGTTGGACCTTGGACCAACTCCAATTTTGGGCTCGATCAAACGATGATCCAAAGTTCGGTATTGGGCCGTGGAACCGGGCCCACGAAACAAGCCCACGAAGGCCCAAAGAACAGCCCAAAGACCACCTAAAGACCAATTTCCAAGATCCAAGTCCACGGACTCGGACCACGGAGCTGAGCAAAGCGGTGGGGCGGGCATCAGGCGGCAGGCGCGGCGGTGTGGCGGACGGGCGGCGACGGCGGCGTCACGTGGGCTTTCTAGCCCATCACTTGTGCACATTATTATACTAAGTGTTCAATGAACCACTTATATAGATAATTAATGAAGGTACATTAATCAATGTGTGATAATCATTAATTAATCTATGCTTATCCTCTTAATCACATAACTCAATGTTTAAGTGATCAACTTTCATTCACTATTTCTCACTCATCGAAAATCGGATTTAAGAATATGAATACACCACGATCATCTACTCAAAACGTAGATCGATCATCTACCATTTAATTTCATAAAATTAAACATTACGTCACTCAAAATCTTGATTAAAGTAGCTTCCTGGCAACTTGACCATATATATTTAATTATATACATATATATACATATATGGTTGAGTTATAACAAAAACCTATTTTTTCGTAAAAACCTAAAAACTAATGCATTTTACGTATAAAACTAATGCACCATTGAGTTCTGATAAAAGACAAAATTATTCATCAATATTTCGTAGTGCGGTAACTTTATATATAAAGTGCATTAAATTTATATATATATATATATATATATATATATATATAGAGAGAGAGAGAGTGAGGTTCAAATAAGAACCAATTTTAACGTGAGAACTAAGAACCACGGAAATTCTTTACGCACAAAATGAATTTGCTATGAAAGTTAATGAATCTGCTGGGAAAGTTATTGAATCCAAAAATTTCACCCAAGGTTCGAATCCCACGAGAGGCGAAAATTCCAATTTTTTTTGATTCAGTAACTTTCCCAGTGGATTCATCAAGTTTCACACTAAATTCATCATTTTTTGGTTCTCACATTCTCACAATAAAAATAGTTTTTACGTTAACCCTCCCCTATATATATATATGTGAGGGATCAAATAGTACTCCGAGCCTGAGATAGTATGTAGTACTCAATCTCATTCACCTACCTCATAGATCATATGGTTGAGATTTTTTGGACTTTTTAAGCTCAATTTCGCTGATTTTCACTACAATAAGGGTAGATTAGTAATTTGATTTGTTATGTGATTGCGAAAAAAAACTATGCATTGAGCTGAACTGAATAATGCATTCAAATGAACAAAAAATGCATGTAATTAAACACAATAATGCATGCAGTTGGAAGCTCGCGTATAGCACACGGGCGCGCCCAATGTGCACTCGTGCTCGCGCGTCGCTCCGATGCTCGCTTGCGCGCCCGTTGGCCAACAATGCATTTTTATGTTTTGTTAAATGCATGGGCATCTTTTGATCAATGCATAAACGTGCTTTGTTGAATGCATGTTTGTGTTTCATGGCAATATGCAGTTTTATGTTTGTTTAATGCAGTTTCATGTTTTCTTCAATGCATTTTTATGGTTTTCGACAGTAAATCTCTCATCCATCCTTATCTGTCAATTTCGTCATCTCTTTCCATGATTTCCGACGAATTCGTGTGTGTGCGTGTAGGAGTGAGTTGGGTGCTTTTAAGGGGTTTTATGTTCTTTTTAAAGCTTTATTTAATCAATCTATGGCATGTAGCGGGAAGAGCGGTGAAGGCGATCTTTGAAGTCCGAGTCGAAGCCAAGCTCCGGTCGGACGGCGAGCAAGGCCCGAACTCGTGAGCGAGCTTGACTTCAAAATACGAGGAAGGATAGAGCGAACAAGGCTGGAGTAATGCGGGAGCAAGGTCGAACTCGAAAGACGAAGTCAAAGCTCGAAGGAAAAGTGGCGAGGATCTTTGGAGCGAAGTCTTCGCCGAGCTCGAAGAAGAAGCGACCACACTCAAGCTCGCCTTGAGCCGAGTTCAAGAATGACGAGCTCATAAGTAAGTCGAGCTCAAGGACCGACGAGCTCGAATCAAAAGCCGAACTCGAGATGGACGAGCTCGCATGACCAAAGTCGAGCTCGTGGCGAAACCAGACTCCATGAAAGAGAGAGAGAGATAAGGTTGAGTTCGTGGTGAGCCGAGCTCGTGAATTAAGTCGAGCTAGCAACCAAAGTCGAAATATGGGCGAAGTCGGTCGTAAGCGGAGAAGAGCTGTGGCCGATGGATGATCAACGACAGTATGAAAGGTTTTGGCTGAAGACTGATGAGATCTGCAGGACCACAGCCATGTGGCATCGCCAGCGGCATAAAAGGGACGCGTGGGTTGTTATCTATCAGAGCTATCAGAAAAGGACTGAAAAATCGAGGTTGAAGGGCTAGCAGTGCGCCGTCTCAGACCGAAAAGAGCGGTGGTTATTAAAGGGGACATACAATGTAAGAGGATATTCTATTCATTGGAAACACACACAATCATAGGAAGAGGAGGAATCAGAGGAGCGACAACTTGGAGAAGAAGCCATCGGAAGAGGCGACGATCTAAGAAGGGGCACGTGATTCCGGCGACGAGTTTCACTTTCTTTTCTCGAATTCTTTTAGCTTGTTATGGCATTCGTTTACGGATATTGTTGAGCATTCGCTATGAGCTAAATTTGTAGGACTTGATCTTTTGATGAAACCCATGTTCGTGTGACGAACTCATTTCTACGCTTATCTTGTTAAATTGCTATTGTTCTCTTGTAGATTATTCATCTTGCTTGTGATTGATCACCATGGGTGGGATTTTAGCTCTATAATTTCTGGGAAGTTCTTATAGAGTGGAAAACAAGAGAGTGATGCAAGAACATGATTTAAAATTTAATGTGTGTGAATAGCATAGGAATATGTGTTTACCTTGCGTGACATAAATGAATGAGTTAGTAAAGATATTCTAAGAGTTGTTTGGTATATGAATATATCGAATGACTTATAGATTATAATCTTAGATTTGGAAAAATACTAAGAATCGGAGAAGTTCATGTCATGGTAATGAGGTAATGATAATGTTGTAGCATATTTAATACAGAGCATGAGTGGAATCGAGAGGTCAAGTCTATTTCTCATTCTTTTATCAGCTGTTTAATCATATATTTGTCTGCAATTTCACCTCGCTTCGTAGTAACATTCTCATAGTTTTGATTTCCGTTTGTTTTTATTAAGTTGTTCTTCCTGTTTAAATTTCTCTTGTGTTGTTCTCTTAAACAAAAATTGATTGGCGGCGTGATTTAAAAAGTGCGATCTCTGTGGATTCGATCTTGGAATATTTCCGTGTATTACTTGTTGACTACGTGCACTTGCGTATATATAATTGTGTTGCAACATTATATCGCACAACAAGTTTTTGGCGCCGTTGCCGGGGATCGCCAATTATAAATTACGTTGATATTGCAATTTTGTGTTTATTTGATATTAGTGGTTAACTCTGATTGCATGAAACAGGGCTCCTGGATTGTGGTATATGTGCAAAGCCAAAGCGCAGGTATTATACCCATTAGATCTAGAGATTGAACGCACTTTTCGTAGAGGAAGACGACGTCAAAACGTTCGCAGAGCACAAGCCAGAATGGCCGCACCAGGAGGTAACGGAGGAAATGCCATAGTCATTCGATGACCGAAAAGGGTATACGTGATTGACGCTAACCCCGATTTAATGAGTTAAATCGGGAATTACCGACCCGAGGTGTAAGCAAACCGATTCGGTGAAGTCGGTCATGTTCCAAATGCTCCAAACAGTGGGACAGTTCAGTGGGCAAGCCACAGAGGATCCACATCCTCATCTTTGGTCTTTCTTGGAGGTCAGTGACTCGTTCAAGTTACCTGGTGTCTCGGTCGAAGCATTGAGACTTCGGTTGTTCCATTTTTCGCTACGAAATCGTGCAAAAGCATGGCTGAATGGTCTTCCATCAGATTCTATCACTTCGTGGAACGAGCTTGGAGAAAAATTCTTAATGAAGTACTTCCTGCCTACAAAGAATGCAAGATTCCGAAACGACATCATGTCGTTCTAGCAGAATGATGATGATTCAGTGTGCGAGGCATAGGAACGTTATAAGGAAATGCTACGGAAATGTCATCACCACGGCATTCCGCACTGCATTCAACTTGAGACTTTCTATAATGGGCTAAACGCGTCCCTCTCTTGGTGCTCGATGCCTCCGCAAATGGAGCTATTATCTCTAAATCCTACAATGAGGCGTATGAGATCTTGGAAAGGATTGCAAATAACAACCGTCAATGGTCCAATTCTCGTGCTCAATGGGGAAGAAATACATTCGGTGTGTTGGAGGTCGATGCTCGACAAGATTAATCGCTCAAGTGGCATCCATGAGCAATATGTTAAAAGGCTTGCAAGTAGCCAATCCAGGTTGTTCAACCAACAAGTGTTCCGTTGGTCGCACCCACAATGCAAGTGAGCGAGGTGTCATGCGTTTATTGTGGAGAATGGCATAACTTTGATAGTCGCCCATCAAACCCAAAGATCGGTGTGCTACATAGGAAATCGAATGGCGGAGGAATAATCCTCACTCACAAACATACAATCCGGGTGGAGACAACATCTAATTTCTCGTGGAGGCCAAGGATCGGGAACAAGTGGTGGTGGAAATTTTGAGAATAATCGTATAAGCCAAATTTCCAACCAAAAAGAGCGAGCCGCTCCTGACTAAAACTATTGAAACTTTGATGAAGGAGTATATGACCAAGACGGATGCAATAATCTGAGGATAATCCACTTCACTCGAAATTTGGAGGTTCGGATCGGACAATTAGCTAACGAGATGAGGAATCGACCACTGGCAATCTTCCAAGTGACACGAAAAATCCTCGAAAGATAAAGAACATGTCGAGGCATCACTACGAGAAGTGGGAAGCGGATGCAAGAAAGCGAGTTGCCAAACCAAGAAGCGAAGCGGAGTCCTCAAACACAAAAGCAAAGTGGAAGACCAAGCAAACCCGTAATGTCTTGAGAAGCACGCGAAGTGAATCCACTATCGAAGCAATTGGACGAGGTGGTTTATCATCCACCACCACCTTTCCCGAAAGGTTGAAAAGAAACAACAAGATACTCGGTTTGAGATTTCTAGATGTCTTAAAGCAACCGCACATTAATATCCCATTGGTGGAGGCTTTGGAGCAGATGCGAACTATGTGAAGTTCTTAAAGACATCGACAAAAAGAGACGCCTCGAGTGAGTTCGAAAAAGATGGTGGCGACCGAGAAGCAAGAGTACCATGTTAAAGAGCAAAATTCCACCCAAATTGAAAGATCCATGGAGCTTTACAATTCCATGCTCCATTGGAGGACGCGACGTCGGTCGTGCTCTATGTGATTTGGGAGCAAGTATAAATTTAATGCCGCTCTCAATATTCAGGAAGCTAGGGATAGGAGAAGCTAGACCTACGACAGTGATCTTGCAGTTGGCAGATAGATCGATGGCTCATCCTGAAGGAAAAATTGAAGATGTGCTAGTAAAGGTGGATACATTCATCTTTCCCGCAGATTTCATCATTCTGGATTATGAAGCGAGATCACGAGGTGTCTATTATCTTGGGACGCCTTTCCTCGCAGCTGGAAGGACTTTGATTGATGTCCAAAAGGCGAACTCACAATGAGGGTAAATGATCGAAGGTTACTTTAATGTATTCAATGCTATGAAGTACCGACGAGTAGAGGAATGCTCGGTAATTCAAGTATTAGAGCGGTCGTCGTGGATAAAATCTTCGGAACACTCGTCTCGGTTCAAGGCGGTGATAATGAATATGCCGAGCTCATGGAGTTAGAACAGAAAGGGGCTCCTCAAGATCCCTCTAACGAGATCCGCCAGTGCCACTCGTATCGGCCCGAGCTCCGGAGTCACTGGGACTCGCAGATCGGTCCGTCCAGGTATCCAAACCTTCAATAGACGAACCTCCAGTGCTTAGTCTGAAAACATTGCCCAACCACCTGAAATATGCTTATCTGGGCGAGGGAAAAACTCTTCCAGTAATCATTTCAGCTGCTCTCGAGCACGACAAGGAAGAATCCCTGTTACAGGTGTTGCGCAAGTACAAGAGAGCTATTGGTTGGTCAATTGCCGATATCAAAGGGATCAGTCCTTCTTTGTGTATGCACAAGATATTGTTGGAAGATTGCCACAGCACTTCCATAGAGCACCGGCCGTATTAACCCAAACAATGAAAGAGGTGTTGAAGAAGGAAGTTATTAAATGGTGGATCTTTGGAATCATTTATCCGATCTCGGATAGTTCTCGAGTGAGCCGGTGCGGTGCTCCTAAAAAGGAGGGTTACGGTGATTTCTAATGATCGGCGGGAGTGATTCCAACTCGGGTGATAACGAGATGGCGTGTTTGTGTGGATTACAGGAAATTAAACACGGCTACTAGGAAAGACCAATTTCCTCCGCCATTCATGGATCAAATGCTTGACAAACTCGCTGGTAAGGAGTTCTTCTGTTTCTTAGATGGGTATTCTGGTTATCATCAGATTGCCATTGCACCCGATGATCAACATAAAACCACCTTCACTGTCCCTATGGCACTTTTGCTTTTAGAAGGATGCCTTTTGGACTCTGAATGCCCTCTGACGCTCCGGCTGCATGATGGCCATATTTTCGGATATGGTGGAGAAGTCATTGAAATCTTCATGGATGACTTCTCCGTATTTGGGGATACTTTTGAGTATGCCTAAATAACTTGGGAAGGTCTGGAGCGTTGTGAGGCGACACACTTGGTCTTAAATTGGGAAAATGCCACTTCATGGTGCAAGAGGGCATCGTGCTAGCCATCACATATCCGAGGAAGAGATCAAGTGGACGAGCTAAGATCGAGTGATAGATAAACTTCCACCTCCACTCATGTTAAGGGTGTGCGTAGTTTTTGGGGATGCGAGGATTTGCTGAAGGTTTATAAAGGATTTTTCAAAATTTCTAAGCCACCGTGTGCCTTCTTTGGAGAAAATAGCCACTTCGAGTTTACTCGGATTGTCTGAAAGCGTTTGACGTTTGAAACGAGCTCTAGTGATGACCCGGTGATCATTGGTCCGAATCGGTCATTACCTTTCGAGATGTGTGACACAAGTGACTTCGCCGTGGGGGCGTCTTTGGGTCAACGAAATGAGAAGATATTCCACTCCATCTATTATGCTAGCAAAACGTTGGTGGAAGCTCAAATCAATCCATCTATTATGCTAGCAGTGATATTCGCATGTGAAAAGTTTAGAGCATACCTCGTAGGTTCGAGGGTGATTGTTTACACAGATCAGGTGACCATCAGGTATCTTGTCGCCAAAAGATGCCAAGCCACGGTTAATTCGATGGATCTTGCTTCTGCAAGAATTTGATTTGGAGATTAGAGACAGGAAGGGAACTGAAAATCAAGTGGCTGATCACTTATCCCGATTGCCAACAGCTGAGGGTGAAGAAACTCATGTCCAAATTCAGGATGCATTTCCTGATGAACAATTGATAAGCATGCACCACAGTAGCACACCCTGGTATGCAGATTTTGTCAACTTCTTGGTCAGTGGAGTGTTGCCTCCTGACTTCTCATACCAACAGAGGAAAAGATTCTTTTCTCGAGGTCAACCATTACTTTTGGGATGAACCATTCTTATATAAGCATTGTCGACGGGTTGATAGTATTGCGTCCGCATGAGGAAATGGAATCAATTCTAGAAGGATGTCATGTGACACGCTGTCGTTTAGCGTTCAAAATAAATTTATAACCTATTGCCCATCACAGGCGTAGCCAGCGATAAGTATAGGATCGATCCCACGAGGAGTTGGTGTAGCAATCTCTGATGTCACGATGTCACTTAAAAGAAATGAGAGTAGTATAATTATCTTGATCACTATAGGTATGGCTAAAGTAACCTGAAACAAACTAAAAGGGAGTATCAAATAATAAGACTAGTCTGGCTTGGGCAACAACTTCGTGAAGACGATTAACACTCGATCCTAGGTGCAAAGGTTTTCACTACATGACATGCATCAACCGGTTATAAGAGACATACCGCGACCTGTTGTCACGGGTCACGCCCACGACGCACCCTCCAAGTCTATCCTTTCTGTAGAAGGCGAGGACACCCTATGCAAACTATCTAACCCAGAATGCCCACGCACGAGGACACCTCAAGACATGCAAGCCTACGTGCAAGTGTTATGATCTAGATGGACCCGGTATTGGCAAAGGCACTGCTAGACTACTCCAACTCGCCCACACCGTCAGATTATTTGGGGTGCGGGACACCGACACCTTAATCCAATTATTACTTGCAACCTCCTTACCCACTATGTTATTTGCAACTAACACACCGAGTTTGGTTGCTTATATATTGCCCAGACCTAGTGCTTCGGAACACACACATGCGGATCGAATGCCCTACTTAGACCTCTCGAGTTATATTAATCATGCTTCACTTAGTCATGCCCAAACCGTAATAAAGACTTAGCTAGACATAAAATAAACAATCATGCAATGATTAATCGAAACCATAATTAAACGAAACAACTTACTATTACTTGAATGAAATAAACGACGAGCCCAAAGTACACCGCAAAACATACGACAAAGTAAATAAAAGTGTTTGCCCGAAGGGATTTAATGTATCACGATGGTGATGGTGAATCTGATGCTAAGAGTATGAGAGCGAGAGTCGGAGCTAGGAAGAGACGCACAAGTCGTGCCTTCATCCATATATATAGGCCGAGAGAGGTCGACGATGGTAATGGCCCATGGGCTGGACAAACAGTATGGTTTCCTTGTTGATCGACGTCTTTTCTTGCCCGACGGATGCAGGATGATCTCCTCCGATTTCGTGGGATTTGGCAAGACATCCTTTCCTTTCGGTTAGCGAGATTCACCCCGATCTCGCGTATCTTGCCCATCACCCTCTCTGCCTCTTTCGACCAAAGGTCTCTCTTCTTCCTTCTTGCCCAGCTCTTGCCTTCTTTATTTCCGCTTGCCCAGTAGCCTACCCTTCTGGAGATTGAACTTGTGCGGTTTGTAAGGAGGTCACGCCGTGTAACGGAGCAACACTGGGTTTGATGCCACGGGCGTGAGCGAAGCTCCTTGTGCCCTCGGGGTACAGTCGTATCTCAGATCATCCGCCATGCAAGTTACCACTCTGTCTTGCCCATTTCTGCCCTGCCTTGCCCCTGCAGACCAGTGTGTCCTCCCAGACACAAAACACAACAAGAAAGACACAAAAGACTCGATCTAGACCTAGACAAGACACAGAAAAAGAGCACAAAACTTGGGCTCGTCACACGCACACACTTTAAACATGCTTGTCCTCGAGCATGCACATGCAATTTGCCCAAGACAACAGAAGAAAGAAAAGACACAAAAAGACACAAAAGGTTAGCACATCTTCACAAGCGGGTTATCTCGGCCAATATAAGCTTCATTAGAACAAACTAGCAATTCAGGTAGACTCCATTCAAGCAACGACCATCAAACAAGTCAAAGTACGAATTTGAGCATATTGGGCATTTTCCTTACCAACACTCTGCACTCTTGTGTATAAGCTAGTGTATACGCCGTAACATCTTTCATTTCGACTATGCCATGGCTTCGTGCCCTCTACCATCTCCACCGTTTAGACAAAGTTTTAAACATTCATCATTAGGACTTTTATTTGGCTGTAATGGGGCTTAAGACATAGGTGGGAAATTTTTGGAGCGAGGCTAAGGTCATCATAGACTGGGTTCGAGGAATTTATTTTGTCCTCCATGGATTTCCTTCGCTTTTTCTTACGGCCTCAAGACAACCATCTTAGGACTTCATCAATATATATTCTTTTATTTCAAGTCCTTCATTTTTCTTTCAATTGGTACCTTCTTTATATTGGGCATTTGCCCATTTATTTTGAAATTTTGATAACCCTTTGTCTCTCCCGCCCATCACAAGGCTCTGTTCTTCCCTTTTGTCCGCCTTTCTCTTCTATTAGCTCCTAAGTCCAATTGTTGGGTAGCTTCTTTTCCGTGTTAATTTAAGTGAGTGAAAGAAATTATTAAGCTCGAGGGGCTGAGCGAGGGATTAACATTAGGTAGGACATTTTTGGCTCAGTGGGCTATTTGAAAGAAAAATTGCCTAAGTCATCTAAATGTTTTAGCTAAGTCAATAAGGCCTCGACATAAGAGTGCACGCAAGTTCTAGCAAAATCCTAATGAAGATGTCATTAATCACACAAGAAAGGAAACTGTGTTGATCAAGATACAACAGTTTAAGCTCAAAACTCACCATGTGTGCTCAAATTCAATTCGTCATCCTTATTTACATACGGTCATGCTCAAAACAGAATTCCTAAAACTACTAGCATTATTCAAAACAAAACAAAATACAGGCCAATCAATCCCACCAATTTAAACATGCTAACCGACACACAAAAACGAAAACCCCTCCCCACTCACACACTTTGCGTTGAGCAAAGTGGGTAAACAAGGAGGGAACACAAACACGAAACAACGAAACGACATGAGCAAGGTAGGCAGTCCCCCCACTCACACACTTTGCCTTGGGCAAAGTGGGTCAGAGTGGGGACCGACTCTCTTAACTCAAACAAAACAGAACAGACGCAACCCCCCTCACTCACACACTTTGCCTAGGGCAAAGTGGGTGAGGGAAAGGGGTTGACCACCAACAACAACAAAAACAAAACAAAAACAACAAAAACAGAAACAAAAACGAAACAAAACAGGAAACAAAAAACAAAAAGGGAGGACAAAAGGTCGAGGAAATTTGGATACGAATCCAGCAGGCAACGAATGACGGTGGCATCATGGGTCGCTTTCCGTTGTTCCTCCATCCTGGTCAAGCGGGCTTTAATATCCTCCTCCTCCTGGCTATCTCCTACTCTCTTCCGGCCGATCGGGAGATCATGGCGAGGTTGTCTCGTTATCGTATGGCTCGTGAAGGCGGTTTGTTGTCTGGTCATAGTAGATGTCCTTCATTCGCCCAAGATAGTTGTGTCGATATCTGACTCGGGCTCTGCTTCTGTGTCGGTATTCGCCGTCCGTACCTTGACCGTGGTACAAGACGTTCACCAAATGGGCAAGAGAGATCCTCTGCTTGGGATGAGTCAGGATGTATTTGAAGTGGGCTACTGCAAACGCGAAAAAATTAATCTTGTGGCCATGCCACATGCACCACAGAATGAACAACTCCTGTTGGGAGATGGAGTTGCTGCTGTCCACCTTCCCGAAGAAACTGTAGGACAGGAGGCGATGGCACATCCTTAGCGCGTTGCTCTTCAGCTCATTGCCCTTAGTGTATCCTGACTTGAATGTTGTGCCCAGACCAATCGTTGACCATTTTTCATTCCACTCCTCCTCTGTGTGCTCGGGGATGAAGGTGAAAGCCTCCTTGTACTCTGTGGTCTTCATCTCAAAAACTTATGTCATGCCCAGGGTGCAGTTGAAGTCGTTCACGGAGAACGAGAAGTTGTTGCCCATCAGCCTAAATTTTATGCAGTCCGTGGTCAGCTTCACCTTGCCTGGGTTTTTTACTTCGAGGGTTTGAATGAACTCTCTTGCCAGTGTGATGTATACCGTCTGGCCATTCCAAAATGCTCCCGTCAATCCTTGCGAAAAACTTCTTCACTTCATCCTTAACCCCCAGACTTTCCAACACCTCCATGTCTAGCGTCTTGGGCTTCACAATGCCCCTCATCAGTGGTCCAGTGGGTGAACTACGGGGTGGCCTCTCCGTGGTCAGGATGGCTTTCCCTTTTTCTCAAGAGGTGATGCTATCTTGGCAAGGTACCCACGAGTTCTCTTCGCGATGGCTTGGGAGCTCAGACGAGGCTTCTTTCTCGGTGGTGGTGGTGCCCCGAGTCTTTGTCGTGGGGTCTCTTCTCTTCCTTCACTTTTCTCCTTTTCGCCGGAGGGCTCCAGTTCGTCAGCTTCGTCCGAGGTGGACTCCTCTGTCTCCGCGGGGGTATCCTCCTTTTCCGTCGCTGGGGCGGCCTTTTCCTTGAACGCTTTGGCTTTCTTCTTCTTGGGCTTCGCCGTTGGCTCTCTCGGTGGTTCCTCCGGCGCCTCCTTTGTGGGTGAAGGTACGGTCTCCTCGATTATCTTCTCCAGGTCCTCGGAGTTTACTGGAGAGGGGCTCTTGGGCATCTCGGGAGTGGTAGGAGTTTCAGAGGGGGTCGCCATCTTTGTTTCGAGCTCGGTGGTTTCTTGATTCGGATGGGAATCGAATTTTTTAGTGTTTCGCTCGGTTTCTGGTGGTCATTTTGAAAATGGAAAGGGTTTCTTCTTTAAGGTTCGAGGTAAGAGAGGGAAAGTTGCGAGAGGTTGAGGCGGCGTGAGGGGGGGTTAATTATGGAGTGGCCAAATATAAGGGACGTACGTCATTTCTCCCGACAACCGCCCGCCACTTGTTCCAACTCACCCTCTTGCCCACGGTGAATGTCAGCGTCTCATCTTGCCTCTTGATCATGATCACAACATTCCTCGTAGATTTACCAACACAACACCACATCGAAAAGCGGGCAAAGCCCAACAAAACAAAAGCGAAAACAACACGAAAGCAAATAAAATACCGGTTGCCTCACGGTTGGCGCCTGGTTATCGTCGTGGCTCGACTGGACTTCTTCATTAATCTTTCCGTCGAGGGCTTGCATGATGCAGATTCCGGATCTATCTCGTGATGCCCATAGTAAGCCTTTAGTTGTCCATTGACCTTGAAGGTCTTTTCGTCTTTAGGTGCTGCGACCGGCGTACTCCATTCGAAATTGAGTTTTGACTTCATATGGTCCGCACCACTTGCTTGTTAACTTGCCCGACATCAACTTGAATCGAGACTGGTATAAAAGCACCAATTGCCCTTGCTCGAATGACTTGGCTTTTATAAGACGATCATGTGCCTTCTTTAATCTTTCTTTGTATAGAACGGCATTGTCATAAGCCTCTAGCCTTATCTCTTCCAGTTCTTGAAGCTGAAGCTTTCTAGCTTGGCCATCACGGTCCCAGTCAAAGTTGAGCTTGTTCACTGCCCAAAATACCTTGTGTTCTAGTTCCACTGGTAAATGACACATCTTGCCAAACACAATTCGGTACGGTGACATGCCCAAGGGGGTCTTGTATGTCGCTCAGATGCCCATAGCGCGTCGTCACAAGACGAGTGCTCCAATCTTTACATGTAAGTCCCACTACCTTCCTCAATATAGTCTTGATGATTCTGTTGGACAACTCCGCTTGCCCATTAACTGCGGATGGTAGGCTGTAGTCACCCGATGGGTTACACCGTATTTCTCGAACAATTTGGTGATAGTAGTGTTGCGAAATGGGTTCCTTGATCGCGATAATTGCCTTGGGCACGAACTCGTTGAAAATATTAGCTTTAAGAAAAGTCGAAACCACCTTTGAGTCATTGGTGGCACTTGCCTTCGCCTCAACCCATTTCGAAACATAGTCCATTGCCAGCAGGATATATGCGTTGCCTCTTGAGCTTGGTAATGGTCCCATAAAGTCCATCCCCCATACATCAAAGATTTCGACGGGGAGGATAGGTATCATGGGCATCTCATTTCTCCTCGTGATATTTCCTTCGCTGACACTCTTATATTGCTTACATAGCTCATAAGCATCCTTGAATATCGTGGGCCAGTCCGCTGTCTAACACCTTCCTCGCTGTCCTCTTGTGCCCAAAGTGACCTCCATATTCTTTGGAGTGGCGGTGATTGAGAATATCTTTGATCTCGGCCAGACGCATAGCGTCGCGAGGACTTAGTCGGTAGACTTTCTCCATAAGTAGGATCATCCCATATGTAGGTTCGACGATCCGCCTTGATCTTGTTTCTTTGATACGTAGTGAGCCCAACGGGGAGTTCTCTAGTGGTTTTGTAATTCACCAAGTCGCATACCATGGCTCGAACTCCGTCGTGCCACGAATGAAGATGATGTTCTTGGGAAGGTCTCGCAATGGGCACGGGTCTTCCCTTCAATATCCTACTCAGTGGTCGGGCACAAGGTTTTGTGCTCCACTCTTGTCCTTGATTTCACATCAAACTCTTGGAGAAGCAAGATCCATCTGATCAGTCATGGCTTTGACTCCTTCTTGGCCATTAGGTACCTCAGGGCAGTATGATCGGTGTAGACGATTGTCTTGGTCCCGATTAGGTATGATCGAAATTTTTCAAAGGCAAAGACGACCGCCAAGAGTTCTTTCTCGGTTGTGCTGTAGTTTCATTGGGCGGCATTGAGAGTTCTCGAGGCATAGTAGATGGCATGACTTTCCTTTCCTCTTCGTTATCCCAAGACGGCTCCCACGGCGTACCCGCTTGCATCGCACATAACTTCAAACGGCATGCCCCAATCAGGGGACTGGATGATCGGTGCTGAGATTAAGTTATTTTTCAGAGTATCAAAAGCCATCTTACACTCTTCATCGAATTCTCAAGGTACATCATTCTGGAGTAGTCGTGTCATGGGCTGGGCGATCTTCGCAAAGTCCTTCACAAATCTTCTGTAGAATCCAGCGTGCCCAAGGAAACCTCGCACTTGCTTTACTGAAGCTGGATAGGGCAATTTGGCGATGATCTCTACTTAAGCTCTATCTACTTCTATCCCTCTTTCAGACACCACGTGCCCAAGAACAATCCCTTCTTGTACCATGAAATGACATTTCTCATAATTGAGGATCAAATTCTTTTCGACACATCTCTGTAGGACTACCTCCAAATTCGCCAAGCACTCCTCGAATGATTCCCCGTGGATGGTAAATTCGTCCATAAAGACCTCGATGCATTTCTCCAATAGGTCCGAGAAGATGCTCATCATACATCATTTGAAATGTCACGGGGCATTACAAGTCGAAAGGCATTCTTACGTAGGCAAATGTCCCGAATGGGCATGTGAAAGTGGTTTTATCACGATCACCTGGGCAACCCGGATCGCATGTGGCGAGTATCCGTCTAAAAACAAAAGAATTTATTTCCATTAACCTTTCCAAGATCTCGTCAATGAAAGGTAATGGGAAGTGATCTTTTCGGTTACCGTGTTGAGCTTTCGATAGTCGATACACATCCTCCAACCCTGTTTGGAGTCTCGTTGGGATCGACTCTCCTTTCTCGTTTTCACTACCGAATGCGACTTCTTGGGCACGACGTGTCTTGGGTGACCCATTTCTTGTCTGACACGGGATATATGATGCCCAAGTCGAGAAGCTTCAAGATCTCCTTCATGACTACCTCCTTCATAGCCGGGTTCAACTTCCTTTGTTGATCGTGTCTTGGTTTGGCTTCTCTTCCATTAAAATGTTGTGAGCGATATGGATGGGTGATGCCCTTGATATCGCCAATGTCCATCCAATAGCTTCCTCATTGCTAATAACATTCTTCTGACTTCTTCCGATTGGATGAGTTTAGCATTGATGATCACGAGCGATGTGTCGTCTTCCCTAGAAATATATACTTAGTGGTGAGGAAGAGTCTTTAGCGCGAGTTTGGGAGCTCTCATAAGGGATGGAGCGAGCTTTTCTTCTTCCTTCGCTTGGGCATGTTCTCGGTATATTGACCACTTGAGTCCATCGGGTTCGCTCCGCAAATAAAGCAGGGCCTCCCGACATTGTCCGTAAGCTGCTTCTCCTTGAGTGTCTTCCTCCTTAAGACCACTTTGAATTGCTGCATCCAGCGGATCTTGTAAACCTATCTCGGGCAGGATGTCTCCCACCATGGGTTCAATGTGATCAATGAATTCCACGACCTCAATATCAATAGGATGCTCCATGGCCTTGAAGATGTTGAAGTTCACCTTCTCGCCGTCGAATTCACATGATAACTTGCCCGTGTCGCAATCAATCCTAGTTCTGGCTGTCTTCATGAATGGTCGACCCAAGAGCATAACTGAGGATTTGTTGCCCATCGTGCCCATATCCAGAATGTAGAAGTCTGCTGGAAATATGAGTTCCTCACTTTGACCAATCGTCTTCGATGATTCCTTACGGATGAGCGTTGGACTGTCTCGCTAATTGAATAACCACTCGTGTTGGCTTCAGGGTTCCCACTTTTAATTCGTTAAACATTGACAAGGGCATGACGTTTATAGATGCCCCCAAATCCAGCATGGCCCTTTCGATCCTCGTATTGCCTATTACGCGAGGGAATGAAAACATCACGGATCTCCACACTTCTCGGCGATTTCATTGTGGATCTGCGGATACATTATCTCCCACTGGAATTTTGCATCATCTTTGTATTTCACCTTCTCGTGCACAATTCTTTCATGAACTTTGCCCACTTTGGCATCGTGCCCAGAGCAGTGATAAGCGGTATATTAATTTCCACCTTCTGAAATACGCGATACATCTCACTCATTTCTTCCTCTCTGCGGTTCTTGGCCAATTTGCCTGGAAAGGGAGGTAAAACCTTAGGATTAGGTTTGACATAGGTCGGTTCAATGATTGCATCTTCTTTTTCCGTCTTTTCCTTGGGCAGTTCCACTTGATCATCGTCGTCTTGACCAATGTGTTATGTGAGATCTTCCACTTCAGGCATGTCTGCGTCGTCTTTAGGCATGAAAACTTTCTCTGGCAGTTTCTTCCCACTTCTCAGGGCTACAACATTCAGTTGGGCTAACTCGTTTACCTCTACTTGTGGAGGTAAATTTCCTTGCTTCTTCTCAAGACGCGTTACGGCGGTCGTCAATTGGGAAACTTGGTTCCCAAGGCTCTGGAGGGCTCCCCTTGTCTCGACCTTGAATTTCTCGTTCTCTTGTTGAGCCTTCACATTCTCTCGTGCCATAGTATGCACAAGTTCGGCCAACGATGGCCCACCGCTATGGTCACACCGACTATTCTGTCTTCATTGTTGTTGTCCCGCCTCCATATCTCTGTTGTTGTCCTACCCTTTTGGTTGTTAGACCACCGAAATTTTCGTGGTTCCTCCATCACGGGTTGTAGGTCGGGAGTTTGGATCATATTTCTCTTTCGTATTGCCCATTACCATTTCGACCTTTGCATTGACTTCTTCTTCAAAAAGGGTGGGCATTGATCCGTGTGATGTGTCACGGCCGCAAATTTGGCAAACTTTAGCTTTCTTTTGCCACGCCCGCGTTGGTTATGAACTTGTCGAGCAGGTTACAAAGTTTATCCGGCTTGGTCTCCACGGTTGAAGAAGTAGCGGCTTGCCTCGAAACTTCTCCTCCTTCATCTCTGTTTTCTTCGGCCATCTCGCCCAATGATCTAAAGGCCTCACTGGGAACTTTATTCATTATCGATCCTCCACAAGCTGCATTCACCCAAATTTTCTCACTTGCCCTTAACCCGGCCATGAAATATTGGATTAGATCATGGTCTGGAATTTGATGTTGAGGGCCTTTCGCCTGCAGCTTTTTAAACCTTCCCCAATAATCATAAAGGTTTTCCCGTGCCCATTTTGATCTCGCTTATCCTTTTTCTCATGTTCTGAATGCGGGCGGCAGGAAAGTACTTCTCGAGGAACTTCTGGTGCAGTTGTGCCCAAGTGGTCACACTTCCTGTGGGCAAGGTGTAGAGCCATTCTCTTGCCCCATCATGCAGAGAGAAGGGGAATGATACTAATCTCACATACTCCCCAAGGTTTTCATTGGCGCGGATAGTCCCACACGCCATCTCGAAGTCTTGTAAATGTCTTTGTGGATCCTCCCCGGGCATGTCACTGAATCGGGGGAGGATCTGGATGAAGGAATGCTTCATCTCCCAGTGGCCATTGATCGCGGGCAAAGTGATGCCCGTTGGCCTCAGGTTCTGGTTGTTGGGGAACACCATTTCCCTCAATGTTCGCTCTACTTGCGGTTGTTCACCCATCGTATTTCCTCCGGGTTCTCTCTCGGATTAGCGCCTTGCAGCTTGTCATGCCCTCTCGTCTTCGCCGCTCCTCCGCCTTGCGTGCTTTTCGATCTCGGGATCGCATAAAAGTCCTCCGTTCTCTTACGCAAGGTTGGGTCGTAGCATACTGATAAAGAAAGCAATAACAACTCAAGAAATAGAAATTACCTTTGGAATGCGCAACTCCCGACAACGGCGCCAATTCGACAGCGTCGTTTAGCGTTCAAAATAAATTTATAACCTATTGCCCATCACAGGCGTAGCCAGCGATAAGTATAGGGTCGATCCCACGAGGAGTTGGTGTAGCAATCTCTGATGTCACGATGTCACTTAAAAGAAATGAGAGTAGTGTAATTATCTTGATCACTATAGGTATGGCTAAAGTAACCTGAAACAAACTAAAAGGGAGTATCAAATAATAAGACTAGTCTGGCTTAGGCAACAACTTCGTGAAGACGATTAACACTCGGTCCTAGGTGCAAAGGTTTTCACTACATGACATGCATCAACCGGTTATAAGAGACATACGTCGTGACCCTGTTGTCACGCGTCACGCCCACGACGCATCCTCCAAGTCTATCCTACGTGTAAAGAAGGCGAGGGACACCCTATGCAAACTATCTAACCCGTAATGCCCACGCTGCGAGGACACCTCAAGACATGCAAGCCTACAGCAAGTGTTATGATCTAGATGGACCCTAGATTGGCAAAGGCAAATGCTAGGACTACTCCAACTTGCCCACACCATCAGATTATTTGGGGTGCGGGACACCACACCTTAATCCAATTATTACTTGCAACCTCCCTTACCCACTATGTTATTTGCAACTAACACACCGAGTTTGGTTGCTATATATTGCCCAGACCTAGTGCTTGAACACACGCATGCGTGTCGTAATGCCCTACTTAGTGATCGCTTCCTTTTCACACGTAAAAGTGTAATGTTAGGGTAAGTAAGTATCGTATCCACGAGATTGTATCACGAAAACATAGAAGCTAGCTCAACGACAATTCATTATTATCCAAGCACGTAATCGGGTGATAGGTTTGGGGCTTGAATTTAATCCAAAGCAAAGATAACCAAGCGTAAATATAAAAGCAATAAAATCACGAAGATAACTATAAAGAAAGACTAACCCTAGGGATGCACCAATCCTATCCACGATGTTTATCCCGCTTATTATTAACCGCTTTAATCCGCATAAGAGGCGGAAGATCACATATATAACCAACAACTTCGCCATTCGACAATTGCGGTAGTTGATTACTAATTTTCCCTATCACGATTCGCCTCTAGAGGAAAATAAGCAACCCAAAAGGATCACTAAGAATATGCTTCCTACGAATGTCCTAATCTCGCCACGACTCAAGGCTCATTCAGATCATGCATTCGATAACGATCGACAATTAATACGATTACGCCATTAACCGACAACTAGATATGCATCAAGATTGATCGTAAATCAACACATATAAATAAGCACAATCGAATCATGAATCAATGTCCGAAGGTAAATAACGATAGCGTAACTCACAACATATAGGATCGAATCATGCAAACCCTAGGATTAGAACGGAAAACTAGCCAGACATAATAAACGGAATGAAATACGAATTAATCATAAAAACAAAATTTAAATATATAAAACCCGTAGGGAAGCGTCGGATGAACAAAGGTTGGTCTTGAATCCAATCCCAAGCGAACGAACGGAAAACAAAGGAAAACGATCGGACAAAACGTTCCGATCGATAACGAAACAATAAACTAAATTAAAACAACGTAAGAACAATACTAGAATTAAACTAAACGAAGACTAAAGCAAAAGAATGGAAAAACTGAGGAAAAACTGAAGTAAAATAGGTCTGGGGGCGTCTGGGGTCTACAGAGGCGCGAGTGGGGTGTTGCCATATATATAGGCACACCCCAAACCCTAATTTTCCTTCATCGCGCCGTCTCGCGACCACCCTTCGCGGTCGCTAGGTGTGGTCGCGAGGTAAGTCTCATGTGCCTTCTCGCCCGCTGTCGCCTCTTCGCCGCTTTGTACCTCGCGACCGACTAGCGGTCGCTAGCCGTTATGAATCTGGTCGCGAAATCGCCCGATGAATTCTCGACGCTAGGGTTCATGGGCACGAGGTCGCGGCCGCGGCTCTTCTGGGTGCTCGCTGGCTTGCCTAGCGGCCAGCCTAGCGACCGCTAGACTGGTCGCTAGAAACTGGGCAGAATGTCAATTTTGCTCGTGCTTCGTTCCTTGCTTCGATTATCAATATATAAACCTACAAAACGTCAAAGGAACACCCAAGAGCAGTATCTTCTAGAAATAGATGAAACATTAAGAATCGATACATAAACGCACATTAAATGATCTAAACTCATCTTTAAATATCAACAATAAACGTGTAAAATGCGCGTTTATCACTTAGACCTCTCGAGTTATATTAATCATGCTTCACTTAGTCATGCCCAAACCAGAATAAAGACTTAGCTAGACATAAAATAAACAATCATGCAACAGTTAATCGAAACCATAATTAAACGGAAACAACTTACTATTACTTGAATGAAATAAACGACGAGCCCAAAGTGCCGCCGGCAAAACATACGACAAAGTAAATAAAAGTGTTTGCCCCGAAGGGACTTAATGTATGCGATGGTGATGGTGAATCTGATGCTAAGAGTATGAGAGCGAGGAAGAGACGCACAAGTCGCGCCTTCATCCATATATATAGGCCGAGAGAGGCTGACGATGGTAATGGCCCATGGGCTGGACAATCTGGTATGGTTTCCTTGTTGATCGACGTCTTTTCTTGCCAGACGGATCGGGATGATCTCCTCCGATTTCGTGGATTTAGCCTCACAAGACATCCTTTCCGGATTTAGCGAGATTCACCCCGATCTCGCGTGATCTTGCCCATCACCTCTCTCTCTGTCTTCTTTGACCTGGTCTCTCTTCTTCCTTCGCGCCCGCTCTTGCCTTCTTTATTTCACTTGCCCAAGAGCCTCACCCTTCCGGAGATTGAACTTGTGCGGTTTGTAAGGAGGTCACGCCTGTAATCGGAACAGCTGCGGGTTTGATGCTCAGGCGTGAGCTTAAGCTCCTTGTGCCCTCGGGTACAACGATCTCGATCATCCGCCATGCAAGTTACCACTGTCTTGCCCATTTCGCCCCGCCTTGCCCCTCAGACCGCAGTGTCCTCCCGCACACAAAACACAACAAGAAAGACACAAAAGACTCGATCTAGACCTAGACAAGACACGGAAAAAGAGCACAAAACTTGGGCTCGCCATCATGCCATCCCATATGGTGGTCACTTTGCAGGATAAAGACAATGCTAAGGTACTCCAATCAGGTTATTTTTGGCCGTCCTTGTTTAAAGATGCCCATGCCTTTGTGCATAAATGTGATCGATGTCAAAGAGTTGGAAATATATCTTCTCGGAATGAGATGCCAACGAACTTTATCTTAGAAATTGAGCTCTTTGATGTTTGGGGTCTCGATTTTATGGGTCCTTTTCCGCCCTCATTCGGCAACCTCTACATCCTGGTGGCGGTTGATTACGATCTAAATGGGTGGAGGCTATGGCAAGCTCGACTAATGATGCGAAGGTTGTAATTAAGTTCTTGCAAAGAACATATTTACGATTCGGCACTCCTCGTGCGATCATTAGTGACGAGGGAACTCATTTTATCAACAAGGCAGTGAGTGTTGTCCTAGCCAAGTATAACGTTAACCACAAGATTGCTACAGCATATCATCCTCAAACGAATGGCCAAGCGGAACTCTCCAATAGAGAAATAAAAGGTATACTGGAGAAGGTGGTGAACCCAGGTCGAAAGGATTGATCCATACGCTTTGATGATGTAGTGTGGGCCTACAGAACAACTTTCAAAACACCTTTGGGGATGTCACCTTATCGGTTGGTCTATGGCAAAGCTTGTCATCTCCCACTAGAACTTGAGCATCGTGCCTATTGGGCGATAAAGAAACTGAATTTTGAGCATAAGGCTGCTGGAGAGGCTCGTTTGTTGCAACTAAGCGAAATGGATGAATTCCGATGGTTTGCTTATGAGAATGCAAAATTGTACAAAGAAAAAACCAAGAGATGGCATGATAACAACATCTTGCGCCGTGAGTTCTTGCCGGGTCAGCAGGTGTTGCTGTTCAATTCAAGGCTGAGGCTATTCCCTGGCAAACTGAAATCACGATGGTCTGGTCCTTTCACCATTCTCCGGGTGGCGCCTCATGGTGCTATCACATTACAAGAAGGAACGTCAGCCGTGAATTCATGGTTAATGGACGCGTGTCAAGCACTATCTTGTGGTGGCGCAGGTCGCTCGTGAGAAGACCTCAACATCTCCGGGCGACGCCGACCGATGGTATCATGGGTTGCCATGGCGATCAGGCGCCTGGCATCCCTTTTGTTTTGTTTGTACATATTTGTTTTATTCTCGTTTGTCTCGTTATTTTTGGTGTTAATAATAAATTGCCTTAGCATTGTTAAGAAGGTGGATGGATTTATGTGAAAATGATGTGTGCAATTTTGGATTGCAGGTGTGGTACATGTGTACCTCTGGGCAAAAAAAAAAAATCTGAGCATTATGCTCGTTTTTATTCCAGTATTGGATTTGCAGAGAATGGAGAAAAAGTGAAATATCAGTTTGCTATCTTGGGAAAAAGAGCGGGAAAATTTGGGTTTACTTTTTGTTTAAAAGACCGTGCCCCCTTTTTTCTTTCCCACCCCACGATCAGCCATTTCTCCCATTTCTCTCATTTTGCTGCGATTTTGCTCTCACTTCCCACGTCCACCTGTTTTTCTCTCAAGATTTTATTTTGGTTCTGAAATTTAATTGTCTCCTTCGTTTTGTTCCTCCGACAAATCTAATTATCATGCGGAGATTCAGCAGCAGTGTCAGGAAGTAGGTGGTACCATTGTCTATCCCTAGCAATGACACTGACACGCCCCTCATCATATCAGACGTTGAGTTGTCATCGGATGCTTCATCGGTTTCTCCGCAGGTTGTTGAGCATTCTTCATCTAAGAGGAAAGATCGTCAGAGTGATAAGGGTAAAGCCAAGTTGTCGGAAGAAGCCGCGCCTGAGGCCATTAAAGTCAAGAGGGCGAGGGTGGACAAACCCCCATCGAAAAAGATAGGACGATCAATCGAAGCCATTCCAAAATTCCGAGCCCATGGTAGGTTCGAGAGATTTAAGCGCCTGAAATCAAGGCAGCTATGGATGGAGAAGGGCTTCCAGAGATCTAAAGAAACTCCTATTTTTGTGGTGGAGTTGATATCTCTAAATGGTTGGGCGTCGTTTGCAGCAATTCCTCCCCCACCCATTACGCTTCTTGTCAAAGAATTCTATGCAAACATCACGCCTCTGCCGAATAAGGAGGGTTTATCGACAGTGGTGAGGGGAAAGTTGGTGGTTTTCTCTCCGGAAACCATTAATGATTTTTATAACTTGGAGAATGAGATGGATGATGCATTCTCCGCCATGAAGAGGGCTCCTTTGGTTGATGATTTAGAAGAGGCGCTAAGACTAACGGCCGTCGAAGGCATGGAGTGGGCTTTTTCCACGCAGGGGTGTCGCTCAATAAAGGCCGCATCATTAAGATTGGAGGCCCATGTTTGGCTTCATTTCATTAAGAGCCGTATCCTGCCCACCACCCATGACACCACTGTCTCGGAGGAGCGAATGCTGCTGCTCCTGTGCATTTTCAATGGAAGGAAAGTCAATGTGGGCGCCCAAATTTGGCGCGAGATGGGTGAGTGCCGTAAAAGGAAGAAAGGCCATTTGTTCTTTCCCTCTTTGATTACTCTCACAGCATACAGCCGGAGTGCCTTTTGAGATGACGAAGACCGCCTGAGAAAGCTTTATCGATATAAAGACCTTAACTCATCGTCATGGTTCGGTGAAGACCCATCTTTGCACGCCGCCTGTGCTGGTCCATCCTCCAATGCCGACCTCCTCCGAGCCCATCGTTTCAGACATGCGTAAGTGTCTCGCTTGCGGTCAAAGCCTCATGCTCGATCCGTTGCGCTAGAAGACGCTCTTAAGCATTATTGGGTGTATTTTAAATAGCAGGATCGTGTATTGGAGGATAGTCTCAGATCATTATCTACGGTAATCGCCACCTTCCCCGAATTCCCACACCGGGTATTCCGTGCTGGCCTTTACCTTCAGATTTTGATTCATCACCGGGTCGAGACGGGAAAGACGCGAGGCCGAACCGAGCTCAGTTTGCAAAGAATGTTGGCCCAAGTCAGACTCAGCCAACTGAATCTGACCCTGCCCCAACCGAGGCCCGGGCACCATTTGCCCCATCTGTCAAGTCGCACTCGACCGAGGCCGAGCTGGTGTGTCTCCCAAACCGAAGTGCTTTACCGCTATCGCTCCATCTACCCATGCTTCTCCTACTCTTTCGGGATCTCCCCAAGTGTAGGCCATGGGCGTTCTCTCTAACTCAATCCTTTGTTGGTGTTTTGTTGTTGTGTGTATGTTTCGTCTGTTGTTGGTTGTTCCTTCTTATAGCTTTTGTTGGTTTGTTTATGTGGTTCCTTTTCATGTTCTGGTTTTGTTTGTGTAGGAGCATGTCATTTTTGTTTTCAATGACTGATGATGATGATGCCCGATTGGCAATGGATGGCTTTATGATGCTAGTATCTTTTTGTTTTATATGGTAGTCGTTGGTCCTTCTCATTGCGTGTCCGAATCGACCTTATGTTTTGGGATGTGCCTCTAATATTTAGGGTGTTAGCATATTAGTCTCTATAGGGATTGACCATTGAATTGGTAAACCTTAATTGGCTTACATTTTTGTATGAGTGCCTGTCTCTCCTATTTGGTTGGGAATTCCCCTTGAGACAATATACTTGAGTGTTTTAATATGGATAGGACGTAGGCCATTTTTGGATCGATTGTGCCTTTCTAAGCCTACCCTGATATCTTAATTTCCTTAGGGTCCCCTTTTGAGCTTACAGCCTTTTCTTTTGTGCAGCCGCTAAATAATCTCCTTTATACCCCACGTTTATAATTTTATCTCTTCTTACCCTTCACCTTGGGCATGTTCACTTGTGACTCAACCTTTCTCTTATCCATAACCGTTGGCCATGCTTTATCTCCGCATTGAAATATCAGTGTTCCATCCCCCATTTTTGTTATAAATTCCAACATTGGGGACAATGTTGTGTTCTAAGTTTGGGGGTGGCGAGGTAAAGTAACCTCTGGAGTTAAAGGTGAAGTTGTTGCAAAAATGTGGGTTAATTATGGGCTACGCTAAAAAAAAAATCCTGCATGCCCCAAGAAAAAAAAAGAAAAAAGAAAAAAATTGGGGAATAAGTTTTGAACCCGTCAGATATGAAAAAGGAGAGGAAACAATGAAGAAAAGGGTCTCAGAGAAAAAGGAAAGATATTTATAAGGCAAGTTTGAAACCAAGAATGAGTAAAGGTGCCCGGGTGTTTTGAGCTACATTATCCCAAACAATCCTACCTTCACCCAAGCCCAACATTATAAGCTTTTAAAGACCCATCGATCCAATATTGATGACACTCATGTTAGTGGAGAGGGTGACCGAATCGAATCGTGGAGACATTTGTGCACTTGATTATCAAAATATGGTCATATTAGGAGAACTAAGTTATGGGAAGATTCATGTAGTTGCTAATGTGTTATATACTGTTGATATATGTAGCGCAACATTCTTGCAATATGAGGTCATTAACTAGACTTGCAACGGAGAAGGACTGAATGATTTATCTTCTTTGAAAATTTTGACTGAAATCAACATCCTTAGTTGATTAGGCCATCATCTCAGCTGTCATGAAGCATTATGAACATCGCTTCTGTGTTTTGTGTGTGCTTTTGTGTGTTCTGGGCAGAGCATCACTCGAGGACGAGTAATGAGCTAAGTTTGGGGTGTGATAACTCTTGTAAAAGAGTTATTATGTAACCTTTTTGATGATAATAACCTTGAGTATTGTGTGTTTTGTTCGTGTGTTTGTGTTTTTTGGTGTGTTTATGTTGTGTTTTCGTGTGTGTGCGTGTAGGATTGAGTTGGGTGCTTTTAAGGGGTTTTATGTTCTTTTTAAAGCTTTATTTAATCAATCTATGGCATGTAGCAGGAAGAACGGCAGTGAAGACGATGCTGAAGTCCGCTGAGTCGAAGCCAAGCTCCAGGTCGAACGCGCAAACAAGGCCGAACTCGTGAGCGAGCTTGACTTCGAAATACGAGGAAGGATAGAACGAACAAGGCTGAAGTCCGCTGAGTCGAAGCCAAGCTCCAGGTCGAACGCGCAAACTAGGCCGAACTCGTGAGCGAGCTTGACTTCAAAATACGAGGAAAGATAGAACGAACAAGGCTGGAGTAATGCAGAAGCAAGGTCAAACTCGAAAGACGAAGTCAAAGCTCAAAGGAAAAGTGGCGAGGATCTTTGGAGCGAAGTCTTCAAGCCGAGCCCGGAAGAGAATCGACCACACTCAAGCTCGCCGCAGAAGTCGAGTTCGAGAATTTCGAGCTCATAAACAGAAGCCGAGCTCAAGACTGACGAGCTTGTAATCAAAAGCCGAACTCAAGACGAACGAGCTCGCAACCAAAATCGAGCTCGAAGTTTAAAACAGACTCTAAAAGAGAGATAGCATAAGGTTGAGTTCGCGATCAAGCCGAGCTCGTGAATTAAGTCGAGCTAGCAACCAAAGTCGAAATCTGGAGCGAAGTCAGGTCGTAAACGGAGAAGAGCCTGTCGCGATGGATGATCAACGACCAAGTATGAAAGGTTTTGGCTGAAGACTGAGGAGATCTGCAGGACCACACCACGTGGCATCCGCCACGGCAAAGATAAAATGGATGCGCGGGTTGTTATCTGTCAGAGCCATCAGAAAAGGACTGAAAAATCAGAGGTTGAAGGGCTAGCAGGTGCGCCGTCTGTACCCCTAAAAAGAGCCAGAATTGGTTATTAAAGGGGGGATAGACAACAGAAGAGGATATTCTATTCATTCGGGGGGAACACTCACAATCATAGGAAGATGGAGGAATCAGAGGAGCGACAACTTGGAGAAGAAGCCATCGGAAGAGGCGACGATCCAATAAGGGGCACATGATTTCGGCGACGAGTTTCACTTTCTTTTCTCGAATTCTTTTAGCTTGTTATGGCATTCGTTTACCTGGATATTGTTGAACAGCTCGCTATGAGCTAAATTTGTAGGACTTGATCTTTTGATGAAACCCATGTTCGTGTGACGAACTCATTTCTACGCTTATCTTGTTAAATTGCTATTGTTCTCTTGGAGATTATTCATCTTGCTTGTGATTGATCACCATGGGTGGGATTTTAGCTCTATAATTTCTGGGAAGTTCTTATAGAGTGGAAAACAAGAGAGTGACGCAAGAACATGATTTAAAATTTTATGTGTGTGAATAGCATAGGAATATGTGTTTACCTTGCGTGACATAAATGAATGAGTTAGTAAAGATATTCTAAGAGTTGTTTGGTATATGAATATATCGAATGACTTATAGATTATAATCTTAGATTTGGAAAAATACTAAGAATCGGAGAAGTTTATGTCATGGTAATGAGGCAATGATAATGCTGTAGCATATTTAATACAGAGCATGGGTGGAATCGAGAGGTCAAGTCTATTTCTCATCCTTTTATCAGCTGTTTAATCATATATTTGTCTGCAATTTCACCTCGCTTCGTAGTAACATTCTCATAGTTTTGGTTTCCGTCTGTTTTTATTAAGTTGTTCTTCCTGTTTAAATTTCTCTTGTGTTGTTCTCTTAAACAAAAATTGATTGACGGCGTGATTTAAAAAGTGTGATCTCTGTGGATTCGATCTCGGAATATTTCCATGTATTACTTGTTGACTACGTGCACTTGCGTATATTTAATTGTGTTGCAACATTATATCGCACAACAACTACTCTCCCACAGCGTGCACTAAGACAATGATATTAACACTTTAGCACATCAACCTCATCTGTTCTCACGTTTGATTTCATTTTGGCCATGAGCATCTACTTTGGATTCGTAAGTGCTTCGTTTGAAGCGGTCCCACTTCGTACTTATATAGGTGATTCTTTACCGAGTATCTTGCCATAATCAACCTCCTCGGGGTATTTGGGAATCTTTAAGAGTCTAAGACTCAACCTTACCACTAGGTAAGTTTTTTCAATACTCGTGTGCTTTATAGGGAACAGACTAAACTAGAGTGTCTACACACGAACTCACATAGCTTAGTTTTCCCATTGAACCAAGTTCTTGGGATCTTTAGTCATCATGGTTGGGTTACCACTATGATTGTTCTTAAGATGTTGATTTTAATCTCATTCCCTCTAACAACTTGATCATTTGATCCCGGTTCAATCCTTTGATCAATGGATCCGTCAGATTATCTATTGACTTAACATAGTCAACTGAGATAGTTCTACTTGAGACCAAATGCCTTACGGTATTATGTCACCGACGTATGTGTCGAGACTTACCATTATACAAGCCACTTTTCGCCCTTCCAATGGCCGCTTGGCTATCGCAGTGAATCATCATCGGTGACACATGCTTAGATCAACATGGAATATCTTCCAAAAAATTACGGAGTCATCTGGCTTCCTCACCAGCTTTATCCAAATCTATGAATTCTGATTTCATGGTGGATAAGACTATACACGTCTGTTTCGTGGATCTCCAAGAAACATCACTTCCCCCCAATCATGAACACGTACCCACTTGTAGAAAGTGAATCTTTCATGTCAGATATCCAATTGGCATCACAGTACCCTTCACGTAGTTGGGGATATCTCATAAAATGCAGTCCATGATTTTGAGTATACTTCAAGTACCTCAAAACTCTCACTAGAGTCTTGCAATGCTCCTTGTTTGGATTGCTCGTGTAATGACTCAATTTGTTCACGAAGCAAGCTATGTCGGGTCAGGTGCAGTTTGTAAGATATATCAAATACCCGATGATCTTAGCATAGTCTTTTTGCCCAACGGGTCCACCCATGTTCTTATTCAAGTGAATATTGAGCTCTAACAGGGTCTTAACAGGTAAATTATCAAACGTGATGAATTTCTTAAGCACTTTCTCAATGTAGCGAGATTGTATCAAGATAATTCCATCTAATCTTCCTAGAATCTTTATTTCAATTATCACATCAGCTAACCTCATATCATTCATGTCAAAATTTCTATTTAACATGTGTTTCTTGTCATTAATGACTTGATTATTGATGCCCATGATCAACATGTCATCTACATATGGACACACCATAAAATAGCCATTATTAGTGTTCTTAACGTAGATATATTTGTCACACTCGTTGATCTTGAAACCATTTACCAACATGAAGTTGTCAAATTTCAAGTGCCATTGCAACGATGCTTATTTCAAATCATATAGAGACTTCGCTAGTTTGCATACCTTACTCCAAACCCTTCAGGTTGCTCTATATATACCTCATCCTCGAGGTTACCATTAAAAAATGCAGTCTTGACGTCCATTTGATGAATCTCAAGATTGTGCAAATCAACAATTGCGAGAAGCACCCTAATAGACGTAATCCTCATCACATGTGAATATGTATCGAAGAAATCGTACCCCTCTCTTTGTTTAAACCCTTTGAAAACCAAACGGGCCTTATATTTTTCAATTGATTCATCTGCCTTATACTTTCTTTTAAGAATCCGCTTGCATCCTAAGGGCTTATAACCTTCTGACAAATCAACCAGTACCCAAATGTGGTTTTGTAGAATGGAATCAATCTCGCTTTGAACAGTCTCTCGTCAGAGCATCCCATCTTGCTGAGCATAGGCTACTTTGATCGAAGTTGGTTATTCATCTAACATGAGGTAATATAGTCAGGACCAAAATCATTTGGCGTTCTGACTCTACTGTCATGTCTCGGTTCCGACCCCTCCGGATTAGATCTCGATAGCTTACGTGATGTCGGTTCTTCCTCCACAGGTTTAGAACTCGAAGCTTCACAATCAGCTCTATTACTAGAACTAGCTTCACTTTTATCCTTGTCTTTATAGGGATAAACACTTTCAAATAATATAGTATTCCTTGATCAATCGTCGCCCCCACGGTCATATCCGGTACCTCTAACTTGTGGATCAGAAAGCGATAGGCGCTGTTGTTCAGTGCATACCTAATAAAGATACAATCGACTATTTTGGGTCCAATTATAACTTGTTTAAGAAGAGACACCTCAACCTTTATCAAACACCCCCACACATTGAGATATTTGTACGATGACTTTCTTCATTTCTATAACTCGTAAGAAGTGACATCTTTACCCTTAAGATGAATCTTGTTCAGTATGTAGTTAACTATCAAACAATTTCAACAAGTTCGGGGTAACCTCGAACTAATTAACAAAGCATTCATCATCTCCTTAAGTGTTCGACTTTTACGTTCAGCAACGCCATTAGACTGAGGTGAATAAGGAGTTGTTGTTTGATGTGTTATACCACTTTCATTGAATAATGCCTCAAACAGAGCTATATATCCCCCCCTATCACTTCGAACAATCTTAATTTGACAACTTAGTTGATTCTCGGCTTCGTTCTTGAAGTTTTTAAAGCTTCAATAGTCTCGTCTTTACTTTTTAGAAGGTAAAGATAACAATATATTGTACAATCATCAACAAATATGATAAAGTACTTTTTACCACCTCTAGTTTGTACAAAATTTAAATCACACACATTAGTGTGAATCAGTTTTAGAGGCTTAGTGCTCCGTTCTACCGAATGAAACGGTCACTTAGACATTTTGGCTTCCATACAAACCTCACATTTCATTTGTGTATTTACTTTATTTAACTCTATTAAATCTAAATTTACTAATCTTTTTATTGTATTTAGATTTACATGTCCTAATCTACAATGCCAAAAATCAGAATACTCAATCAAGTAAGAGGAAGTAGATGCATTTTCATTTATAGCAACTTTGGGTACACGACGCACAACAATTATATTTATTTTGAAAAGACCCCCGGTGAGATAACCCCTACCAAGGAACTTTCCAAACTTAGTCAAAAAAACGTGTCTGACTAAAAAATTAGTCTAAAATACTTGCTAACTAGAATCGAGCCTGACACTAAGTTTTTGCGGATGCCCGGGACATGCTGCACATCCTTCAACGTGATCTCAATGTCGGACGACATCTTGAGCACCACGCCACCAACTTCGGCAACCTCGGATGAAGCTTGGTTCCCCATGTTGAGCTTCCTCGCCTCAACAGGTGTTTAGGTGGAGAAACATCTCTTATCGGCGTAGACGTGCGTAGTTACGCTAGTATCGATGAACCATCCACCTTGATTCTCTAAGTGGTGGAATTTCTCGGTCACCATAATAGCCAAATCAACATTGTCACACTTATCAAAATCATTCTCGACAACGCTGGTAACTTGCTTAGCCTTCTTCTTCTTCGACTGGCGGCAGTCATTCTTCATGTGGCCATGCTTGCCATAATTGTAACAGTCCCCATCAAACTTATGGGAAACCATATTTTCTTTGCCTTTGTCTTTGACATTGGGACGGGCACGTTGTTGGAGGGATCACCTCTCTCCAACAGGTTGGCTTTAGCATCGATTCAGTCTTTCGCATTTTGATCTTACTTCCTCACGTTAGACTCAATGCACAGTTTGACGATCAAGTCTTCAAGCGTCATCTCATTTCGCTTATCTTAAGGTAGACCTTGAAGTCTCTCCACCTCGGGGTAGCTTCTCAATCACTGTGTTGACAACAAAGTCATCCGAAATAATGTGCCATTCGGTTTAAACCTCGTGTACAATGAGTTGGAACTCTTACACTTGGTCCATGATCGGTCGAGAATCGACCATTTTGTAGTCCAAATACTTGGCTACAACGAACTTCTTTGTACCTATATCATTACTACGGTACTTCTTTTCTAGAGCCTTCCACATTAATTTGGAGGTCGTTACAACAGCATACACACTATATAATCTATCTTCTAAACTACCAAGTATAAAGTTTTTACACAGATAGTCGCCAGTGCGTAAATTGTCATATGCTGATCGGACGTGGAAGTCCGTCACTTCAGCCCCCAATACGGCAGGCTCATCTTCGGTTAAGAAGTTGGCGAAGCTCAACGTCGTGAGGTAGAACAACATCTTTTGCTGCTATCTCTTGAAGTCGGATCCTCTAAACTTCGACGGTTTCTCGACGGACGGTATTATCCTCGCGGTATGAACAGATGTCGAGATCGATCCAAAACCGGATCCACCAGCACCACTTGAAGTGTGCTGAAACATGGAACTCATATGAGAACCACCGGTGTTAGATCCCATAGACCCAGCAGTCAACCCACTAAAAAGTGCAATCGTCGAACCAATGGAACCACTAAAATTGGAACCAACAGTCAACTCAAAGGGACTCGATCCGAAGGTATCTAACCAAACATGATCGTAGCCATAGTGCCAGAAGTGACAGCAGCAGCAGAGGCAGCAGCAACGGCAAAGTCGGTGGCAGAAATAGTCGACATCTCCAAACAAATGTATTAGTTTTGAAAGTTTTAAGTCAAATTAAGCTGTTAAATCTCCTTGGTGGCAAGTAATATCTCATCTTGTGATTGTTAGAAAAGAATGTACAGAATAGTACAACTTGTCGGGCGTATTATAACTTGAAAACAGAAATGTAGAAGTAAGATATCAAACTAAAAATGAGCTAAACAAAATTGAAGTACAAATGTAAACAAAAACCATATACTAATGTAGAGTAGATGATTCATCTTTTCGTAAGACGAGATATTACCCGGTAGTACTCTCAGTTCTGGCGTATCGTCCCCAAAGATAAAACGACATCATCTCCAAGGTAGCAGCACCGCAGACCAACGAGCTCTGACGAACTAGACGGAGGCAAGGAAAGAGTTTGGACACGTACGATGTATGTAGAGAGTGCTTTTAGAATGTTGGAATGCAGTTGGTAGTAGGTGGCTATTACTGGATAGACATGTCCTATTTATAGGCGTCGTCCCCTCATGGGGAGCCTGCTGGAGTCAATACCCGTATTGATGTCGGGTGTTACGGAGTTATGTCCCTCATTGAATGCAAAGGGGGTTACGCGGCGGTTTCTAGAGAAATGTGTGAGTTACATCCACGTTTCCCGCAGAGCCATCATGTCGGGACATTATCGATAATTACGATGAATCTGGACAGCGCATGCTTCCAGATTAATTGGACGTATCTGGACTTCTCTTCAAGTGCACAACAGGTCCAACGGATTGGGCCCCACGAGTTGGGCCTCGGACCAACTCCAACTTTGGGTTCGATCAAACGATGATCCAAAAAGTTCGGGTATTGAGCCACGTAACTAGGCCCATGAACAAGCCCATGAACAAGCCCAAAGAACAGCTCAAAGACCAATTGCCAAGATCCAAGTCCACGGACCACGGGGCCGGGCGCAGGCACGCGGCTCGTGGACGCGTGTGTGGACTTTCCAGCCCATCACTTGTGCACATAATTATACTAAGTGTTCAATGAGCCACTTATATAGATAATTAATGAAGGTACATTAATCAATGTGGAATAATCATTAATTAATCTATGCTTATCCCATTAATCACATAACTCCATGTTTAAGTGACCAACTTTGATTCATTATTTCTCACTCACCAGAAATTGGATTTGAGAATGTGAATACACCACGATCATCTACTTGAAACTTAGATCGATCCTATGACATTTAATTTCACAAAATTAAACGTTACGTCACTCAAAATCTTGGTCAAAGTAGTACCATGACATATATATATATATATATATATATATATCGTTGATTTCTAACGGTCACCGCCACCACCGTCGTTGTCGCCATCTGATGTTGGAAGTTGTCGTCCCGTGGGTGGTCGTGAAAGAAGATAACCGCGGTGAAGAAGAAGATCACGCCTCAAGCTCGTGAGATCGCCCACCATCAACCGATGCTTGTGGTCGCCGCCCAATGGGTGGTCGCAAGGCCGCCTTGAGGTAGGCCACCCCGGCGACTACTGGGGTCCACCATTTCGGGGTCCAAAATATATATATATATATATATATATATATATATATCAAAAATTACTTTTAGTTTTAGATATATGGTTCAAAATATTATATAATCTAAATAAAGTATCTCTTTTCAAGATCCAAAGTGTTAAATCTTTTTACATTTTGCTTATAGATATATGTCTTCATTTGGGCCCAATATATGTTAGAAACTATTGGTGTTGATATGATTATTAATTATTTTGCATACGCAAATATTCGAAGAAATTGTTTCTTATGATATTGTATTGTTTGTATTATGTTATAGATGAGAGTTTATATATAAAAATATAAAAAAGATGATAGGTAGGTTGTACACGCTCTTGACAATTTTTTGTATTATCTCTTTCTATTTATATATCATTTGAATTTTACAAATTCAATTTATTTTATAAGTATAATATAATGGGTCCTATATTCATTATTTTGCATGCATGTGAGGAATGTTATGTTTTTTTCTTTAATGAAGATGGATTTTTTTTCCCTATGCATGTGTGTAAAAGTGGAGAATCATATGTGGATGGACACGGACATACGTAAGATTCCCAGAAATTAATTTCTTGCTTGATGATTTTTTATTCCAATGAAGTAGAGGGTATTTGGTGAGCTTATAAGCTCCCCAAAAACAGTTTATAAACTGTTTTTAGGGAGCTTATAAGCTCAGCCAAGTAATAATTCAAAGAGTTTAGAGATTAGCAGCTGTGCAGGACCATGTGTAATTACAAATTAATTTTTAAAAAGCAATGACAAATCTGATTCCAATCTCTTGAGGCTAGCTAATTGAAATTTTGGGCAGTGATAGTTTCAATGTCTTACGATAAAAGTTAAGAATTGGCGTACAGAATGGACATACTCCAATATTTTATCAAAAGCAAATCTAAGAGCATTTAATAGTTTATTTTTATAAAAAATTAATTAAACGGTAAGAACTGAAATGATCCATGCTCAAATCCTCTCTCTTTTTTCAATTTAATACAGAAATTTAAAGGCCGCGTCACGGTGGACTCGAACCCGAGACCTTTGATTTCGGGCATTAACCAATCTACCATTAGGCTAACACACACACTGATCCATGCTCAAATCCATAATCTCATCATGTCCTTGGACGACGGGTCAAATTATTGACCGACTTCATCAATCGGTTTATTTTTTTGTCTACTCCCTTATATTCATTATTTTGCCTAAGCCCATAAAATGTCAAGAACGAGTCTGGGGTCTGGGTGGTCGTGAAAGAAGACAACCGTTGCCTCTGAAAGAAAAGAAGATTGGTGTCACTGAAGGAATAAAACTTTGAAACTCGTGAATCCATCGTCGTCGTCGTCGCATATTGCTGGGAGTCGTTGTCGACTGTTTCTTGTGATCGTCGTCCAGTGGATGATCATGAAAGAAGACGACCGACGCCCATGAAAGAAGGCGACCACGCCGCCGAAGCTCGTGAACCCATCGCCCATTTGGTCCAGCGATGGAGAGAAGCTTGCTGTTAATTCAATATTTTGAGGTAACAACATAAGGCATATGCGCTGAGTCCCTCACCTGATTATTTAGTAGCTATATGTATTTTCATTCGTTTATATTAATTCAATCAATTCAACGTGTTGTTAATTCATGACCATTATATATAGCATGCATGAATTGGCAATTTTTTGCATGCTATATATAATAGTCATGAATTAATTGCTCATTATATATAATGGTCATCATAATCAATCATATATATATTTCATTATATATAGCATTCATGACCAAAATACTTTCGGACTCGTGAAGTCAACCATTATATATAAGGTGATTTCACGGATTAGCTAGCCCAAAGTCTTGAAATAGCCTTTAAAGCGTGAATTTTCGTGTGAGTGTATTGCAATTCATGAATTAATTATTTTTAACTATAATTTACGAGTTATTATATGTTAATTTGTGAATTGCCCAATAATAACCTTAATTTACGACCAAAATCTTCTTAACTCGTGAATTGGCTCGTAGTTGTTCTTGAATTTACAAATTAATGACAAAACAATCCAAACTAGTTTTTTTTTAATAGTTTTTTGTTTTTACAATAGCAAAATCAATATTTTAAAATATTAACTCTATTTTGTCATATAATTCGTCCTTTTCCACAAATTTTATTCTTAACTTGAACCTTAATGTTGTCTAATTAGACCATGAATCACAAATATTTGGAAAAGTTCCATCTATTTTATTCGCCAATCGGTTGATTCTGCAATGAAGTGAATGACCTACAAGGATCACATTTTTCGAGAAGTATCACAAAAATATTCCCTCTTTGCCTTCAATTACATTTGTAAATTACTTGTAAAATTTATTATGATTAATCATCATTGTTGCATATTTAACCCAAAGTGCATCCACAATCTTCTTGTGACGAACATCTACTTATTGTTAATGAATATATAAGAATAGTATTTCGATTTATAACTCTTTCAATGCCGAACTTGATATTATTAATTCAATGAGCTAAAATGATACCAACCCTTATTATTTGGTTAAGTAGTGTATCATACCTAATTTTAAACATCTCGAGGTTTATAACAACTTGTTTTAAGTTATTTTCGCAATATTTATAATTTTATATTAGAGTAGTATTACTTTAAATTCTAAAATATTTTGGCACTATCAATTATATCCTTAATTATCGATTTTTTTAAAATCACGAATTATCGATTTTGTATCTCTTGTGTTATCCGTCCATTTTACGACTCTAGAAAATTGAAGCACTCGTCGAATTGTCAAAATTTATTTAACAATGACGACATCATTTTACCTTGTAAGTTTTTTTTTGTTAAGTACATTGTGGCTATCCAACGAACCATGTCAATTTTTCATAGCCAACGAGAGGCACAATTGATACATAATAGATTATTCATTATTTAAAATAAAAAATAAAATTCCACAATACATGGTATAATTGATATTGCCACAATAATTTCAGAAAAGTGATATTTACCTTTTTCATATTGATTCCCCTCCCCTAAATATTTGAAAGAAAAATATTTGATAAAGTTCGATATCAAGTGTGTACAACTCATAATATATTCGACAAATTATAAAATTATTGACGTGTTAGTTATGAACGAGCAAACATCACTTTAAACTCCAAACTATATATGTTTCGTCAAAAATATTTAAAGTCATCATAAATATTTATTTAAACCATCAATTATGTATTGTATCATAAATATTTTGCTTTAAGTTTCCAACCCCTTAATTCTTTACTTGGTTCGTTGTACACCACATAAAAATGCCACATAAATTTCAATTTTATATGGCAATCTATGTTATTCTATTTTTTGTCTTTTATACGTGATATCCAATTAGCCACATCAAGATTTCACGGGACAAAAAATGGAAGAGACAGTTGATAGTTGATGGTATAAATAAATATTTATGTAAATTCAAGACATTTTTGATAAAATGAATATAGTTTGAGATTTAAAGTAATATTTACTCGTCATATATTATGTGTTTTTCAATTATTAACATTTTTTAAAACCAAAGTTTCAATTCTTATGTATTAATAGCACAAAATATAGTATTTATACTAAATTATAAAATTGAATTTAAACATCTCAAACTGTTGTAAAATAAAGTTAATATAATTCACAAATTCAGTCTCAACAACAATATTTTAACGAATTGCAGGGTTTTAAGTCTGCAGGATCAGGCAAAACTCCCCAATTCGTGCCCTCGATCTCCGATACTCACTCAAGAAATTTGGGGCGAGAAATCGTGGCTGGCGTTTATGTAATCGCGGCGTCGATAATCCGAGCTGCGGAAAATGCCGGTGAAGAGCGGGAATGCGCCGATTAGGGATCGGACACAGGAGTTCTTAGGGATAGCGGAGAGGGCGAAGAAGTCACTGTCGACACAGAATGGGCCGAGCAGCAGTGGGTACAAGCCGGCGGAGCCCCCGCGGTCGGCGATGGCGATGCAATCGGAGTTCAATCGGAAGGCGTCTAAAATTGGGTTCGGGATCCACCAGACTTCTCAAAAGCTAGCTAAGCTGGCAAAATGTGGGTAATTATTCTTATTTTTTGTAAGTTTCATTATTGTTAATTTTTCAAAGGGTTTCCGGCTGTGGTTGGCAAAATGTGGGTAATTATTCTTATTTTTTGTAAGTTTCATTATTGTTAATTTTTCAAAGGGTTTCCGGCTGTGGTTGTGAGTAGTGTTGTTTGGTTTCTATTATATCGATGAGGTAATATTGATGTGAGTATAATAAATATGAGGATTGAATGAATTGCATCATGCCTCTGATTCTAGTTCATTGCTCATGCTGTGGAATTTTCAGTCGAATTCGATCACAGAGCATTGGATGTAAGATTTTAGGCTCCGCCAGACAGTGTAGAAGTTGGCTAAGTAGTAATCTTAGCTGTGTTTTTTAGTGGTATTCTTGCTATTGGTCTATGTACTGTTTCGGGAACTGTGAGATTTGTATGTAGGTGGAATTTTGACTTACTGTGTTTTTTCCGGTTATATTTGTGTAGACATGTATTGCTTGAGCTATGTCTCTGGTCATATTTGGCTATAGTTGATAGGTTTTTGTGTTATAAGTGTATTTTGAGCTATGGGTTGTTCTCAAGTTAGCTTGTTGCTTCAAGGATTCGAGATTTAGAGACCGGGAAGATTCTTGAAGATCTTAGAATCCTGCATCCGACCTTTTATTATGGTGACAAAATGAAATGGATCAATATGCAAGCTTATGTATGATTGGTTGTTTTAGGTTCGTACGGGAAATACAGTTCATGGTATGTGAATATGAAACGTAAGGCATGTCAACAAGTTTCCTGCTGACTAATGTGATTTCCAGGCAGTATTGGAGATTCCATTATAATTTTTTTCCTTCCTCTATGCTTGTATTACTTTAAGAGTGACCCTTGGTTTAAGATTGAGTTAATATTCATATGAATATTTTTAAAGGATCTTTAAAATGACTTAGAAAATTCAGATTTCCATGGACTCAAATGGGTCCTGGTTGAATGATCACCGTCCAACTTTTTGTTCTTTTAATTTAGGTTGTTTTGGAGGAGAGGGGTGAGGATTGAATTGTATGATCTATAAGGTATTATAGACTGACCAGGCGAGTGTTTTCATTTATCTGAAATATAAATTTAGATTTACACTGTAAACATTGCTACTGATGGCTGAATTATGTCCTGTTATTGAGGTAACAGAATTTGCCAATCTCTGAGTAATTCATTTTATATAATTTCCTGTCCGCCATATGAAAGTCTTTAATTGTTGTGTACAAGGACAGAAAAATCATAGGAGTTTTTACTCTATGAGTTGATTTCAATATGATGATTCTACTGCAGTGGCAAAGAGGACTTCAGTTTTTGATGACCCTACCATGGAAATCCAGGAGCTAACTGCAGTTATTAAGCAAGATATAACAGCTCTTAATTCTGCAGTAGTTGATCTACAGTTACTCAGCAATTCACGTAATGAAAGTGGGCTGACATCCACTGACAACACAACTCATTCAACTACAGTTGTTGATGATTTGAAGAATCGTTTGATGAGCACAACAAAGGAGTTCAAGGATGTTTTGACCATGCGAACAGAGGTGAACCTGGAAATATTTCTCCATTTTCATTTTGTAGTAACTACAATAACTTTTATGTTTCTGTAAATTTTCAATCACACCGAGACTGAGTATTTCTTTTTTACAGAATTTGAAGGTTCACGAGAACAGGAGACAGTTATTTTCTTCTTCTGCGTCCAAGAATGCCACAAATCCTTTTATTCGTCAGCGTCCTTTGGCTACAAAGTCTGCTGCCAGTACCTCAGCAGCACCTCCTGTTCCATGGGGTGGTGGAGGAGAATCTTCATCACAGTTGTTTCCAAAGTAAGAGAGTAATAAAGTTGATTTTTTCCCCAGCTTCATCTCCATAAGAATATTATGATTCTCTCTTTTACTTTATGCTCTTTTTAATTAAGAAATAACAGAATAGTCTGCTGTTCATATCATTCTGTTGAGGTAGCTGTGGACTGATAGTTTCACAAAAACTATGAATTATTGTCTACAGTGTACTAGTGTAGTATTTTGATGATACTTACTGAGTTAAGTGATATGTTTGTTGGAATAACTTAGTTTCTTAACTCCTCTCATAGGAATCAGGTCGATGGGGAATCTCAGCCCTTACTGCAGCAGCAACAAAATCAACAGCAACAGCAACTTGCTCCACTACAAGACAGCTACATGCAAAGCAGAGCCGAGGCTCTTCAGAATGTGGAATCAACAATTCATGAGCTGAGCAGTATCTTCAATCAGCTAGCAACCTTAGTTTCTCAGCAGGGAGAGATTGCTATCAGGTAATCTAGATCGTTTAATTACGAATACGTACTGCATTCTGTATTTGCTAAATCATATGTAGCATAATCATTAATACTTCTGTCACACTCTTACCGTGTTTAATCTAACAAACTCAGTGCAATTGTTTAGCGTGTGTCTATGTTTTGTGCTTTAGTGGAGACAGTTTTGGAAGAAAAAATTATATATAATGTATCGGGAAGTTTGATGTACTAGTAAGAAAAATGCATTGGTAAGCATCAATGTGTCTGGTTTTTTTCTGAAGAAATGAAAAATAGAAGAAGTTGGGGAAGCAGGGTAAACACACCCGTATCTTTTTATCTTCATGACCAACTCATTGTCAACTACGGAATTGCACTATGCATATGCTTGATGTTATGATATTGTGACAGTCAAAATTCTAGATGGTTTGCACTTCTGTTGAACAAGGTCTCTAAGGAAAATGTTAGCTTTGTAGAAGCTGAGGCTTCATTCAGATAAACCCAAACATCATTATCCTGATTTCTTCATTTCTAGGTCTTCTTACAACAAAGCTCGATATTTATAGATTTGTTTGCAACAGGATCGACGAGAACATGGATGACACGCTGTCAAACGTGGAAGGAGCTCAGGGAGCTCTTCTCAAGTATCTCAATAGCATCTCCTCGAATCGGTGGCTAATGATGAAGATATTCTTTGTATTGATTTTCTTTCTCATGATATTCCTGTTCTTTGTGGCCTAATGAGTTGAGATCTTTCTATGTTACAGGGATATACAGAATTGTGCGTTCCTATCTGTTATAATCTTTTCTTACTCTTTTTCTGATGATTTTGTCTCTTTTGTGCAAGTGCAATTGTTCATAGGATCTGTGTGAAATACGAGGGTTGATTTGAAGATGTAATATTCATAATGAGAGGGTGTGATATTAGAAAATATCCATTGCTTGTGTGTGGCAAATTCTTGTTTCCATGATCTTGTTTATTTGATTTTTCGTTGATGAGAGAACACGTTCCCGAAAGTGCAAACTAGGTAAATCCACTTACGTGCAATATAGTCAACGTGAAACGGTGTCGTTTCATTCTTGTTGGCAACTACTAGACATCTTTGGCTACTAATTGTTGTTTTCTTTTTTCCTCTAAAAATCACTCTCGGACTAAAATTGATGCAAATTTGATTTATTGAGTTTGAATATAATATTAATGATTTTTAGGACTAAAATTGTCATAATCTTTTTTATCAGGTTAACCATTATATTTCTATTAAAACTGATAGGATTTAACATTTTAGAAACAAAATTGTAGAATACTCACAAAATAATAAATATCATAGAATGAATGATACACAAATATATTTCGACATTTAAGATTGTTGGTCTTATAAAATATTTTGTTACCGAATGCATCTAGCTTTCACATACATCGTGTAGAAATATATTCATTTCGTTGAGCTTTCACATACATCGTGTAGAAATATATTCATTTCGTTTCACCTAAGACGATTTATTTCTTTCCGGCACGATTATTTAGGATAATGATATAAAGTGATAAAAATTATGTATAATTTATAATTTTTGAAGAGATTATTACTTTTTAAAAAAGAAACAAATCATCTTGAGTGGGATAACCCTAAAAGAAATACATATCATCTTTAGTGGGACGAGGGAGTATTATATTTACTCTTTTTTTTCTTCTTTTCAAAATGTTCGTTTTACAGATAATTGGCCAAGCTTGGGACAGTACAAGCTAGTTATGTCATCAAACACAAGTTTGATTTTGCATTCAATTTTCTTCCTTTTTTATAGATACTCTCTCTGTCTCATCCAAGATGATCAGTTTCTTTTTAGGAAAAAAATTATCTCTTTAAAAGTTGTGGGACCTACCTATTTTTTATCACTTTAATCACTTTATACAATTTTCCTAAATAACCGTGTCGAAAAGAAATTGACCGTCTTGGATGTGATGGAGGGAGTAGTTTTTAGGCGTTTAATCTATAAAAACTACAAAATTGGTCAAATATATGTTCTCATTATAATAATCCCAAATATTTTAAGTGAAAGATGTACCAAAAAAATAAAAAAATAATGGGTATATAATGTCAACATGCTAGTTTCATCACTGACAATGTTTGGAAATGCATTTGCAATTGCAATTTCTGACCAGATTACTATATTTGCGTCTCATATTTATTCCATTTACGGTAGTTTGGTTAGGTTTTTGCACCATATCGAGATTAAATTGCCACTTTTAAGCGCGACAAATATCATAATAGCCGAGCAAAAGTTGTAAAATTCGATTGTTATTTCTAACAAGAGATATACAACTAATATTGCATATGCAATTTTAATAATGGTTAGACGACTAATCAATGTCACGTGTGCCTCGTAAGTTATACGAAAAAGCACATCTTTCCTCTTACCAATTTTTCAGTGATGTTATTTTTTGACTTTATCTCCCTTAACACAAAATCATAACTTACAAACCATCTAACAAACTAAACATATGTGTCGAAGAGAATACTAAAGCCCTTTGGGAATGATCAAGTGATAAAGTGAATTCTTGTTATCAAAATATGATCAAAAGGTTAAAATTTTGAACTTCATTATGGGTATAAGTCTGTCATACATAATTTTTCAAATGATTTACTCGTCCTGTGTGGTTTACACGACTATTGTAAAGAAAGGTTTGCAGACTATTACATATGAATGTGAAGTTTACCAAATGTGCATAGAAGTTAGCGACAGTGGGTTCCTCATGAATTGAAAAAAAAAAAAAAGAATACCAAAGTCCTCCAGTACGACTACGGGTTCTCCACGAATTAAAAAAAAAAAAGAATATCAAAATCATCACATGTTTACCTCAATTGGTTAAGAGCTAACATATTTGGGAACTAGAAGAGAATATTAAATACATGTGTTGACCTAATAGTAATGGTAAAGTGGTTAATGTTTGAGAACAAAGTTCTCAAGTTTGAGTCAACTGTAACATGACTTTTAAATATCTTTGTTAATTGACAAAAAAAGAAGAAAATACTAAATATATTTTGCCAATAAACTAATTTTGATAAAGTCGCAACTAAATCTTGATTTGATTTTGCAAGATATTGCTAAATAAAGTGTCCCCATTGTCATGAAAAATAGTAATGGGCCATTATCTGTGCCATAACTATAGTAAATATGATTAAACTCAATTACTGGAACATTTTAAATATTTGATTTCTAAAATATCGAAGAACATAAATTTGTGGGTAAAAATGCAAATAGTCGAAACTACGAGGACCAGGTTCCTATACAACGCACAAGTATATAAGAGTGCGTGGCTTCCTTTTTATCTCACGTTATCTGCACAACGGCCTCCGTCTCCATTTCTGAAACCCTCTCTCTCTCTATATATAAACATCACTGTATTTATATGCAACGCCTATACACACATTAACACACACAAACACACACACAGCGTATACGTATATCTTTCTTTCACGAATCGGAACCCTAGCATACTTCTGTCATTTCGATTTTTTGTTGTCGTCAATTTGGAACCCTAATTCGCTGTTAGCCTTAACCTTTTGGAATCGCTTTTTCAAATCTGTTGGAAGCTGTGAATAAAGGAAGTTGAAAATCGATAGAAGGTCTTTGGAAATCTGAAATCTAATTGTTTGTTTACTAAGTTTCGCGGATTAAAACTTGCGGGGATTATTTTTTGTACTGGATTAATTTGGAGTTCGTTCAATTTATTTGTTATTGGTGTTTGAATATACTCTCTTGTGATTGTGTTTTGCTTCTTTTTTTTTATTCTGAAACTCAGGAGTTCTTGGAATCATCGGCGATTGCTGTATCCGAGCTCCGGATTTGGATCAAATTCGAAAGAAAAATACATAAATCTGTGTTTAACCAGAGCTTTGACAATTCGTGTGATTCGAAATGGTTGGAGGCGGAATAGAAGGGATGAGGCATCGTTTTCTGTGAGCAACACTAATGTTTTTGCGGCTCTGGAGAGTTTGAGGAAGAAGAAGAAGTCTGACAAAGAGAAGGGGTCATCCAAGGGGGCCAAGGGCACGTCGAAAGCTGCTGGGGGACAGAATGCCGAGGCAGAGAAGCAGGTATTCTGGGCTCCGGCACCGTTGACGGTGAAGTCGTGGGCGGATGTTGATGATGAGGATGATGATGATTACTATGCCACCACTGCTCCTCCCCAGGCGATATGGGGTGGCTCGGGTTTGAATGCACCCGAAGAGACTCATAAACCTGATGTCGTGGAGGTATAAAGAGTGAAAATTATGCTGTATCATTCATTCATGTGTTATTTAATTTTTTTTCTTGGTGGGCTTCTGTGGTTGAACTTTATGAGATTTTCTAGTCTCAAGTATTGATTTCTAGATGGTCCTAGTTCTTTTGTCTTGATTTTCCTCTGTGGACATGTTTCTGATCGATCTTGAGCTTGTATGATGATAACGAATCATCACTTTCTAAATCTTGCTTTTGGAGATCCCTTGGAGATGGAGGTGTTTAATTACATGTGCTTTGTTATAATAGTAGCTTGTAATGGAGTTCTAACACATCACTTCAATTCATGATTTGCATTGTATACAATGTGTCATAAATGTAAGCTTTTAGTTTACTTGACTTCGCTAAAAATGTTAAAAATGTAGCTTTTTTGAGTTGTCCTTTTTTCCCCGTCAGTATTGTGAAAGAGCCTTCTGTGCACGCGATAATTTGATGTAGTCCTTTCGTTATATTATGCTTTGATGGAATTGGATGTTAAAAGAATTGTTGAAATGTAGCACAGAGTTGTTTGTGTGATTGACGTTAAAAGTGTTTTCACGTGGATGCCATTTTGTGCAGAGATTCCTTTTGCTTGTCCAAAGCCTTAACGTTGCTACAGCTGGAAATTTGATTTTGTCATGACTGATATGATGGCTGTACTGAAAAATCAATAACCTATATTTAATAAATCGTGCTTTCATTCTTAAAAAAAGTTTGTCAGTGTTTGATTAAAAGATAGAAGTTTAATGTTCCTATTGTTTAATTTCTTGTCGTATGAGCTTTGCTGGACCATTGAACTTCTGAAATTGGTTATCAAATGAATAATTCTAGAGGTATCATATTTCTGATCTTGAATATACTTATGCTCTCAGCTTTCGTAGCTGTAGCCAAGTTGCTATAAAGTTCTAATGATTGCTGCTAAGGTTTTCTTATTTGTCTCTTTGCTGGTTTACCATGGCATTTTGTTACTTCCATTTACCATTTGAGTTTTGGTCTGAAATTCTTGGTTTTTCTTATTGAATGTGTAATTTCCTGAGGCATTTTATGTCTGATCCCGAATGTTCTTATGCTATCAGCCCCCAAAGCTGTTGCCAAGTTGCTTAAAGAGGTTATTATTACTTGCTGCTAGACTTTGTTAACATATAAAGTTTTGGAAATGTGGTAGCTAATTTGAATGACCTTGCATATACATGATTCTGTCCATCCTTCTGAAGAAAATGGTTTATATTGCAACTGAAATTTAATAATCCATTCCGTGATTTCCATCTACATATTGGAGAATATGATCACTTGGAACAGTATGGTTCTGTATCCAAGAGATATTATTTTGAAAGTACACTGAACACTTAACTTATGTGTTTCCAAGTGGAATATCATCTTCTGCATTCTATACCATATATTTATGTTTCCTAAACTGCATCTTGAGCCCCCAATTGCTCTCTTTCCACTGTTTCTTGCATACTTCTGGTTTTGTATACCTCCTCTGGCTTCAATACCCAACGATTCATATCCTATGTGATGCAGTACTTTGTGTATTGCTAAAATAGTCAAATTGAACATGAGCAACTATGCTCGTTAATTGAAGCTAGAACCATCATTTTAAACCTACCTTGCAATCTCTTGAGCTACTCTTGATTATAACCCCTTCTTCAGGCTTTTCTTATGATGTTCTTTTCCACTACCAATCTGCCAAGTATTTGATTCCACCTGTTTCAGTGACCCTACATCTCTCTCTGTCTCTCCCCTCCATACATATATGTATGTTTGATGGGCCAGTTTTCTTACACTATCCTTTTCTGCGTCTGACCTGTAGGAGGTCCTGAGGGTATCATCTGTGTAACTAATACATCTGAGAAGGGCATTGTCATGAAGATTCCTTGCTGTAAATGAAATAACACAATCATAAATCCTTGTGTATTGAAATGTGTGAATTGCATATTTTACAAATGATAGTTAATTCATCCTAATCACAGGAAAGTGAAAGTGAAGATGAACTTCTTGATGAAGGCGATGATGATGTGGATGAGGGGCATGACCAGGAAGCAGAGGTTGAAGAACAGCCTGAGCCACTGGTTATGAAGCCTGCAGAAGCTTCATCAGCACCTAAAGAGACAGAAAGACAGCTTTCTAAGAAGGAGAGAAGGAAAAAGGAGCTGGCTGAGCTAGAGGCGATTTTAGCTGATTTTGGAGTTAACCCCAAAGAGAAAGCTGAAGATGAGGCATCTGGTAACATTCGGCCTTAAGAATTAATTGTTCGATTATAATTTGGAGACAGTCCTAGGAAAAGCCGTTTGATTTGTAGTATCTAATACGATTGCCTGTTCTGCTCTTTGCTGCCTGTGCTATTGTTGTATTCGTGGTCCTTTCTTTGGGCATGGAGAAAAAACTTAGAGGTTTTTATTGTGCAGATGCTACGAAAGAGCAGAAAGAAGGACAATCAAATGGAACTGCTGATAATAAGGATAACCCCCCTACCGAGTCTAAAAGTGCAAAGAAGAAGAAAAAGAAGGAGAAGGCTTCAAAAGAGGCGAAGGAGCCTCAGGACCAGTCCAATAGCTCGGATGTTCCCAACGGGCAAGAGGAAACTGCTGGAACCGAACAGGTGGAAGAAGACGCCTCTGCTGTTGATGTGAAGGAGAGGCTTAAGAGGGTTGCGTCTTCCAAGAAAAAGAAATCAAACAAAGAGATGGATGCCGCTGCAAGAGCTGCTGCTGTGGAAGCTGCTGCTAGGAGTAAAAGACTAGCTGCTGCCAAGAAGAAAGAGAAGAACCATTACAACCAGCAGCCAATCCGGTAAGATATATAGATCATTGAGTCTACATAGAGATGGAGATATGATTTTATTGCTCACTAATAAATTTGAAGCTCCTTTGCCCGAGTCCTCTTGTTTCATGATCGATGAACTTGATATGACGTTTACATGACCCCGGACGATGAGTTTGGTTATTGAACTCGTTTCTATTTGGCAATATTTTCTCTTCCTAGAGCAGTTTGTAACATATTAGTACTTGTCATGTATCTACTTCTTTTGGAAAGCTGATGGATGTTCTTTTGGTTTTAATGGTTTATTCGTCTCTCTATTTCTCATGAGCCACAGGTTCTTGTCAATGTTGTACAAGGTTCTATACGTTTAGCTATGAAAAAACCTAAGATTGGCACCTAATTAGGATTTGGATGGGTTTTTATGTGGAAAGCAGAGTTGGAAGGGTGTAGGGAAAAATAGAGGAAACCAAAGATTTTCTAGGGTTTACAGAATTGATTTGTGTTATTTGATTATCCTAAAATTACTGTTACCTTTTAAGCCCTGTTTCATAATCGATCCCTTTAGCTATGAACAAAATTTGCTTAGTTCTGAATTCTAATTTTGCGATATAAGATATTCTTGTTTTCTCAACTATGGTGTTGTTTGGTTGTGTTAGCTCGTAATTTATCGTGATGTGCATTGATGATACTGAAAAAAAAAAATGGCAATAGATAATGCAGTGTGTAAATGTAGCATCACCATACAACGATATTATTTGTCAAGGACTCGATAAAGTGAAATGATTTAATGATTTGTAGATATATATTTCGAAAGCAATAACAATGTGTGTTACATAAGACTGCCATGAGAGTAGAAAGCAAAGATGGTGCATAACAACCTCACCTTCCTCTGTAACTATAATTAATCGATTTTGTAAGAGCTACAGAGCCCTTTATGTAAATGAAAGTAAAGAAACAAACATAGATTAGTGTTTAATTCTTGTACTGGGAAATTCTTTCCTCACAACAATACTAATACTTGATTAATACCAAAGAATAATTTGAAAAGATTTTAATAATTCAGACAAACTCAATAAATCATATAAGAATATTAGGAAGCGGTGTGGAACATGATTAGTCGTTAAGGTAATGTCAACCTATGAGTATGATCTCTTTCGTTCCACTTTTATGTAGTAGAGGCAATAATTACAACTATTTCTAAACAAGTTGGAAATGTTGGTCCATATATGGTTGAATTATTCATAAATCAGCATAATTAAGCCGTAACCAATTAATCATCAAACTATCATAATTATAGAAATAATATCAATGATGATGGTATAACGTGTTTTAAATATTTATTATCTTCCTTTGGTAAAATAAATTTAAAAAAAAATCTAAAAATATGTGACGTCATCATCAGAAAACGACAAATTTAATATAGAATTGAATAATATATATACATATTATAAAGTAAAATAACACCGTTCGTGTTTCGTTTTCATGTTTTCCGATCCTTCGCTATGATTCCAAAATTCTCACTTTAATTCATCCCCAAATTTTGTTGTTATTCTTTTCGATTTTCCGATTAACTTCCGGTGATTACCAATCCTAGGGTTTCAGCATTCAGCCGCAGTTCGTTTGGACCTAAGGTGAGAATTCTTCCAATCTGTATTCGTCGCATGCGATCTCGTGGTTGTATACTGCAGTCTGTGAAGCGTGATACCTTTGTTTCGTTCTTTTATTCATCGTGATTCCTTCCGAACCGGATTTCTGTATGATCATGCACCTGAATCTTGCTTTGTCGCTTCGTGACATGATGTGTTAATGGATGGAATATACTCGCGTTGATATTCGATGATTTTCTGAAAGTCTGTTTATGTATGGTTACCTATTTTTGCGAGTTTCCTGTTGAAAAGAGTGTTTGCGATTCCAGTAACAGAGATTCATGATACCATCAAAGGAAAAGAAATGAAAAGGTGAAAAAGAGTAATGACTTCAGCGCGTCGTTTGCTGAGTTGCATGTGCGACTCGGAACCGGTTTCGTTGTTGCTTAACTTCTTGATATATATTGGTTTTGAAAGTCACTTGTACAAACGAATTGGTTGTGATTTGATAACAATCATTGTTGAATCTATTTGTTACGGTGCTGTTTAAGGTGAATGCTTCTGAAATTTCTTGCTCGGATTAATTTATCAATATCATTGTAGTAATTTCTCTTTAGCTTTTATATTGTCCTATCTAACATTTGTGATTTCTTGTTTTATAAGTGAACTGTAAAGTGATATATAATAGGAAACAATTTTCTCTGTACTTTTATTTATGCAGCCAATCTTTTCCTATGTCTTAGTTTTGTGCAGAAAGAGTGTGGAACTAAGCTTTAGAAGTCTGAATCTATCATGTTGTTATAATCTATTTTAGTTTCGTACAGGTTTGAGGTTTCTATGGAACTTGTTGTTTGGTGTCCTTGGAGAACTGTTAGAGTAAGTGTTTTGTATAAAATATAAATAACAAAGCAAAATCATGATTAAAAAAAAAAAATGTATTGGAGATGCATTTCTGGTTTGGATTTGTGGGAAAATTTTGAAAATGAAACTAACCTTTCAGTATCTATTTTCCAGAATCGTGTTTAGGATCAAGTAAATATGACATTACATCTTATGCCTGTTGATTGTAGCTCAGGACCTGGTTAGTTATTAACTCCTTTTCTCAAATATATGTTGACATGATGCTCCTTATGAATTAGCTTAATCTTGAAACAAACTTGTAATAGTGTAAAATAGTTTTATGGAGACGATCATATCTTTTTGTTATCATTACTTTTGAGACGAACTTGATGCTACAGAATGGTTCTGTTTAATATTCCACCATGTTTTGGTTTACTCTAATGAAAGTTTACTTCTATGGCGATGCTAGAATAGTTTCATCGTTCTCACAATTCTCAATATTGCAGCAATGAAGACAGGATCTTCTTTAAATCCTTATGCAGCATCCTATGTTCCACTCTTTAAAAGAGGGGCTGCTGATGTAAACAAAGAGTTTGTTTCAGCTAAAGAATTCAACAGTGGGAATGAGGTTGGTCGATTTGGCTATCGGCCTGTAAATAAGTTTCCACAAGGTCAGCACCAAAATGTTTCTCAAAGTCATCCCCAGAGTGCTGGTGCTACCCAAACTGCTGAACATCCCAAATGGAAAGATCATCGCAGTAGTGAATTTGTTGCTTCGACGTCGCAATACCCAGAAAAGCTAAGCTTTGATGAAGACTCTGACATGGACTTGGCCTACCTGCAAATGCTCTTTCCCGGAATATCAGAGGAGTCTCTTTCTGATGTCTATCAAGCCAACAGATATGATTTGGATTCTGCAGTTGACATGCTAAACCAACTTGAAGTATTGCCTAGAACTTTTCAGTTTACTATTTAAGCTTTTAAATTTTGCTTGCTTCCACTTTCAGAATACTCCATTTCTCTATTCTATTGAGGTGTCAAGGGAATTTTTTATCGTATTCTGCATAAGGATTTCTAAGATGCATTGCATATCCGTGTCTTTTTATTTCGTGGTACAACTTTCCTGAAATCTTATGTCTGGTCTTGCCCAGAATTAGTAATGATTGGTACGAAATGAAACAATATCAATTGGTAATCTCCAGATTTGTGTCATATTTTTCAATTGCTTATGTATGGTTGGTACTATGACTAGGATCATCCCCCTACTATTATATGATATGATTGTGTTCTTACAAGGTCTATATTCGATGATGTTTAGCTCCATCAAAGTTAAAGTTGAAGATTTTGATAATTTGTAGGGTGTAGCAATATTTAGAAGAGCAAGATTTGTTCTTTTGGCCGTTGATTGCCACACGTTCTAGTTGATCTGAATTTCGTTTACATTTTACAGATCCAGCCTGATGATTCATCAGATAAGCTTCCCGATACGCTGGACATTGGAGACGTGCCGATTCTGTGCCCGTCAAAGCACCAGAGGAAGCCAAGAATGCAACGGTGGAGCTTGACATCTGCTTCGTCCGACGTGCCTGCTAAGAGCTAATCTGCACAAATTTGGAATTAGCACAGTTTTATGGGTATTCTTTTTGTCTGGAATGTGGCTATGAATTTCTGAATCGAGAATCCGTTTTTTTTCTTTCTAAAGCTGAGATTTGGTGTGAGTACGTGTTTGCATCCTGCTGTACAAATTGTGTGCGTTGTTTCTGTTTTGATCTGGGAACGCAAAATTGTATCATAGCATCGTTTGTTCAAACAGATTTGGTTTCTGATGAGATAAATCATAGCATGATGATGCGGGTTGAATCCATGTTGAAGTCGAAATCTTTTGTCCGAATACAAAAACTTTTGTTAAACCGTCTACGGATTCAAGTCGTGTTTATAGCATGATGGATCCCGGCCGGGTACAAGGTTTGATGTAAGACTAATCTTTAGTCAATTCTCCAAAATGCTTCTTGATGAGAAAGATTTAGACAAATCTTTTGTTATTCTTGACGAGCTACTAATTAATACACTGATTTCCCGTATAACAAATAAATAAATGATAACAATAGGCCGCATGTATGTACATACATTTTTGAATTTATGGAAAATTTGTGTTTCTATACAAAATCTTACAAATCTCACATTATAGTAAACCATAATTGAAGTCCAGTATGATAGGTTCAAATTTATAGAGAGTTATTGAGATCTGAACATGTGACCTTTTGATAACAGAAAATTCATTTTACCAGTAAATCATCCTAAAGTGACAAGTAACACATCCGTTTGATTAGCATTTCGGAAAACAATGTAAAAAAAAGATTATTGGTTTGTGCTTGTCACACAGAATATACGATTAAAATATGTGTTGTTATACTAATATGGTAAAACAATACGACAAAAAAATGCTTTTCTTTTTACAAATATATAATTAAGTTATGGATATTGGGTTCCTTGGAGAGAGATTCCCTTTTGGAAGTTATGTATATTGCTGTGAAGTAAATGCAGAATCGTGCGCTCTTAATGGCAACTATTGGTTGGCCTTCGCCTCCCTCCAAATGCGGCTGTACACTAACAAAAATATTTGTTTATTCTTTTTCTTTTTTCAATTTCCTCCCATTTTGTCCAATTACACATATGTGATATATTAGCCTTAATAACTAATAAACCACCTCAACACCCTTCCCCCCTCCCCAACGAAAAAGAAAAACTTTCAATTCTGAAAACTTCTCCTAGTCATAATCCAGAATTTGCAACGAGTCTTAGTTTTTTCATTTTCAAGAATGCACTGAACCCTTTAGAGATTCTTGAAGTTCAACTAAAGGATCTGCAGATTCTTTCGTCATATTCTTGAAGATTCAAGAGATTTGCATATAATAATCTAAGAACAGAATCCACCACATTGCGGAAAGAGAGATAGAGAGAGAGAGAAATGGGGTTGGATTATTATGCAATACTAACGGTGGAGAGGGGTGCAACAGAAGAAGATCTAAAGAAGGCTTACAGAAAAGTGGCTATGAGATGGCATCCAGACAAGAATCCCAACGACAAAGACGAAGCCGAGGCCATGTTCACGCAAATCTCTGAAGCCTACGAAGTCTCTCTTTCTCTCTACAACATATAAATATCCATCTCTTTGGGTTTCAACCCAAAAGTTGCATGTTTGCTCTTACCATAATGCCTCAGAAAATGGATATAGGTTGCCCCTTATTGTTATAGATGTTAAACAAAATGGATATAAGTTTATTCGATCAAAGCTTTCATGCTGGTTATGTCACTAAGTCGAGATTTAGGGTTACTCTGATCACATCTAAAAACCATATTTTCAGGTGTTGAGTGATCCTCAGAAAAGGAAAGTCTACGATCAGTATGGCGAAGAGGGCCTCAAAGACGGGCGGCTCTCGGCTCAGCCGGAAACCCCGACAAGTTCAATCCACGAAATGCAGAGGACATATTTGCTGAGTTCTTTGGTACTAGCCCTTTTGGCTATGGAGATGGAGCAAGTATGCTCAAGAAACCACCACATGTGGAGAGTATGCTGCCTTGTGACCTTGATGAGTTGTACACTGGATCAACAAGAAAGATGAAGATCTCGAGACAAGTTGTTGATCCGAACGGGTAAAGATTATATGCTGCACTCGTGCTTCCATTCTGCGATCAAACACACATTCTTGGCCTAATACAGCAGTTTTATCATTTCTTTTCTTGGCCTAATGCAACAGTTTTATCATTTCTTGGCCTAATGCAACAGTTTTTATCACTTGTTGGCCTAATGCAATAATTTTGATCACTTCTGGGCCTAATGAAGCACTTTTGATCATTTCTTGGCCCAGTGAAGCAGTTTTGATCATTTCTTGATCTAGTGCAACAGTTTTGGATCATTTCTTGGCCTAATGTACTTGATTTCTTTCAACCGTTAATGTTGTTTTAGGCGTTTGAGGACTGAATCAGAGATATTGACTATTGAGGTGAAGCCAGGTTGGAGGAAAGGGACAAAGATCACATTTCCAGACAAAGGAAATCAGCAAATGAACCAGCTGCCTGCAGATCTTGTGTTTGTGATTGATGAGAAGCCTCACGACGTCTTCACCTGTGATTCTATCTGTGCCGGTGACCTGCATTATGAGCCCCGGGTACGAGCACGTGGTGGAGGGAGAGGGCATGCCGATTGCTAGGTATCCTAGCTTTATGGGTGATCTCAAGATCAAGTTTGAGGTCAAGTTTCCCGCTAAGTTATCTCCTGAGCAACGAGATGCTCTAAAGCACGTTCTTGGAGGATGATCGTGGATCGATGTGTTTGTATATTCGTTTACTAGTCCAATTTAGTTATCATATTGTTTTAAACTTCAAGAAACCCACATAAAAATAATCTAATGACCAATGAAAAGATTTGCGGATAAGAGGTGAAATTTTATTACAATATCCATGAAATGAAATGAAACTACACATATATACAAAACTATGTCCCAATTGCAGTAGCAAAGGCCTAAAATTTTTATTCTAAAAACTGAACGCATCTACAAATTACAAACTATTGCTGCCTCCATCTTGCACCATGCATGTGCTGATGAGGCCGCGGCCATCGAGCTGGCTGCGCGAGGCCCCCTGTCGGCAGCTGGTTCACTAATTGAGAACTATTACCGCCACGAGCCACCTGGCGCATGGGAAGGTGAGCCAGGCCCTCCGGCTGCCACTCGGGAATATCATCGTCATCGTCCTCCCACGGGACACTAAAACCTCTGCTCTCTACTCTGCTATTAGAAACGCCACCACTTTGGCCGTATTTTTTAATAAGCTCTCTTACGTGATCCACGGTGTTGGAGCCATTTTAACATCACTATGCATCTCTTGTGATGATAACCTAGTTGCAGATGGAGTGAAACCACCAGAAAAATTGAACTCAGGCAGATCATCATCGTCTCTAGCTGCTCGTGCAGCAGCCACAGGCCCAAACCCAGGTGGGATGTCGTCATCCTCCTCCGCCGGGCACGGGCTTCGGACGCGATGCATTTTTGGACATGGTAGCTGAGATCCGAGTAGTGGGACTATTAACATTAACATTTGACGAATAAAATGGTTGCTTTTCTGAGGTATGTTTGTGATGTGAAGATGCATTAGGTGATATACTTATATGAGCTCTTCTCCATACAACTACACCCATCAGTCCATTTTCCACAGTATTATCACTCTCACGACCTTCCTTGGGCATGTGCTTCGTTAGCAATTCTGCGATTCTTGGAGTAGGAGGGCACATGTAGAGCTCGACTCCGCCGCTGGTTCCATAAATCCCAGCCTCTCGTCTGAGATGTACGAATCGACAGCCTGTGCGGGATGAAACATATCATATATCACGTTTATAAAATGACATAGCGGCAAAATGGAACAAATTCTTAATCTATCGAGGAAGGATCAAGAATTTACCTCGGAAATCATGGACTGTTGACTCTCAGATGATTTGTCCTTCAACACGAACTGGATTATCTGCAGATAGAGAGATTTGTGTTTTGGTTAGCAGCAAAAGTAGAAACACAAAATCTATTGAGATATACACACGTGACACAACAATTATAGCTATAAACCACGTCTAGTTAGAAACCTTCCTAGTCCATAATGTTTAACGTCAAGTTAGAAATCCTCTAGTCCACAATCCGTCTGGTTATAACATCATGCGGCGAAAGCAGAATTCGAGTCGCAGAAGCAAGAGAAAATAAATCTAGATTCTTCAGTCACCAAGAAACCAAGAAAAGTGTAATTCAATTAACCTAGGGCGTTAAGTCTAGCAAGGCGTACAGTTGAACTTAGATAACTGCAAGCATTCGTTGCTGGCAAGTGTCTGTGGCTACTTATATATACAGTTGAACTTTGATAAATGCAAGCATTCGTTGCTGGCAAGTGTCTGTGGCTACTTATATATTATTCTTGTTAGGTAAACTAACAAATGATAAATCAATGAGAAGCCAAGGACCGCAATCTACTGAAGCAAAAATATGCTGTAAACTTAAATCTTTTTTCGAGAAATATGTCTAAAGTTCTACTGTACATAAAAACGAATGCTATGCTACGGTTGATGGTATCGAACTCAGAGAATAGGAGGCCACTACGCCTTAGTTGCAAAGCTAATGGCATGTAGAGGTTGCAGAATTTAGTTGCAGAGAAAGGCAGGCAGCCTTGATGTACCATGAGTGCGCGAGTTCGAGACTTGGGGAGTTCCTGAAGGAATTTCTCGAACGCATCGAGTCGAACTCTGCCCTTGATCTCGAGAGAGGTGGACCACTCCTTTGTGGACGTCTTTTCACCACTGTTAACAAAATTAACATAATATTTAGTAAATCAGCATACATAATTGTGATTTCAAGCTAAACGAGACATGATATGATACGGTATGGTGTGTCAAAAAAAGGCACCAAAAGGGCTGATATATACATATACATGGAAAACTATAAGCAATGGTTCAAATAATTAAAACAAATCAAAATGAAGGACCATAAGTACCGAGCAACTTATACAAGAGTTAAAATTTCAGTAGCTGCCACTTGGATTTCATGGTGTTGTTGGAACAAGGTCAATCCATGATTTGGTTACCGATGAATCCAACGGCAGAAAAGGGGAGCTTAGCTTCGTCTTTTTTTTTTATGGCAAGAAAGATGAAATCAGAATTGTGGTGTAAGGAACATATAATATAGAAAATCGCATTCCATGTTATTCAACCACAAAACGGAAAAAAAAAACAGAACTATATTTAGAGATACACATAAGAAATGTACGGCAGGCACATGGCACAAACCTTTGAAATAGACCACGAACAGTGACGAAGGATGACATATTCAACTGAAGCATACCCTCCCAAATAGATTCGGCCTCCAATGCACTACTAGGAAGAACTTTCTTCTCTGAGCCACTAGATTTCAAAGTCATATCAGCTTGATATTTCTTGCCAATATCAGCCTTTCTCGAGGAAGCTTCTCTAGGAGAGATTGAAGCACTACCAGAAACCTGAGCATCCCTAGGGGAGATTGAAGCTCTACCAGATGCCTGAGTATTTCTAACAATTTTCGGCTTACCTTATGAGGTGGTGGGATTTTATGCGCTGCATCTTCTGACAAATTTTCAAAGGGGTTCGGAATTAAGGGATTCCATGAACTCATCCAGTGAGACAATAGGAGGTAGAGAGGCCGCGTCCTTGAATTCATCTACCATCATTCCTTGCATTAAATCAGTTCCATCAGTAGGAATAACCAGGCTACCTGAAAATTCCTGGTTTTCGGATGTTTTTTCTTGATCAGCGACATTCTCTTCATCTGTACGACTTGGATTGGGAGAGAGATTTCCAGTCTCCTTCTTTGGTAAACGTTGTACGTTCAGAGAACTGCCACTAGAAATCTCATCAGCAATGCCATCATCATGCTCGAATTCCACTTGATACTCGCCTTGTGAGTTTTCTTGACCAAGCGCCTCATATTAACTTCAGTATCGGGCAAAACTACCATTTGAGCCAATTCTTCAGCTTTGGCTATGCGCCACTCTGATAATTCCTTGGAAGCAAGCTCTTCGGCTGACATTGAGCATAGTCTTTCAGGAGATATTTCACCAGACATAACTCTTTCTCTCAGTTCCGGATTCTTCTGATCTTTGAGGTTGAATAAAAGAGATCTACCCTTCTCCTTGTACTTTTTGTTTATGCCACCAAATAGCTTGAATAGTTCAGCTTCAATTTTGAAAGCCAAGTTCTCTGGTGTCAAGAGTGCTACCTCGTTTCCACTATCATGGAAGTCAGCCACCTGTTTTGCAGATGGGGGCCTATCAGCATTTTGATCCACTTTCCCCTTCTCCATCTGTGCATCAACATGAAATGCCCAAGACAGCCCATTCCCTTGCAAAAGATCATCTTTAACAAAAATATTGTCACTGAATTGAACGTCACCATCAGGCAAAATTGAACCATACTGGAATTCATGAAAGCTCTGTGCACCACTAAAGTTGCTTCTTTTCGTAGAATTCTCACTAGATAACTCCCAAGAATCGCTGGTAGTACTACCTAATGCTGACCCTTGAGAAGGAACCACTTCTTCGTTAACAGAATGAGGAACATCACCTCCCATCATTGGATTGGATTCCAGAGACTGGCTACCTGCTGGCATCTGATGTGTAGTAAGATTCTCAAATTTATCTTTCTTGACAGTTGAGACGTTACCGGGCTTTTGAGATGCCAAAGCCAGAGCAGCAGCCAGAGACTCCGTCATTTTAGACCTTACTGCATCAGATGACTCAGGCTGAGACTTGGTTGCTGAATCAATTTGAGCAGTTTGCTTCTTCGGTGGCCGCCCACGTTGTAAACCAGATTTGCCAATAGGCTCAGGACGTACCTTTCTTTTACTCGATGCAGAGTGAGCATGTGAACCTGGAGAACCTAGGCTGTGCTGCACTGGTCCAGTTTTCCTTTGGGATTCTGATGACTGCACATACCCAAGGGGTCCATCATCAGCTCCGAGATTTACTGAGCGCTCACTAGGAAACTGCACCTGCAGAGAAGTAGAACTGTTCAATGTATTTTCCAGCTCAGCCTTCCTTTCCACTGGCCCCGCACTACTATCCAGCATAGGCGCATCATCAAGTCTGCGTTGGCTTGACATCAAGATGGAGCTTGAACCCATGCTTCCATCTGTAGATTGCCCATGTCCAGCATCATTGTTTGCCATCATAACAGTATTGAACTCAGAACCATGTGATATTGGCTCCACAAAACTCATTTGATCCATTGACATGGAAAAATGCTGTGATTCATGATAGTTTGACATGTTTGGTACCATTCCCATATGCACCCCAGGTACTGAAAAGTCCATAGAGCGGGTAACATGCTCCATCTAAATCACCTGCCACTCTGAAACAGGGTAAGTTACATGCAACAGAAACTAGCTTTAGAAAGCAGAGCCTCCAGCACCACCTGCAAGCAATTCCCACATGTTACAAAATTTACAAGTATAACGAACACCAAATCTCTAGTTATTTGTGCGCACGATAAAAAATAATAGAAATGCAGGGAAACAGGGAAAACCACACCAACCCCACAACCAAACTGAACAAAAATAGACGAGAACACACAGGATAGGATCTTACTATTACTATAAGCCAGAACAAAAAGAATTTCATATTTCCAAATATGAGAAACTGATAGCTCGTCGAAATTTGATTTCATATCAAAAAATTCGTCTAATATATTTTAGTCATAAACAAGAGACCACAGAAACCTAGATTTGAATGAAAAATAATAATTCCATACATACAGCCCACCCAACAATCAACAGAGAAATGGATGCCCCAATATCCCAATTTCGCATTCACGCTCTATAAAAAACTAGCCCAATCACCTAACTTTTACCGGCAATCACGAAACTCGATTTCGTCAAACTATCGCAAAAGTAACGAAAGAATCAAACTTTCTTTTCTTTTTTTATGAAAAACCCTATAAAATACCATTAGAAGATTTCATAAATACAAAAACAACTTCTTATTTTCCAATTGACATAACGAAACTTAGACCCATCACCAATCACCAAAACCCACAGATAAAATTCATGAACAGAACGAGCGGTTATTACCTTATTAGGAGTGAGGAGCAGTTGATTAAGCGAATATGCGTGCGTGTGGAGAGGAAGTAGAGAGATTCGTGCTGTTATCTTCGAAGCCCTAGAAAAATCGATTCTACTACGTGCATCTGGTGCGTTTGAAATGCCTATGCTTATCTTTATATCTATACTATATATATACTATGTCGATATCAATATGTTTTTCTGGAAAAATATATATTAATACTTATTTGACATAAACGACGAAATTATATTATGACCAAAATCTAGCACGAGAATATTAACGTAAAAACAATCTTTATGTTAAGATTAATAACTAGGTAGTATGTATTGTACCTTAAAAACTTTCTTTTACATTATTAATGATTAATATGCTATTATGAAATTTTAACTAGATGAATAGAATTAAAATATAGTATATCATAGTATGTTGAAATATTAATGGTAGAAAATTATTTTGTCAAAATTGCATCTGATCGGTTATTCTAATAATAACGTGATCATGATTGCGTGTTTTTAAAAAACAAAATCTTAAATTTTGCTAATCAGATTTAATGTGTGGATATATTTTCATTACCAAAGTGAATATGGTATAATGGATTCAAATATTTCAACCGATCCATCGAACTAATGGTCCATCAACTTGCTCGATTTGCATTGCTGCATAAAATTATGTGGAACTCAAAGTTGCCAACTTGATTATTGATAGGATACTACCAACTATCGTACCAAAGATATAAAAAGATAAATTAATTCCCGGCTGGACATGTTTCTACTTAAAGAGAAGAATCAAAGTTAATTCATAACTCAAATCGCAAGTCCCGACGCAGAAGATTGGATGTATCTAAAAGAATCCTATTTAGAGAAGATCTAGGATTAAGATCCGATTTTAGAGGAGATCTAGGATCTAAGATCTAGGTCAATATAATTGTGTATAAACAGAAATTTAGATTAGACATAAAAGGATCACTACTCATTTTGTAATCGCTTTCACACTCTCAATACATATAAACTATCTCGCTTGTGGACGAGATCTATTTTAAAGATCGAACCACGTTAATTTCTCGTGTTCATCGCGCGATTTAATTCTCTAACGAAATTAAGATCGATCATTTGGCCTGCCTCGTGGAAGCGAAATTTTATGTTTTGGTCAACCTTTGTTTCTGAGGAATCAATCACGACGATGAATACCGTAAGTCTTACATCCGAGCCGCCACCGACAACAAACGGCGGGCGATGCAGACGCTCGGCTTGGGAAAAGCCCGGTCGAGAACCGACCAAGTGGCATGTCCAAAGCCTCGACGAGCAAGGCCATCCCATCCCGCATGAAGCGAGTATAATAGTGAGGGCGCATAAAGAACCGAGAGGAACCTCCAGCCCGCCATGAGATAAGCGCTCGACGAGGCGGCTAAAAGATTCCTCGAAAAGAACAAGGAAAGTTTCCTCCAAGACCGACCAAGAGCAAGGTCGGCACCATCACGAAAATAGGACGTCGAAGCCTCATCAAAGCACGAGGCAAAGACAATGAGGTGAATCCCCGACCTCCGGATGATGGCGCCATACCTCTACACGGGTTGAGGCCCAAACCAACCGCAAGGATTTAACAACAGCGGGACGAGACGTCGTGATCGCCGCGAGGTCGGCCCCGCCATCAAAACGAGTTGGTCGACGAACTCCGCCACACCCCGAGAGGCGGGTTCGATGGATACGGAAAATAATTACCCGTTCTCAAACGAAATACTCGACACCCTCATAGGATAAGTACAGTGCCGAGCATCGCCTTACGACGGATCGAGGGATCCGCAAAACTTCATCTCACAATTCCAAGATAATATGATCAACCAACGCCTCAACACCATCCATATGTAAACTCTTCCCGAGTTCTTGATCGACAACGCCCATCGGTGGTTCGACAGTTTACCTCCCGGGAGTGTTGGATCTTACCGCGACCTGATGGGAGCCTTCCATCGAAGGTTCTTCCAGGAGGCCGAGTCCAAAACGACATCGGCACATCTCCTCACAGTGAGGCAAGGAGAGCCTGAAAGTCGAAGACGTAAACGATCTCCTCATCATCTCGGCCTTCCAAACGGCATCTTGCCGGGGCCCTATACAAAGAGATTGTCTGGCACGAACCCCGCATGCGCCGTAATGTGGCGATAGCGGACCGTTCGCCAAAGCGGACGACGATAGAAAAAGTGCGGCGAAAATGTGGAGCCCTCGACAAAGAGAGGAAAGAAGATGGCCGAGGAGATCGAAACCAAGACCGACGAAGTGCCTGGAAAGGATACGTCCTGATAGAGTCTCAGCTCGGGTCGCAAGAATAACCCGGAGCGACCCCAGTATACATGATAACTCTTGTAAAAGAGTTATTATAGGTCCTTTTTAATGATAAAAGCCTCGGTTGTTGTATGTTCTGCTCGCCTATTTGTCCTTGTCTTGCTTGTGTTTCTCTTGTTTGCGTGTGTTTGTGTGATGGATTGAGTCTGATGAAAATAAAGGGTTTTAGTTGTTTTTGAGCGTTATTTATATAATCATAGCATGTTGCGGAAGAAGCAGCGAAGACGAGGCCGAGCTCGTGAGCGAGCCGACTTGATGTAAGAGGAAGGACCGAACGAGTATCTGCCGAAAATGCGGGACGAGTCGAGCTACTAAGACGAAGTCAACGCCCGGGAAAAGTGACGCCCGAGCTCAAAATTGCCGAGCTTGTAAGTGGAACCAAACTCCGGGGAGAAAAGAGAGTAGGGCCGAGCTCGCATCCTTCCGAGCTCAAAGATTGAAAAGTTCACAAGTATGAAGACGACCTCGAGGTCGGGCTCGGAAGCGAAGTGCGCGAGCTCGGAAGTGAAGAGGTCGAGCTCGAGCCGAGCTCAGTGGCGAAGAGGTCGAGCTCGAACGTGAGCTCGAAAGCGGCACGTGAGCTCGAAGCGGCGCGTGAGCTCGGGCGAAGTGTTCGAACTCCTCAATAAGATTGAAAGTGGAAGCGAGCTCGTAAACGCAGTCGAGCTCATGACGTAAGTCCAACTCGCAAGTATGGATGAGCTCGTGTTCAGAAAGTAAGGTCGGACTCGCTGGCAAAGTAAAGCCCGTAGCGAGCCGAGCTCGGCAGAAGCGAAATCCAAGCCGTGCTTACGGAAGGAAGCAAGTAGCATGGAAAGTCGGGTTAATTCTCGAAGAAGAAATCACGGACCACGGCCACGTGGCGCGGCTACAACAATGAAAAGACACGCCTGCATCCGCGAGCTAATCGAAAAAGAAAAGGATCGGAACGAAGGCGGTGGCGGTGCAGTCTGCCTCAAAAAAGCGCATGAGGTTGTTATGGAGGTTGTTATTAAAGGAGTTGGCAACAATCGGAAGGGGATAATTCGGATATCGACATTTGGAGAGTTGCGGAGGATAGAGAACATCCGAGTAAGGAAGAAGGTGCGAATTCTTGGAGAGGAAGTCATCGGAAGAGACGACGATCCAAGAGCTTGCACACGATTCGATAACTAATTTCTTTATCTTTTCTTAAACCTTGTTAACTGTTATGGCCATTGCTTATTTCAATGTTGTTAAACAGCTCGCTATGAGCTAAACCTTTATGACTTGATTTTTGAGGAAACCCATGCTCGCGATTTGCGCTGATTCTACTCTTGTCTTGCTAAATCACTATTGTTTTATTGGGATTGATTTTATCTCACTTGTGATTAATCACCATTAGTCAGATCGTAGTTCTATAATTGCTGGGAAGTTGTTATAGAATGGAAAACAATAGAGCGACGTAAGAACATGATTTTAATGTTATGTGTGTGAATAGCATAGGAATATGCATTTACCTTGCGTGGCATATATGAATGGATTAGTAATGATATTTTAAGAGCAGTTCGATATAGGAATATATGGACTGGATCTATAGAATATAATCTTAGATTTGGAAAAATACTAAGAATCAAAGAAGTTCATGTCATAGTGATAATGCAAGATAATGCTGTAGCAATATTTAGAAAAGAGCATGGGTGGAATCGGGAAATCAAGTCTGATTCTCTACCTTGATAACGGTAATCTCCTCGTTGTCTATGTCACTGTCCACTTCGCCGTGCCGAAGTCGTTTTAATTTCAGTTCGCTGGTGTTATATTCTAGTTCGTACCAGTTCGTCCATCTCCCCTTATTTTGCAAAATTACAATCTACGTGATTTAAAAGTGCATTCCCTGTGGATTCGATCTCGGAATACTTCCGTGTATTACTTGTTGATTACGTGCACTTGCGTATAGTATATTCACATCAAAAGAAATCTTAACAACAAGTTTTTGGCGCCGTTGCCGGGGAACTGCCAATTATAAATTACGTGGAGATTGCAATTTTGTGTTTCTTTGTAATACGTGACTCACTCTGGTCATTACCTTTTGTGTGAACAGGGGTTCTGGGATTGTGGTTTATGCGCAAGGCAAAAGCGCAAGTGACCCACAACGCACCTTTCGTAGAGAAAGGCGCCAGCAACGAGTTCGCAGAGCGCAAGCCAGGATGGCCGCACCAGGAGGAGAGGCACACAATGGCGAAATGCCATTGTCATCGCCGATGATCGGGAAGGGGTATCGTGACTCACGCTAACCCCGCATTTAACGAGCTGAATCACGGAATTACAAGACCCGAGGTGCAAACGAACGAATCAAGTGAGGCGGTCATGTTTGGATGCTCCAAACGGTGGGGCAATTTAGTGGTCGAGCCACGGAGGATCCACATCTCAACCTTCGATCATTTCGGAGGTCACGACTCATTTAAGTTCTGGGTGTTCCAAAGAAGCTACCGAGACTTCGGTTATTCCCTTTTTCGCTACGAGATCGTGCAAAAGCATGGCTGAACGGTCTTCCATCAAATTCTATCACCTCATGGAACGAGCTCGTGAAAATTTTTAATAAGTACTTCCCGCCCACCAAGAACGAAGATTAGGAATGACATCATATCATTTCGCAGAATGATGAAGAGTCGGTGTGCGAAGCTTGGGAGCGATATAAGGAAATGCTACGGAAATGTCCTCATCACGGCATTCCGCACTGCATTCAACTGGAGACCTTCTACAATGGTCTCAATGCGTCAACACGTTTGGTGCTTGATGCCTCTGCAAATGGAGCTATTCTTTCGAAGTCATACAACGAAGCATACGAGATCTTGGAAAGAATCGCAGATAACAATTGCCAATGGTCAAATTCTCGTGCGCCAATAGGAAAGAAATCGGTCGCTGGTGTGTTGGAGGTTGATGCCCTGACGGCATTAACAGCCCAGGTAGCATCCATGAGTAACATGTTAAAAGGATTGCAAGTACCTAATCCGGTGCATGCAATGATTTAGTAGTCCAATGGTCGCACCTACCATGCAAGTATACGAGTGTCGTGCGTATATTGTGGAGAAGGGCATACCTTCGAGTTGCCGTCAAACCCCTCGATCCGTTATCGGGAAATCGAATGGACAGAGGAACAACCCTTATTCACAAACGCATAATCCGGGTTGCGACAACATCCTAATTTCTCATGGGAGGCCAGGGTCCGGATCAAGCAGTGGTGGAAATTTTGAGAAACCACATATCCACAAAATTACCAACCAAAGCAAAGAACAAGCCGCCCACGATCAAGACTATTGAAACCTTGATGAAGGAATACATGGCTAAAACAGATGTTTATGTCTGAGGGCAATCCACATTGCAAGGAATTTGGAAGTCCAGATCGGACAATTAGTCAATGAGATTAAAACCGACCTCTTGAAATTTGCCAAGTGACACGGAGAATCCACGAAAAGATAAAGAACAGTCAAGGCTGTCACGTTACGAAGTGGAAGCAGATGCGAGAACCGGAGCTGCCGGACCGAGAAGAAAAGGCTGAGTCCTCAACAAGTAACAACCAGGTCGCTAGCACGGAAAATCCGAAGCAGTCTCGCAATGCCGAGGTGCCTGCAGCAGCAAATCCGTTACCGAACCTTACGGACGAAGTGGTGTATCGTCCACCACCTCCTTTTCCAGAAAGGTTGAAGAAGAAGCAGCAGGATACCCAGTTTCGAAGATTCCTTGATGTTCTGAAGCAATTACATATCAACATCCCTTTGGTAGAGGCGTTGGAACAAATGCCGAACTATGTGAAGTTCTTGAAGGACATCCTGACCAAGAAGAGACGGTTGGGCGAGTTTGAAACGGTGGCACTGACTGAAAGTAGTAGTACGATGCTAAAGAGCAAGCTCCCTCCGAAGTTGAAAGATCCAGGGAGCTTTACAATTCCATGCTCGATTGGAGGACGCGACGTCGGTCGTGCGTTATGTGACCTCGGAGCAAGCATAAATTTGATGCCGCTCTCAATATTTAAAAAGCTCGGGATAGGTGAAGCGAGGCCCACAACGGTGACCTTGCAATTGGCGGACCGATCTATGGCTCATCCCGAGGGAAAAATCGAGGATGTATTAGTAAAGTGGACACATTCATCTTTCCGCGGACTTCATTATCTTCGATTATGAAAGAGATCACGAGGTGCCAATCATTTTGGGACGTCCGTTTCTGGCAACTGGAAGAACTCTAATTGATGTTCAGAAGGGCGAGCTCACCATGAGGGTAAATGATCAGAAGGTTACCTTCAATGTTTTCAATGCTATGAAGTATCCAGGACGAAGTGGAGGAATGCTCGTAATCCGAGTCATGGAGCGGTCGTCGCAGAGACACAATACAGATCGCACTCGCAGTTCGGAGTTAATGACGGTTTATGCGAACTCAGAGTTGGATAAAGGCGAGGAGTTGTGTCAAGATCTCTCCAAAGAAAATGTCCAGCTTCACTTGCCCCGCCGAATTCGAGTCGCGGGGCTCGCCGATAGGTAACTCGTGCACCCAAACCATCAATCGACGAACCTCGGTGTTAATCCTAAAGACTTTGCCGAACCATCTCAAATATGCATATCCGGGCGAGGAGGAAACCCTCCCGTAATTATCTCCGCTATTCTCAAGCCCGATCGGAAGAAGCTTTGCTACGTGTATTGCGAAAATCTGGCGAGCTATTGGATGGTCAATTGTCGATATCTGAGGATCAGCCCGTCCACGTGCATGCATAAAATATTGCCGAAGATTGCCACAAGACTTCCATGAAAGCATCGATGACGCCTCAATCCAGCGATGAAAGAGGTACTAAAGAAAGAAGTTATCAAATGGTCGGATGCGGAATCATATATCCAATTTCGGATAGCTCGTGGGTGAGCCAGTTCGGTGTGTTCCTAAAAGGGTGGAGTCACGGTGGTTTCAAACGATCGGCGAGGCGATCCCAACACGGGTGATAACGGGATGGCGTGTGCGTGTTGACTCTGTAAAGCTAAACACAAAGAACTGTGAAGGATCATTTCCTCACCATTCATGGATCGATCTTTGGATAAACTAGCGGTAGGGAGTTCTTCTCGCTCGATGGTTATTTCGTTATCACCAAATTGCCATTCGCCCAATGATCAACACAAAACCACCTTCACTTGTCCTTATGGCACTGTCGCATTTAGAAGAATGCCATTTGGGCTCTGCAATGCTCCCGCAACATTCCAGGGTTGCATGATGGCCATATTCTCGGATATGGTGGAGAAATCAGTAGAAATCTTCATGGATGACTTCTCCGTCTTCGGAAACCCCTATGGGATATGCCTAAGAAATTTGGAGAAAGTTCTGGAGCGTTGCGAAGCAACCCACTTGGTTTTAAATCGAAAAGTGCCACTCATGGTGCGAGAGGCATCGTTTTAGGTCACCACATATCCAAAGAAGGGATCGAAGTGGACAAAGCAAAGATCGAAGTAATAGACAAACTTCCACCTCCCACTACGGTAAAAGGTGTGCGAAGCTTCTTGGGACATGCAGGTTTCTACAGAAGGTTTATAAAGGATTTCAAAGATAGCTAAGCCCCATGTGCTTCTCACGAGCAAAACCGCTTGCTCGATTTCACTCCGAGTGTTTTAAGGCATTCGAAGTCTTGAAACGAGCTCTGTAACAGCTCCAGAATTGTTGGGCGAATTAGACATCGCTTTCGAGGTGATGTGCGATGCAAGTGATTTTGTTGTAGGGGCGTCTTGGGCCAACGCAGGAGAAGATATTCCACTCGATCTACTATGCAAGTAAAACCCCGGTGGAAGCCGGATAAATTATACCACTACGAAAAGGAGCCGCTATCGTAGTTTTTGCTGTGAAAGTTCCGAGCCTACCTCGTAGGAACAAAAGTGATAATCTACGGATCATGCAACTATCGTGTATCTTGTCACAAGAAAGACGAAGCCACGGTTAATTCGGTGGATATTGCTCCGCAAGAATTTGATCCGGAAATAAGAGGCAGAAAGGAAGAGAAAATCAAGTGGCGGATCATTTGTCTCGATTACCAAGATCGGAAGGAGAATCAACTCAAGCCCGTATTCGTGACATGTTCCCGGATGAGCAACTAATGAGCATGCATCACAAGAAGACGCCATGTTATGCAAATTTTGTAAATTTTCCGGTATGTGGAATGCTACACCCGAGTTCTCGCCCCATCAAAAGAAAAGATTCTTTGCCGAGGTCAAACATTACTCGAGACGAGCCCTTCTTATATAAGCTACGTGGTCGATGGATTAATGGCGTCAGTGTTCGCATGAAGAAGTGGAATCAATTCGGAAGGATGCCATGCCACTCCATATGGTGGTCATTTTATGGGCAAGGGCGGCAACTAAGGTGCTTGACCAAAGTTATTTTGGTCGACCTTGTTTAAGGATGCACATGCTTTTGTGCGAGATGTGATCGATACCAATGAGTTGGAAACATATCCTCTCGAAATGAGATGCCAATGAATTTCATTCGAAATTGAACTCTTGATGTATGGGCCTCGACTTCATGGGTCCTTTTCCACCCTCATTCGAAACCTTTACATATTGGTGGCGGTTGATTACGTGTCCAAATGGGTGGAAGGCATGTGCAAGTACCACGAATGATGCAAAAGTGGTGATCAAGTTCTTGCAAAAGAACATTTTCACACGGTTTGGTACTCTCGTGCGATCATTAGTGACGAGGGCACACACTTTGTCAACAAAGCGAAGAAGTTACGACTAGCGAAATACAATGTTCGCCATAAGATCGCCACTGACATACCATCCGCAGACGAATGGTCGGCGAGACTTTCAACGAGAGATTAAGGGTATACTAGAAAGGTGGTGAATCCGGGCGTAGGATTGGTCCACGCGATTGGATGATGCAAGATGGGCCTCTGAGCGACTTTCAAAACACCATTAGGGATGTCACCCTATCGCTTGGTATATGGAAAGCTGTCACCTCCCAATCGAGCCGGAGCACCGAGCCTATCGGGCGATTAAGAAACTAAATTTTGATCATCCGACTCTTGGAGAAGCTCATTGCAGCTAAGTGAGATGGATGAATTCGTTGGTTCGCCTATGAAAATGCTAAGTTGTACAAAGAGAGAACTAAAAGATGGCATGACAACAACATCTTGCGCGGGAGTTCTTGCGGGTTCGCAGGTGTTCTGCTCAACTCGTGTTGAGGTTATTCACAGGAAACTAAAATCAAGATGGTGGGGCCTTTACAATTCTTCATGTAGCACCCCATGGTGCTATAACACTTCAAGAAGGAAGTCGGTCGTGAATTCGGTCGATGGGCGTAGCGTCAAGCATTATTGTGGGGACGAGGTCGGTCGCGAGAAGACCTCTACCACTTTGAAAGATGCCTGACCTCGGGTACCATGGGTCGCCATGGTGATCAGGCGCCTGGCGACCTAATTGTACATATTTGTTTATTCCCTGCTTTCCTTTTTTGTTTTGGGTTTTAAATAAATTGCTATAACATGATTAAAAGAAACTAGGTTGTTTTTGGTAAATTGATATGCTGATGTTTGGATTGCAGGCGTGGTACAGAAGATATTCTGAGCACCGTGCTGATATGTGCTCCAAAAGAGGATTTGCAATAGGTAGATAAAAGGGTAAATTTTAGCGGGAATAGTGGTCCGAAAGGGCGGGAATTAATTCTTCGCTATTTGGGTTAAAAAGCCGTTCCATATTCTTCGCTTATATCCCACAACTACTCAACTTCCCTTTGCTCTTCCTTTGTCGCTACATTGCTCTTGCTACCCACGTCTGCCTCCCAAAATCCTCATGGCGATCTCACCTCTCACGATTCTCTCTCAGGAAATTTTCTTGCAACCATGGTCAATCTCAAAGCGAGCCGGGAAGTTTGTGAAGGTCTAAATAATGATCCAAACACGCCTCATCGTATCGAGACGAGGAATTATCACCAACCTCCCCGAATCGTCATCGTTTATTTCGCTGTCTTCTCGATCTTCGCCGACACCGCACCGCCTCATCAAAAGGAAAGTTAGCGGAGGAGAAGGAAAAACTAAGGTTGCGTAAGAAACTGAACTCGAGGTGCTATGCCCAAGAAAGGTAGCTACACCTCCAAATCTAAGGCGGTCGATCTATTCGAGCATTCCTAAGTTTAAATGCTTGAGCGGTTTTGAACAAATTCAGCGTCTAAAATCAAGAGCATTGTGGATGGAGAAGGGTTTCAAGCAGAATAAGGAAACTCCTATGTTCGTCGTGGAGCTGACTTCTCTAAACGGATGGGCCGAGTTCACGGTGATTCCGCCACGATTCTGACCACAGTGAAAGAATTTTATGCTAATATTACTCCTCTGGCGGACAAGGAGGGAGTATCAGCCGTGGTCAGGAGTAAGCCGATAATCCTATCTCCTGAAACAATCAATGAGGTGTATAGTCTGGATAACGCCATGGATGATGAGTATTCGCAATGTTAAGAGCCCCGTGTAATAACCCGAAAAATTTAAAACTTTTATTAGTGATGTTTGAATCACTTAGTTGTGGTTCTTAGACCTTAATTATGTTTAAGGAAACCAATGAAGCGAATTAGAATCGATTCGAGATCGAATACTAAAGAAATCAGCGATAACTAGTCCTCTTAGGATTAGGGTTTTCGAGTAACTGAACATAGAATGAAAGATCGAGAATGAATCTCCACGACGGATTTCATTTTTAGAATCCTCACACGAAAACATGTGAGAATGCAAAGGATGAGAATTTTCGGCATACTTGCGGTCGATCTTAAAAACACTATTTCGAGTAGGAACAACTTCCGGTCCGTGCTAATCATAATAAATAGTGATAACAACCAAAATCATGAAGGAATGATTTATTATGAATTTAGAAATTATAAGAATCAATTTACGAGGAATTCTGAAGAACTTAACCGAACGCCGGTAAAATATCTGGAAAACCCTAATTTGATCCGAACGACCGAAACTCGAACCGAGGGTCTAAATCAATAAAATATGCTTTATAAGACTCAAATTATTTATGAAAGCTCAAAATTCAAGAGAATTTTTGAATGAGCATATTTTAATCGCCGGACGCTGAGTTTTTCGCGATAACTGGAATTGACTTATCGAACGACGTCCGAACATCGTGAAATTTTATGAACATTAAAATAAGTCTTTTAAAGGCTATTTAATAAGATAGAACCTTAAGGTTCAAGAAATCGATCGAAAGTCGTTAAAACTTAAAAGTCGGTCAGATTGACATACCAAACGGGTAATTTGACCAATCCACCTCTCAACTACCACCAAGACCTTACCAAAATGGGAAATGACAGCTCTAAGGTCTGCAATAACAAGGTAAAACGTGCAAGGCAGACCTCATTCATCCTCTCACTTTTTCTCTCATTTTCAAATTCTCTCTACACTTTTCAAACCCCCAACACTAAATCCTCCTCCCCAACCTCTCCACACTCAAATAATCCTTCTAAGACCATAGGAAGATATTATTCATCATCCTCTTCCATCCTAATGGAGTGGAATATTTATTTTGAATTTTGGGTTTAAAAACCTAGTTTGCTCCCATTTATTTTCGTGACTTTAGAGCCTCCAAATGCTCTTGAGTCGTGAATGAAAATGTTTAGAATGATGTTCTAAGGATACTGTAAAAATTTCATAATTTTGGAGCATGTTTATATTTTTTGATTTATGCTTTATTTATTTTTAAATATGTTAAAGCATGATTTTGTGAATATTATTTGATATTGTTGCTTGCTAATGTATTATAAGCATTTAGTATAAATATCATAATTTTCCAGAATACTTTTAAAAAAAACATGAGTGTTGAGGCTTATTTAGGCCATGGTTTGATTTTTATTTTGAAAATAGTTGAGATATGGTGTTTAAAATATGATGTGAACATCATATAAAAATCTTGGAATTTTTGAAATACATCTCCTATTTTATTTTATTTTGACCGATTATATTTATATACTTTTAGAGTATTGTTTGGTTTTTGTTTGTTGAAAATAGTTGAGATATGGTGTTTAGGGTATGATATGAACATCATACATTAACCTTGAATTTATTCAAACACCTCTCCTATTTTTTTTATAAGAACCGTGGCTTATATATATATGTAGTCTTTTATTTGATTTTTATTGTTGAAAATAATAGGATGTGTAATATTATGAATATTGGTAAATGTTGGTGTTAATATTACATGCTATTACATATACAACCATATTGTGAAGGATTGGAAATTTTGAATATGTATATATATATATATATATATATGTGAATACCGAAAATTAATGATGATGAAAAGCATGGGTTTAAATTTTTAATGCATGATACGAAGTGATATTTCATGTTTAGTATATAGTATAAGCATAAAATAATTTTTGTGGAATTTATTGAACACAAAGCTTGTTGATTTGAAATTGCGAAAATTACAAAGATTTTAACCTATGGTTTAAAACTTTATATGATGATATTGAGTTGATAATTAAATTCTATAGTATGATAGGAGTACAACATGATTTTATTGGAATTTATTGGATACGTATGCTAATTGTTGCTAATTATCGAAAACGTAACGAAATGGCTAAGTATGAGTTCGTTTCTAATGTTAAATGATGCTATGATGGTTAATTATAAACTTAGAATGAATGGTTGTGATTAGAGTAGATGAATGAAACACTTATGCACACTTACACAATGATTGTGTATTGCATTAGAAATTAGGGTTTTCTAATGCTTAGCATAGTTTATGTTGTGTATGGTTTTGTCGATGTTGAATGTTTATGTTTATGTTGAGCACAAAACCAAAACCCGAACGTAAACAACATAATACTATATGAACGAGAATCCAAAAGAAATCGACCAATTTCGATAACTTAAGATGGAATAAACAAGAATCGAAGTTAGATACGAATTAGGGTTTTTATTAATGAAAGGATACCCAAACGTGAGTTCCTACGTTAGAAAAACCAAGAGTCGAGCTACAACGTTAATATTCAATAACGACAACTCACTACGACATTAGTCGGGCGTAAACACAACTCGATAATGAATAACGATTATACGACATATGTAACCTCCGGCGAGTTAAGTTAAATAGACAATGTCGTAAATGTAAGCAACGATTCGAACACATGATGTCGATCCTTATGTCTCAAAAGCCGAGTTAATATTCCGGAGTACTCCATTTAGTCTTAAGTACTAATTACTTACATGATGGCATATGTCCACTGATTTGTAAGTCGATATTCCTCTTTAATTATCATGCTAATACGACAAGTCGTCGAGCATAACCTACTAGGACGTAACTATAATTGTTAAGTCTAGTTAGTGGCTTGAGAATATCCTAATTTACCAATCATAATTTGATTACCGATAACCTATAACGTAATAACGTTAAAACAAAACTAAGGTTAAGAGTCACGGATAGACTCGGATTATGTAATTCATAATTGAAGTTCACCCATGGACGATGAGGTAATATAGCCTTAATTGGGAATGTAAGATAATAGAAACTATCTTAAAACAATCACATAAAATCATAAAGAAACCTAATTAGGAACTTTAAAGTCGTAATTTATAAGCGACCATCGATCGATAGAAAGAACCTAAGAACGGCTATTTTCTTATGAAGGGTTCGATCGGGCGTGAATTCTTTGAGAAGGATACTACCACCGCTCATTTAGAACCACTAAGCTTTGGATTAGCGGTGGGCTTTTCTTGAAATAAAATGATTATGCATAACTCAAAGCATGATTTACAAAAGCTTTATGAAATATTATCGCATGAACCGTTATTATCGCCAAATATTTATGTTTTGTTGTGTCCATATCCGAGGTTGGTTTGTCAAATGTGGGATGAGAATTGATTGGTATATCCGATGTGGTATGTGAATGAGTTGGTCCATAGCGTTAAAAAAGTAACGATCGGATCCGACTTAGTTGAGGACTAACTCGGATTGTGTACACGATGATTGTGTGTTAAGGTTAGCTACCTCGGCGGTCACGGCGACTATGTGTAGGTGGCCACCCATAGTCTTGTGAATGGAATGAATGAATGAATGATCGATATGGAAACAACGTGATTGAAATAGTCGGGCACGACACATTTGGAAAAGCGATAAAATATTTGATAGGCATGAGTCTTTAACTAAAATCCTCATGCGCTTATTGTGGGCGATTAATAACTTTTGACAAAGAAAATGTTTTGCAACGAGTCCATCGAGTACTTTTGTACTTAGCCCCGCATTTCGTTTTGGCGTGCGAGTTGAGCAGAGATCGATGGTGGGTGCGGTGGTGCGAGTAGCGATTATTTTGATGCTTAATTAGAAAGGTTTCTAGAACCTTGGGCATGCATCGTCATATGCATGTCCTGCGTTTAATTGCCGCTAACTCGATATTATTAATGTTTTGATTATAACCGCTTATTTCCGTATTGAATTGGAGGTCGTACCTCGTACTTTAAATTTCGCCTACGATTGGGTTATGTTGAACCTTGAACCCTTTTGACAAGTCCTTCTAGGACTTGAGTTGGTATGGATTGTTTATCCTTTTAACCTATCGTTATTAAGTAGTTGATTGGTTGATTGCCTTGATTAGCTATGTTTATTTCATTGCTTTATCATACGGTGACGATCCATATGATCCGTACTTCATTGGAAAGTCGGGTCGTCACAAAGTGGTATCGAGCACTTGTTCGCTCCGAACCCTAGAAACCCTTTCCTGAATTACGAGTTGAAAGTTGAGTCTAGAAATTGTTTAGGTTTGGTACATCGACCGCACTCCATCGTCGTCTGCTTTCAACGAGGAAGAAGGTAACTGTTTCAACTAAAGGTTGTTTTGAAATGATTGAAGTATATGAAATGTGAGTTGGAATTTCAATACTGCCTTGTTGGGAAATTGAAAAAAATATTTGGAAAATGGAAATTTTTAAAATTGAAAAGTTGTTTCAATTGACTAGTCATTAGCTTGAATGAAAGTTACAAGCTTTAAGAACTTGGTAAATGAGAATGCGTGATTATCGCACAAGGTGTCGCGATTTGTGTTTCTTGTTGTATCGAGCATGATAGAAACATGATATAAATGAATATGTTTCCCATGAGAACATAGACTCTTAAGGCGCATGATCCTCTGCTACCGAACTTAGTATGAGAACATAGTACCCGTTTGAGCGAAATACTAAGAAAGAGCGAGAACATAGAAATCTTAAGAATCACAATCCGAACGGATTCAATGATGAGACGCGATGAATCTACAATGACGAGCGGCTTGGCGGAAATTCGTCTTTGTTATGAGTCCCAACCGCTCTCGTGAAGGAATTAGGAAGTCATACGTGTCGCCCTATCGTAATAATAAGGAAATGAATCAAGTATAACTATAGGGAAGCATAAAAGGAAATAATGATTTGTAAGCGCATAATGAGAGCGGATCGATATGATCCTATGATGTGAATAGAAATAAGAAATCAAGACCCGATAAGATAAGGTGACCACTTAGCCTTTACCCGAAGGCTAGGCCTCGATCACGATATACCCTAAGAAACCATACCGTCTCTTCGGAGACCAACCCAAGAAAGTAATGCCATAAGGATTTGAGCATGTAGGTCGTAGAAGAATGCTGATTGCTATAACCTTCCTTGTATAGATGTTCTTTTGTACGCACCTTCTTCTAAATACACCGTTATGTTTACCGTGTCGACCATAGTGATACTTTCCTTTTCGGATGGCTCGGATTTGTGTTCACGACAAACGCCTTGTCCCACTAAGGGCACCCCGAGGAGGTTATCGATCGTCTTGCTCTTACCGGATGTGCCACGGAGGCGACCTTGGCGAGTTTTGGCGACTTCACACGCCCGGTGGGCTGCAGCACATGCAGGGTACATCACATTATGACGATGTACTCACTTTGATCATGAGACCGCCTGCCGATCGTGGCGGTTCGCCCGTGAAATATCGGCGGACTACATTTACCGGGTCGAGAGCTTTGACACAGGCGGATCCGCCCGCTTTTGCTAGCCACTGAGCTATGTGTTCACGGCACGGAGCTGCACCACGCGGACCGTATCTCCCCCATGCGGAATACACTTGGCGACGAGATTCGAGTGGCTCCATCCGAGGTGCCCGTCTAGCGGTGATGGACGGTGTTCTTGCCGGCGATGGCGAGGACATGTTCGGCGGGACCTTCCGTCCCGACAGCTCGCATTCGATCCTACCACCGTAGGATTCCACCTTGACATTGTCCGCCCGACCATCACCACCGGTCATGCCATGCCCATATCCACCCCCACCGCCGACTCCCACCTGATCGGCCCGCCACCACCCTGCCCTTTGCTTTGGAGGAGGTCATGGCGAGATTCGCCGAGACCTAGCGGTATGGAAGATCTTGGGTCATTAGGATCCAGGAGCCGTTGTCCCGTGCCGTCTTTCAAGAGGAAGACCGGAGGAAGATCAGGAGGAGGACCCCGAGGAAGATCCGGAGGAGAACCCGAGGAAAATCCGGAGGAGGACCGAGGAAGACCGGAGGAGGACCCCAGGAAGACCAGGAGGAAGACCCGAGGGCGATATATCGGTGATGACGAGATGGAGGGTGGGCGGCTCCCATGCTTCCAGCCCCGACTCCGTGCATGGAGCCCGATCTACACCCCGGCGCACCATAGATCTAGTTCTTAGGACTAGATTATCTTTTGTCTATATACTCAGTATATCTTTTGATGCATGCGAGAGCGACGAGTCGTTCAGACATGAACCCTATTTTGATGATCACGGTAGCGTGTTGATTTTTTCGCACCATGACGAGGGTACACGAGTGATGCGGTATTTGTTTTGGGCATCATACTACACCGGTATTTTTGTAAAGTTTAAAACGCGATGAAAGTCCTCGTGAGGCAATTGTTATGACATGATGATAGCTCTTGAGAGCCTTTTTGTTTTAATATGGTGTTATGTGGTTTCGGCGTTGTTTTAAAATTTTGCTACGTATATAAATACCCAGTTGATATATTTATATAGATGCTTTAACCACGATGGATGGTATAAGGCGAGATCTAATTTCGTGTGTTTATGAAGGATAGGATCCCGAGAAGGAGGAACCGTGCGATAACCCCGAAAGAGAGGAGGCCACCACCACCACCACCACCACCACCACCACAAAGCGAGGCGGATCGAGGAACTGCTCGCAAAACCCACCCACCTTCAACGGATGGGAATCCCGTGACGCCGAACTATGGATTCGCTGGAGCGGATCTTGATTTCTCCACCGCACATCACAGGGCGCTTGTCATGCGTTGCCTTCCGGATACCGCGCCGCCGACTTTTGGTGGGGCGAAGAGAAAACCCGCGGAGGAAGAGCTGGAAGGTTTCTCCGGGAGGAATTCGAGGAGGAAGTGTACGAGAAGTACATTCCTAAAATTACAGAAGAAAAAGGAGCACGAGTTTTACAACTTGCGCGAGGAAGACCACGGTCACCGACACGACCGTGCGTTACGTGAAATGTCACGGTATGCACCTCGGTGGTCGACACCGGTGAGAAGAGGACGGAGAAATTTGGGCGGGACTCGCCATGAGATCAGTGTCGTTGGCTGGTCACGAGATCGACTTACCGTGAGGCCCTCGATCGGGCATTGGACATCGAGGCCGCATCGCTCGAAGATAGAGTCGTCACCATGCATCCCGACTCACCAAGGAGATCGCGGGAAGAGGAAGCGGGGAAGGACCCCACCAAGGCAAGGATCCAACACCGCCAGCCGATGCGAGACCATGGCAGGAAATAACGTGCTATCCGGCGCAGCAAGGGAATGGACGCCCATGGTACCCGCGTCCGGGGGAAACCAAAATTCGTGAGCTCCCCATGTGCCCCATGTGCCATAGGGGTCGTAAGGGGCATGCGCGTTCACGATGACGGATGCTTGAGTGTGGCGGAAGGGCACTACTACAAGGGATCGCAGGACACGCCGAGGAGGAAATGGCCGTCCGAATGTGCCCAACCAAGTCCAACCGGTCCGGGCTATCCAAGCTCAACCGATCCAACAACCCGGTGCTCAAGATTATCGGCCGAATCAACGACCATATCAACCACGCGGCAACGGCGACAACAATGGCGACAACCGCAAAGAAGAAGCATCGACACCCCAACAGCCGCAACCACAACAACTTTATCAAGAACAACAACCGCCTGAAGAAGCGAGGGCTTACGCCTCAACCGGAAAGAGTTCCGCAAGAGCCGCCAGGAACCAGGAAACTTGGCGGGTATGGGAATACTCATCAATTACTGTTATCCCTTGTTTGACATCGGCGCCGACTCTTTTATTTCAAGCATGCGTAGAGAACTTAGGATTAGATCCTAAACGCTGTTGAACAAATCATGAGAATTTCTTCTCCAAGTGGGAGGCATAAAACGGTAACCACATATGCTCGAACACAGAGCTTGGACTCAGCTCACTTAAGGTCACGACAGATAACCTTCACGCCATACCTATGACGGATGTGGACATAATCCTAGGAATGGATTGGTTAACCGAACATAGTGCGACCATCTTGTGTAATGAAAGAAAAATTTCCTTCCAACACCCTCGAGAGAAATCTACCGACTTTCACGGGATCAACATGGGAGAAGAGTTCCAATTATATCCGCACTACAAGCAAGGCGTTCTTTGAACAAGCCGAGAACCATGCCTACCTCGTCTACCTCCAAGAAGAAGATCGAATGAGAGGAGGATAGAAGACGCGTCCGATCGTGAAGGAGTATCCCGATGTGTTTCGGATGAACCACGGGATTACCGCCAAACCGACAGATCGAGTTCACGATCGACCTCGAACCAGGTTCTGCCCCGGTGTCAAAAGCTCCATACCGGATGGCACCAAAGGAGCTTGAGGAATTAAAGATCCAACTGCAAGAACTCTTGGAGCTAGGATTTATTAGACCCAGTGTGTCTCCATGGGGAGCACCTGTCCTTTTCGTGAAAAAGAAGGATGGTACACTGAGGATGTGCATAGACTATCGAGAGTTAAACAAGATAACTCTTAAGAATAAGTACCCCTTGCCCCGAATTGACGATCTGTTTGATCAACTTAAAGGAGCAGGAGTCTTTTCAAAGATAGATCTAAAGTCGGGATATCACCAATTGAGGATTAGACCAGAGGATGTACCTAAAACGGCTTTCCGTACAAGGTATGGTCATTTCGAATTCATCGTGATGCCTTTTGGACTTACAAATGCCCCGGCAGTATTTATGGATATTATGAACAGGGTGTTCCACCCATACCTAGACAAATTCGTCTTAGTGTTCATAGACGATATCCTAATATACTCTAGGAATAACCAAGAACACAAAGAGCACTTGAGAACTGTACTACAAACATTGAGGCAAGAGCGACTCTTGCCAAGTTTAGCAAGTGTGAGTTTTGGTTAGGCGGTAACATTTTGGGTCACATTGTGTCCGCCGAGGGAATCAAAGTAGACCTCTCAAGATCGACTGATTCGAGAATGGGAGTCAGAAGAACCCGAATGAAATTGAGTTTCTTAGGGCGGCCGGCTACTATCGAAGGTTTATCGAAGGATTCTCAACGATAGCCCGACCCATGACCCAACTGTTGAGAAAGGAATCAAGTACACCGGACCGCCGAGGTGTGAGGCTAGTTTCCAGAGGTCAAGGAGTTCTTGACGACAAGACTGCACTAGCGATGCTGAGGCGAGATAAAAGTACACAATCTACACGGATGCTTCAAAGAATGGACTAGGTTGTGTACTAATGCAAGAAGTAAGGTTATTGCTTACGCTCAAGGCAATTATGCCTACATGAGTTGAACTATCCCACATACGACACGGAATTAGCGTGATCGTCGTGCATGCCTTAAAGATATGGAGGCATCACCTTTATGGAGTTAGATGTGAGATCTATACTGACCATAAGAGCCTGAAATATTTCTTTGAACAGAAAGATCTTAACATGAGGCAGCGTAGATGGTTAGAGCTAGTGAAAGATTACGACTGTGGTATCAATTACCACCCAGGCAAGGCTAATGTTGTAGCCGATGCCTTGAGTCGCAAATCCCATCCTAGTTTGGGATGTCTCCTCAGTCATGAGGAAATACTTATAAAAGAATTTCAGAGGATGAACATCGAAGTCGTAGGCCCGTCTCTGACGATAGAGGGCTGTATTGCAACATTGATTGCAATCCCCGACTTAAGAGTCCGAATCTTAGAAGCTCAGAGGAAGAGCAAAAAGCTAGAGGAAATGCGAGCTAAGATCAAGGACGATAAACACAAGAATTTTACAGAAGCAACAGATAATGTTTTGTTGTATGACGGGAGAGTGTGCGTTCCAGAAGATGAAGAACTTCAGAGCGAAATCTTGAAGGAAGCCCATGAGACTTCTTATACCTAAGCACACCCCGGCAGCACCAAAATGTACCAAGACCTCAAGGAGAAATTTTGGTGGGATGGAATGAAGCGAGATGTGGTTCGTTTGTGGAACGTTGTTTGACGTGCCAACAAGTGAAAGCACTCCACCAACGACCATATGGGACCTTACAACCGCTAGATATACCGGAATGAAAATGGGATGATATAGCCATGGACTTTGTTACCGGCTACCCAAATCACGAGAGAATACCGCTATTTGGGTCATCATCGATCGACCGACCAAGAGCGCATTTCTACCCATTCCAATAACACATGGGTCGACAAACTAGCACGGTTATGCGTTCGAGAAGTTATCCGCTCATACATGGAGTTCCAAAGACTATCACGTCGATAGAGATTCAAATTTACGTCCCGATTCGGATGAGTTTACAAAGGAACCGGGACACGACTACATTTCAAGACCGCGTTCCATCCGCAGACGGACGGACGGTCCGAGAGGACCATTCAAACGTTGGAAGACATGCCGAGGACCGTTGTCCTCGATAGAGAGAAAGTTGGGAACAAGTGTTACCACTGTGGAATTCGCCTACAATAATGACTACCAAGCGACTATTGGAATGGCCCCGTCTGAAGCGCTTTATGGAAGGAAATGTCGGTCACCACTTTCTTCGGGATGAAGTGGGAGAAAGAAGAGTGTTAGGACGACTCGTGGGAGAAATGATTGAGATCGTGCGCGATGATCCGCCAACGGATCAAGGAGGCCCAGATCGACAGAAGTCGACGACAAGCGCGCCGACGAGCTACATTTCAAGAGGAGATAAGGTCTTCTTGAAAATCTCTCCATCTAAAGGGATCGTGAGATTAGGAATCAAAGGAAAGTTGCGACCACGTTTACAGGACCTATGAAATTACGGAGAATAGGACCGGTGAACTACAGACTTGCATTGCCGCCAAGTTTTGGAAACGTGCACAATGTGTTCCATGTTTCACAACTACGGAAGTACATACATGACCCCAGCCATGTGATACCACCGACCGATATTGTCCTCGATGACAATATGAGTTACGTAGAACTACCTACGTAAATCTTGGACCAACGTATCCAAAGGCTAAGGAACAAAGAAATACCGCTAGTGAAAGTTCTATGGAGACACCATGGTCGAAGAAAGCAACAACAGAACTGGAATCAGCTATGAAGGAGAAATATCCGGATCTTTTCCAAGGTTAGCAAATTTCGGACTGAAATTTCTTTTAAGGGATGGTATGTAATAACCCAAAAATTTAAAACTTTTATTAGTGATGTTTGAATCACTTAGTTGTGGTTCTTAGACCTTAATTATGTTTAAGGAAACCAATGAAACGAATTAGAATCGATTCGGAGATCGAATACTAAAGAAATCAAAATCGATAACTAGTCCCCACCGGATTAGGGTTTTCGAGTAGCCTGAACATAGAATGAAAGATCGAGAATGAATCTCACGAACGGATTTCATTTTAGAATCCTCACACGAAAACATGTGAGAATGCAAAGGATGAGAATTTTGGGCATACTTGCCTTGGTCCATCTTAAAACACTATTTCTGAGCCTAACAACTTCGGTCCGTGCTAATCATAATAAATAGTGATAACAACCAAAATCATGAAGGAATGATTTATTATGAATTTAGAAATTATAAGAATCAATTTCAAGGAATTCTCAAGAACTTAACCGAAGCACGGGTAAAATATCTGGAAAACCCTAATTTGATCCGAACGACCGAAACTCGAACCGAGGGTCTAAATCAATAAAATATGCTTTATAAGACTCAAATTATTGAAAGCTCAAAATTCAAGAGAATTTTGAATGAGCATATTTTAATCGTAGGACGCTTTTCCGCGATAACTCTAATTGACTTATCGAGCGGCGTCCGAACATCGTGAAATTTTTATGAACATTAAAATAAGTCTTTTAAAGGCTATTTAATAAGATAGAACCTTAAGGTTCCAAGAAATCGATCGAAAGTGCGTTAAAACTTAAAGAGTCGGTGATTGACATACCAAACGGGTAATTTGACCAATCCACCTCTCAACTACCACCAAGACCTTACCAAAATGGGAAATGACAGCTCTAAGGTCTGCAATAACAAGGTAAAACGTGCAAGGGCAGACCTCATTCATCCTCTCACTTTTTCTCTCATTTTCAAATTTCTCTACACTTTTCAAACCCCAACACTAAATCCTCCTCCCAACCTCTCCCACACTCAAATAATCCTTCTAAGACCATAGGAAGATATTATTCATCATCCTCTTCCATCCTAATGGAGTGGAATATTTATTTTGAATTTTTGGGTTTAAAAACCCTAGTTTGCTCCCCATTTATTTTCGTGACTTTAGAGCCTCCAAATGCTCTTGAGTCGTGAATGAAAAATGTTTAGAATGATGTTCTAAGGATACTGTAAAAATTTCATAATTTTTGGAGCATGTTTATATTTTTTGATTTATGCTTTATTTATTTTAAATATGTTAAAGCATGATTTTGTGAATATTATTTGATATTGTTGCTTGCTAATGTATTATAAGCATTTAGTATAAATATCATAATTTTCCAGAATACTTTTAAAAAAAACATGAGTGTTGAGGCTTATTTAGGCCATGGTTTGATTTTTATTTTTGAAAATAGTTGAGATATGGTGTTTAAAATATGATGTGAACATCATATAAAAATCTTGGAATTTTGAAATACATCTCCTATTTTATTTTATTTTGACCGATTATATTTATATACTTTTAGAGTATTGTTTGGTTTTGTTTGTTGAAAATAGTTGAGATATGGTGTTTGGGGTATGATATGAACATCATACATTAACCTGAATTTATTCAAACACCTCTCCTATTTTTTTATAAGAACCGTGGCTTATATATATATGTAGTCTTTTATTTGATTTTTATTGTTGAAAATAATAGGATGTGTAATATTATGAATATTGGTAAATGTTGGTGTTAATATTACATGCTATTACATATACAACCATATTGTGAAGGATTGAAATTTTGAATATGTATATATATATATATATGTGAATACTGAAAATTAATGATGATGAAAAGCATGGGTTTAAATTTTTAATGCATGATACAAGTGATATTTCATGTTTAGTATATAGTATAAGCATAAAATAATTTTGTGGAATTTATTGAACACCAAAGCTTGTTGATTTGAAATTGCCGAAAATTACAAAGATTTTAACCTATGGTTTAAAACTTTATATGATGATATTGAGTTGATAATTAAATTCTATAGTATGATAGGAGTACAACATGATTTTATTGGAATTTATTGGATCGTATGCTAATTGTTGCTAATTATCAAAAACGAACGAAATGGCTAAGTATGAGTTCGTTTCTAATGTTAAATGATGCTATGATGGTTAATTATAAACTTAGAATGAATGGTTGTGATTAGAGTAGATGAATGAAACACTTATGCACACTTACACAATGATTGTGTATTGCATTAGAAATTAGGATTTTCTAATGCTTAGCATAGTTTATGTTGTGTATGGTTTTGTCGATGTTGAATGTTTATGTTTATGTTGAACCGACAAACCAAAACCCCGAACGTAAACAACATAATACTATATGAACGAGAATCCAAAAGAAATCGACCAATTTCGATAACTTAAGATGGAATAAACAAGAATCGAAGTTAGATACGAATTAGGGTTTTTATTAATGAAAGGATACCCAAACGTGAGTTCCTACGTTAGAAAAACCAAGAGTCGAGCTACAACGTTAATATTCAATAACGACAACTCACTACGACATTAGTCGGGCGTAAACACAACTCGATAATGAATAACGATTATACGACATATGTAACCTCCGGCGAGTTAAGTTAAATAGACAATGTCGTAATGTGTAAGCAACGATTCGAACACATGATGTCGATCCTTATGTCTCAAAAGCCGAGTTAATATTCTCGGAGTACTCCATTTAGTCTTAAGTACTAATTACTTACATGATGGCATATGTCCACTGATTTGTAAGTCGATATTCCTCTTTAATTATCATGCTAATACGACAAGTCGTCACATAACCTACTAGGACGTAACTATAATTGTTAAGTCTAGTTAGTGGCTTGAGAATATCCTAATTTACCAATCATAATTTGATTACCGATAACCTATAACGTAATAACGTTAAAACAAAACTAAGGTTAAGAGTCGGGATAGACTCGGATTATGTAATTCATAATTGAAGTTCACCTATGGACGATGAGGTAATATAGCCTCGAATTGGGAATGTAAGATAATAGAAACTATCTTAAAACAATCACATAAAATCATAAAGAAACCCTAATTGGGAACTTTAAAGTCGTAATTTATAAGCGACCATCGATCGATAGAAAGAACCTAAGAACGGCTATTTTCTTATGAAGGGTTCGATCGGGCGTGAGTTCTTTGAGAAGGATACTCACCTGCTTTCATTTAGAACCACTAAGCTTTGGATTAGCGGTGGGCTTTCTTGAAATAAAATGATTATGCATAACTCAAAGCATGATTTACAAAAGCTTTATGAAATATTATCGCATGAATCGTTATCGTCGCCAAATATTTATGTTTTGTTGTGTCCATATCCGAGGTTGGTTTGTCCAAATGTGGGATGAGAATTGATTGGTATATCCGATGTGGTATGTGAATGAGTTGGTCCACCAACGTTAAAAAGGGTACGATCGGATCCGACTTAGTTGAGGACTAACTCGGATTGTGTACACGCATGTGTTGTGTTAAGGTTAGCTACCTCGACCGGTCACGGCGACTATGTGTAGGTGGCCACTCCATAGTCTTGCGAATGGAATGAATGAATGAATGATCGATATGGAAACAACGTGATTGAAATAGTCGGCCCCGACACATTTGGAAAACGATAAAATATTTGATAGGCATGAGTCTTTAACTAAAATCCTCATGCGCTATGTGGGCGATTAATAACTTTGACAAAGAAAATGTTTTGCAACGAGTCCCGAGTACTTTTGTACTTAGCCCCGCATTTCGCTTTTGACGTGCGGGTTGAGCAAGGATCGATGGTGGGTGCGAGGTGGTGCAGAGTAGCGATTATTTTGATGCTTAATTAGAAAGGTTTCTAGAACCTGGGCATGCATCGTCATATGCATGTCCACACGCTTAATCCGCCTAACTCGATATTATTAATGTTTTGATTATAAGCGCTTATTTCGTATTGAATTGGAGGTCGTACCTCGACTTTAAATTCATACGATTGGGTTATGTTGAACCTTGAACCCTTTTGACAAGTCCTTCTAGGACTTGAGTTGGTATCGATTGTTTATCCCTTTTTAACCTATGCGTTATTAAGTAGTTGATTGGTTGATTGCCTTGATTAGCTATGTTTATTTCCACGCTTTATCATACGGTGGACGATCCATATGATCCGTACTTCATTGGAAAGTCGGTCGTCACACCTCGGTTGATGACCTCGACGCATTAAGGCTATTGACGGTAGAAGGAACAAAATGGGCTGTATCTACGCAAGGACGTCGATCCATTAAGGCGTCGGCATTAAAATTCGAAGCCCATGTGTGGCTCCATTTCATTAAGAGCCGCATCCTGCCCACTACCCATGACTCTTGATGTCGAGGAACGGATCTTTGCTCTGCGTGCATTTTCACGGGAGATCGGTTAATATAGTAGCGCTAATTTGGCGTGAGGTGGAAGCGTGCAAGAAGAAGAAGAATGGAAGGTTATTTTTCCTTCCCCGATATCCCGACTATGCATAAGAGCTGGAGACATCAAGGCCACGACGCATCGTCGTGTTCGTGGCCCCGACGACTTCTCAATGCCCACAAAGATATGCCGCTCTGCCGAGCCATACGCTCAAAGGTCTGAGCCCGCTTATCCAACAATGACAGATATCTTTGAAATGTCTCTTGGTGCAAGTCAACATCCTTATCTTTGCGTTCACCGCTTGCGAAGATGACATCAAGCGATTACGGGTGTCTTTGCCGCAAGTGGACCGTGCATTAAGGGATTTCTTGGGATCGTCATCTTCGACAGACGCCCGTCTTCCGGATTTCCCAAAGCGGTTGTTCACTCCATGGCCAAACTCGCAGACCTTGATGAGGATTTCAAGGCGTACTCAAGAAAGCGAGTTCGGTGCATACCACGCCGCAAAGAAAGTCGGCCCTAGTGGAGCTCGGTCAAATGAGCTCGCATCTGCCGCCGCCGCTAATGAGAAGTCCTTCATGCGACAACTTCACTGCTCCCGCCTCCCTCTGCCTTGGGTCATCCCGATGCATAGGCTGGGCGTATCTCTCAACTCAATCTTTGTTTTTTTTGTTTGTTTGTTGTTTGTGTTGTGCGTCCTTGTCGGCTGTTGTGATGTTTATAATGACAATAAGGGTGATGCCGGGTTGGCAAAGGCGCTTAATGATGATGTTTTTCTTATTTTGTTTTGAAAAGGGAAATCGTCTTCCGACTCGTTGTTTATCTAAGTTTGATCCTTGTTGTGTAAGGAGTACCTCGATGGTTCGGGTATTTGCATATTAGCTTTTATAAGAGTTAACCATTGCATAAGTAATCCTCGGTTGACCTACATTCTTGTCACAGTGCTATCTTCCATTTTGGTTGGAAGTTCCCATTGAACAATTTACATGAGTATGTTAATATGGATAGGATGTAGGCCATCTTTTGAATCGTTTGTGCCTTTCTTCGCCTACCAGATATCATGATTTCCTAGAGTCCCCTTTGAGCTTCTGACCTTTTCTTTTGAACGACCATATAAAATTCCCTGTACCCTCTCATATATGTATCCATGATTCCTCGACCTCGGGCATAATTACTTAGAGTTCAACTTATCACCGTATTTACAAAGTAATCAATCTCCCAATTTTTGTTATAATGTTCCAACATTGGGGACAATGTTGAGTTTTAAGTTGGGGTGAGAGGTAACCTCTTAAGGATAATGGACAATATTATAATAGCGTTTCTTGTTTACGCTAAAAAAAAAAAAGGAAAGAGTCTTTGAGATTTTGTTTATGAAGCAGAAAAGGAATTAACCAAGAAAAAGGGAACAATCTCCTATAGGAAAGAAGAAGGGTAGTTATAAAGCATGTTAAAAAAAAAAAAAAAAAGGATGCCCGGGTGTTTGCGAGCTACATTATCCCAAATAATCCTACCGTCACCCGAGCCCAACGTTATAAGCTTTATAAAGACCTACTGATTCATTATTGATATCACTCATGTTAAGCAAAGAGGGGGATGACTAAATTGAATTTGTGGAGACCTGGGTGCACTTGATAATCAAGATATGGTCATATTAAGGAGAACCGAAGCATGGGAAGATTCATGTAAATGCTAATGCGCTTTGTACCTGTTAATAATTGTAGTGTGATACTCTTACAAAATGAGGTGAGTAATTAGATTTACAACGAGAAGGAATGAATGATTCTTGTGTTTTGAAATTTTTTGGCTGAAAGCAGTATTCTTAGTTGATTAAGCTATCACCCTACCGTTGTTATGAGCATCCGTCGTGTTCATTTGTTTCAGATCTTGTGGTAGAGCATCACCGAGGACCAGTAATGAACTAAGTTTGGGGTGTGATAACTCTTGTAAAAGAGTTATTATAGGTCCTTTTAATGATAAAAGCCCTCGGTTGTTGTATGTTACGCTTTCACTTTGTTTGTCCTTGTCTTGCTTGTGTTTCTCTTGTTTGCGTGTGTTTGTGTGATGGATTGAGTCGATGAAAATAAAGGGTTTTAGTTGTTTTGAGCGTTATTTATATAATCATAGCATGTTGCGGGAAGAACGGCGTGAAGACGAGGCCGAGCTCGTGAGCGAGCTTCGACTTAGATGTAAGAGGAAGGGTGAGCAGTAATTTGAAAAATGCGGATCGAGTCGGGCTACTAAGACGAAGTCAACTTGGGAAAAGTGGCCTTGAGCTCAAAATTGCCGAGCTTGTAAGTGGAACCAAACCCGGGAGAAAGAGAGTAGGCCGAGCTCGCATCCTTCCGAGCTCAAAGATTGAAAAGTTCACAAGTATGAAGGCGACCTCGGTCGGGCTCGAAAGTCTTGCGAGCTCGTGGCGAAGAGGTCGAGCTCGGAGCGAGCTCGTGGCGAAGAGGTCGAGCTCGGGCGTGAGCTCGGGCGAAGTGCGTGAGCTCGGGCGAAGTGTTGAACTCCTCAAGAAGATTGAAAGTGGGCGAGCTCGAACGCGGTCGAGCTCATGACGGAAGTCCGGCTCGCAAGTATGGATGAGCTCGTGTTCGAAAGTAAGGTCGGACTCGTGGCAAAGTAAAGCCGTGTGGCGAGCCGAGCTGAAGTAAGCGAAATCGAGCCGTCTTACGGAAGGAAGCAAGTAGCATGGAAAGTCCGGGTTAATTCTCGAAGAAGAAATCAGGGACCACGGCCACGTGGCGTGCTACTCTGAATGAAAAGAGACACGCGCTTTGCATCCTGGCGAGCTAAGCGAAAAGAAAAGGATCGAGGAGCGAAGGCGGTGGCGGTGTGCAGTCTGTACCTCAAAAAGCGCGACGAGGTTGTTATGGAGGTTGTTATTAAAAGGAGTTGGCAACAATCGGAAGGGGATAATGCGGATATCGACATTTTGGAGAGTTGCGGAGGATAGAGAACATCCGGAGTAAGGAAGAAGGTGCGAATTCTTGGAGAGGAAGTCATCGGAAGAGACGGCGATCCAAGAGCTTACATACGATTCCGATAACTAATTTCTTTATCTTTTCTTAAACCTTGTTAATGTTATGGTGTTGCTTATTTCAATGTTGTTAAAACTCGCTATGAGCTAAACCTTTATGACTTGATTTTTGAGGAAACCCATGCTCGCGTGTGCAGCGCAGCTTCACGCTTGTCTTGCTAAATCACTATTGTTTTATTGGGATTGATTTTATCTCACTTGTGATTGATCACCATTAGTCGGATCGTAGTTCTATAATTGGGAAGTTGTTATAGAATGGAAAACAATAAGCGACGAAGAACATGATTTTAATGTTATGTGTGTGAATAGCATAGGAATATGCATTTACCTTGCGTGGCATATATGAATGGATTAGTAATGATATTCCAAGAGCGATTCGATATAGGAATATATAATTTGGATCTATAGAATATAATCTTAGATTTGGAAAATACTAAGAATCAAAGAAGTTCATGTCATAGTGATAATGCAAGATAATCTTGTAGCAATATTTAGAAAAGAGCATGGGTGGAATCGGAAATCAAGTCGATTCTCACCTGATAACAGTAATCTCCTTGTTGTCTATGTCATCGTCCTCTTCGCCGTGCAAGTCGTTTTAATTTCAGTTCACGGTGTTATATTCTAGTTCGTATCAGTTCGTCCATCTCCTTATTTTGCAAAATTACAATCTCACGTGATTTAAAAGTGCATTCCCGTGGATTCGATCTCGAATACTTCCGTGTATTACTTGTTGATTCGTGCACTTGCGTATAGTATATTCACATCAAAAGAAATCTTAACAACAATACACCCCGAGCGAAGTCGAGGCGGAGATCTACTTAGCTCCACATGAACATGTTCGAAGCCTCGACCAATGACAAGGGGTCAAACGCCGATCCAAGGATAAATCTGCTCCTTCCATGAGGATTATGGGCACGACACTGAAGAATGCAGAGACCTCATGGTAGACATCGAAAATTTGGTACATGACGGAGTCATAAAGAAGTACCAAGGGCATGGCCGCAGAGCTAGTCAAGTCTGAAGCCCCTATCGAGGTCGAAGAAGAGGAAGAGAAGAGGAAGCTGTGCCCTCACAAGAAAACAAGGCGCGACATCGACGAAGAGGGAGATGGCGAGCCCCAATACGACGGGATCATCTCCACCATCACGGGCTCCCTCGCGAGTTACAAAGTCTCTCTTAAAGGTCGAGGCCAAGTCCTCATACCGTGAACACAGTAAACAAGAGGTTTAAAGGGATGAGGCAATCACCTTCTCCGAGGACGACCCGTATCAGCCATAGTACCCCACCGTGATGCGATGGTGATCAGCGATGGTCGCCAACAATGCGGTAAAATGCGTGTACATCGGCGGTGGTGCGTCGGAAGCATTCTCTTGAGGAATGCTTCGACAAGTTAGGAGTTGAGGAGCACGCCTCGCACCACTCCGCTACCACTCCGAAGCTTTGTGCGGGAAGAGCGCGCGTCGAAGGAATAATCGAACTACCGTCACGGAGGAAGAGCACCGACGAGCTCCACCAAGGTGGTACAGTTCTTCGTGGTAAAGGCCTACTCACCGTATAACATCATATTGGGACGAGACTGGCTAAACGCAGTGAGGGCGGTATGCTCAATGTACTATCTGACAATGAAGATCCCCACAAAAGGAGAGGTAGCCGTGATCCGGGGAGATCAGAAACGGGCCAAAGAATGCATACAGGTCGCCCTAAGAGGCGCGGGGACTTCGGCCCAGCACCCACAAGCATAGCAATTAAAGAAACTCGGTGAGTTGGAACTGGGAAAGATGTCGCTTGTCCCCGATAGCCCAGTAGAGGAGGTCGCACTGTATGAAGGCGAGCCACTCAAGGTCGTCAAAGTAGGTTCTACCGAGGAACCTCAATTAAAAAAACAGATCATCCAACTCCTAAGGGAATTCAGAGACGTGTTTGCTTGGTCACCCCTCGACATGACCGGGGTCTCGCCAAGTATTATCACTCATCGGCTCAATATGAACCCGAGTGTAAAACCAGTTCGGTAAAAGCAACGAATTTTTGCAGCTGAAAGGAATCAGGTCATCCATGACGAGGTGAATCAATTATTAAAAGCTCGTATATTGTTCGAAGTCAAGTATCCGACCTGGATAGCCAACCCGGTGATGGTCAAGAAAGGAGGAGGGGGATGGTGAATGTGCATCGACTACACCGATCTCAATAAACATTGCCCAAAGGATCATACCCTTCCAAATATCTACAAAAGGTTGACGCTCTGGTCGGATCACGAAGTCTTGACTTTTGGATTTATCTGAGGATATCACCAAGTGTTGATGAGTGATGAGGACGCGTCAAAAAGCCTTCATAACGGACTTGAGTCTTTGCATATAAGAAAATGCCTTCGGACTCAAGAATGCAGGGCCACTTATCAAAGAATGGTGGACAAGATATTTCACCTACATAGGTCGAATGTGAAGTATCGTAGATGACATCGTCGTCAAGAGTAAAAAGGAAGCCACATGTGTTGCCGACCTCGGGATCGTCCTCGGCTTACTTGAAAGGTAAACTAAAGCTAAATCCCAAAAGTGTACATTCGCAGTTCGGTCGGCAAATTTTTGGGGTCTTTGGGTCTCACAAGAAGGATTAAAAGCCAACCGTCAAAGGTTCAAACCATTTTGGAGATGAAAATGCGAAGACCATCCATGGCATACATAGATTGACGGGCTGCATAGTCGCACTAAGCCGCTTTCTTTCAAAAACCGCGGATAAGCAGCTCCCATTTTTCAAAATACTCAAAAAAGTCTCGGAGTTCTCGCGGAATGATAAACACAAGTCGACATGAAGATCTCAAGAACTACCTCGCCAAACTTTCCACTTTATCCGTCCCGAAAGAAGGTGAGGTCCTTTCCCTATACCTCGCCACCCGGACGAAACCATAAGTGCGTTTTGGTACAAGAAGGCGGATGTCGGCTCGCATGTATTTTATCACCGAGCACTAAAGGGCGAAGCGAGTATCGACCTTTGGAAGCTCGCATTGGCATTAGTAAATGCTGCAAGAAGACTACGCCCTACTTCCACGCACATCCCATACAAGTTCTCACCGATCATCCACGGCAAGTGTTGACGGCCGAAGCTTCGGGAAGAATTGCGAAGTGGGCAATCGAACCGGAGAACACGCTATTTTTTTCGCCATCGTCAAGCCGTCAAGGTCGGGCCCTTGCAGACTTCCTTGTCGAGGCTAACTTCGCAGAAAAGCCGAAACTCACCGAGCCAACTACGAGACAACGCCGAAGCCGAACTCATAAAGGAACTATCCCGAAGATTATTGGCAAATCTATGTGGATGGAGCTTGGGAAAAGCAGGCGATGGGGCATCTTACTCATAAGTCCGGATGGACAAGAGATAGCCTACGACCGGTTCACATTCAAAAATACGAACAACGAAGTGGAATACTGAAGCCTTAATCGCGGGACTTCGCTAGCTCAAAGTCTCCGGATCTGAGCCGTGCAAGTCCACAGCGACTCTCGGGTTATAGTGAGCCACATCTTTGGGAAAGTACGAAGAAAAATGCAACAGGATGAAGAATACCACGAAAAAGCTAAAAGCTTGCAACAATCTTTCTCATACTTCCGGTTGGTTCGCATCCCAAGGAGCAAAATAGCCGGTGACACTTTAAGCAAACTAGCCTTGTCATCAACGAGCCCTTGGGTAGAGAAGAAGTCGAGGCGAAGCATAGGCGATGCCGAGGTCGAAGTCAACATAGTCTCGGACGAGGAACCTAATTGGATGACCCCATCCAAACATATTTGGAGAAGGCGACGCCCATGTGGCAGCTCAAGGCTAGGAGAGTTTGAGCAAATCTCTGCGATATACATTTGAGCGAGGAATTCTCTACAGAAAATCATACCTACAACCTCTCCTAAGGTGTTTGGGTCCGAACCGAGCTGATTATGTACTACGAGAAGTACACGAGGGATCATGTGGAAGCCACATCGGGCCCCGCGCCTTATCGAAGAAAGTCATACGATGGGGATATTATTGGCCAACAATATTCCAAGACTCAATTGACCTCGTGAAGAAGTGTCCGAAGTGCCAAATTCATGGAAACGTGCTGAGGCTACCTCAAACCGACCTCGCAAGCATGCAAAGCCCTTGGCCATTTATGAAATGGGGGATTGATATCGTAGGTCCTTTCTGCAAAGCTCCAGGGCAGTTTCAATTCCTGATTGTCGCGATCGACTACTTCACAAAGTGGGTGGGCCAGAACCATTGGTGAAAATCACAAGCAAAACGCCTCAACCGTGCGGAAGAACATCGTGTGTCGCTTCGGCATCCCTCATATCCTCATTTCGGACAACGGGACACAGTTCACGGATAAGGTATTCAAAGAGTGGTGTCAAGAGCTTCAGATCCAACAAAAATTCACCTCGGTGGCCCATCCTCAAGCAAATGGTCAAACCGAAGTCACCAACAGGACAATCGTAAAAGGACTCAAAACTCGCCTCGACCGAGTCAAGGGTGATTGGGTAGAAAATTTACCGCAGGTCTTATGGTCGTACCGTACAACACCTCGGACATCGAACGGAGAAACACCCTACAGTTTGGTGTATGGAACCGAAACAGTAATCCCTGCAGAGATCGGAATGCCGAGCCCCCGCACCATCCACTTCTCAGCTGAAGCTAATGGGAAGAATCTACAAACTGATCTAGATCTGCTTGAAGAAAAGAGAGACCTCGCCTACATAAGGGAAGCTCGGTATTACAACCAGCGTGTTAAATCCCGACAATTCCAAGTAGGTGACCTCGTGTGAAATAATGAAGTCGATAAAGCCATAAGCTTCGATGGCTGGAAGCCACATGGGAAGGACCTTACCAGGTCGAAGAAGTCCTCGGAAAAGGGTCATATAAGCTCGCCCATATATCCGGTGAGAAAATACCCAATACGTGGCACATCATTCATCTCAAGAGATATTTCGCATAAGTGTCAAGGGTTGAGTCTGTTCGGTCGTGTCTGTAACGTCGTCTTTTATTAATAAAATCTTTTTCTTGCATGTTTTATTTGTCACTTATGCATAATACATCTTCCCCATTTTACAATACCCTCTAACGAGGACGAACTACCCTCTAAGGAGGACGAACTACCTTCGTTTAATACGAGGACGAACTATAAACGCGCGTAAGGGAACCACCCCTATCGATAAAACTCGACAAATAAGGAACCTATACCTTCGTTTATTTCGAGGAAGAATGGACCACCCCTAGCGATATTTCTTGCCAAAAAAGGAACCTATACCTTCGTTTATTTCGAAGAAGAGGGGACCACCCCTAGCGATATTTCTTACCAAAAAAGGAACTCATACCTTCGTTTATTTCGAGGATGAATTACCTTCGTTTAATACGAGGACGAGGGGACCACCCCTAGCGATATTTCTTGCCAAAAAAGGAACCCATACCTTCGTTTATTTCGAGGATGAATTACATTCGTTTAAGCGAGGACTAATTACCTTCGTTTAACACGAGGATGAAATGTATCTGCGTTTTCAACACAAGGCAAAGAAAAATTCATTCTTATTTCCAAAGTGTACAACGATACATTACGAGGACGATGAAGGCCGGGAGGTCGAGAAAAGCTAAGTCGATCCCTAGGAAAGTCGAGTTCAACAAATCATCTATGCTAACCCTATCCTACCTCGGCCTCGTCCTCGTTCGATCTTGGGAAGTTCGACCACTCTTTGCCTCGTCGAGCGACCTCGGCCGCTTCGATGACACACGACCTCGGCTTCTCGATGGGCGGCGTCGGTCTTGCATAAAGAACTCAAGAGAAGTGTCGTCGACACTCTCGTCGTCGGAAGACGAAAGAGCCTCGGCGGGAGGAGGAGCGGCGGATGAAGAAGCCTCGGTCGTCGAGCGAAGCACCGCTCGAGAAAGGATGACGAACTACTACGGTCTTGTACAAGCCACCTATCTTCTTCAGGTCGGCATATTGCTCCTGAAATTGCCAGGAGTTTTGACCGTACTCTTGTCTATACCTCGAGCAGCGGGCTACGAGCTCGGAAACTTTAGCCTCGGCATCAGAGATAGTCATTCCACCACCTCGGCGGATAACCGCCTCGTATTCAGCATGTTCCTCGACGACTGACTTGGCCTTATCCTCCTCGATCTCGAGCTTCTCCTCCAACTCCAAGAATCGAGCTTGAAGCTCTTCAAACTTCTCTTGTGAAGTCCTGAACTTGACGTTGGCCTCCTCCTGCACATGGCCAAGTTTACCCTCCAAGTGCAGGACCTCGACCTCTTTAGATTCGAGGCCGAGTCAAGCGTTTGATTTGATTCAACCAAGGGGACACGTCGAAAAGTTCAAGAGAAGACTGAAAACAACAAAGGACACGATTTCTTCCATCAAATTTGGGAATTTTATTAAAGCCTTCAAGGTGAATTTGTCGAAGTACATATACATTTACAAAAAAGGGGATCAAGCGATCCTTCGAAAGCTCCTTGCTCGTGACCTCGGCCTCTCCCGAGCTTGACCCTAGCCACCTCCCAACATTGGCTCCTTCCCTAGGTCTCAGAGCCTCAACCTCCTTCCGTGCTCGACCTCGGCGACGCTGGCCAACACCGGCTTTCCGGCCACTCCAGGCTATACACCCCAAGCTGGATGTCCCGGTCCACCGCCAGAACGGACCACCTCGGATTAAGCACGTTCGAAGACGGCTAGGCTCTCCACGACGGCAAGCTCTTCATGCCCGTGAGAGGACCTCGGCGTCGCTCTAGAGAACCCCATCCTCCATGACCTCATACCCATACTTGGACTTATCCAAATCTGGGTAATCCTCGGCCACTTCGTCCAGCGTCTCTGTTACCACCCTCGTGTTGAGCACCTCGGCCAGCTCGCCGGCTAACCCGCCAAACCTCCTTGACAAGAATAACCTCTCCGTGAAGGCACGAAGAAGCTCTCCTTGCGAGGTCGCCACCGCGGCCTACCTGTACCGGAACTCTTCCACCTCGGCCTTTAGCTGATCGACCTCCACCTCCGCCTTCGCCTTCGCCGCCTCTGATGCCGCCAGAGCCAAGGACGCATCCCGAGCCTTCGTCTCAGCCTCGACCACCTCGTGAACAAGGAGGGTCTTCTCTTCCTCCAAGTCCGGGTGAAGCAGGCTAGCGCTCATCTTGGACGACAAAGATCGTTCGGATGGTCCACCAAGTAAGGCGACGTCCATTGTCGGTGGGAGGACATCCTGCCAAGGTCGGCCTTCACGTCCTCGGTCCCCTGAACAAAGATCAACAACGTCAAATAAATACATCAAACATAACTTGCGACATGAAGCAAAATTACATTACCGCAGGGAAAGGTCGACGTGCGACACGGCGCCAATGACCTCGCGGTAATCATCGTCGGCAAGATCGGAGGACACCTCTCCTTGCCACGGTGGGCGATGCGTAGCGGGAAGGCGACTCGATACTTCTTTGGCCATTTCGGATGAGGCACGACAATTTTTCGACGCCACATCGGATGGCTCGGCACGAACTTGGACCTCTTCCTCTTCTTGCCAGCGAAGTCCCTGCGCAAGGATAAAATCCAAGTTACACATAAAATAAAAATTAATCAAGAGCTAAAGTGAACAAGGAGCCTCACCCTTCACCGGCTCCAACGCGGCAGCAGGATCATAAGGGCTCAGCCCAGCAGTGGCGAGCTCGGCCTCGGTAAACACTTCGTCAATAAGACTGACCTTGTCCAACGCCTCCTCTAGGCCACCGAAGCTTTCATCGGTGGCCACATCCGCTAACTTCTCTGGATTCTAAGCGAACTCTAAGGACTCATCGAACCGACAGAAGAAGAACTTCTTCTGCCAGTTCGAGATTTTCGACTTCGTCTTTACCTTAAAGCCACGACGAGGTGATAAATAATACCACCCCGAGCTAGCTTTTAATTGGAAAAACACGAGGGCGAGCCCGGTGGTAGCGAAAAATTACGCCGATGGGCGTGAACCGAGACCGTTGAATGCCGAAAGGAATTTGGCGTTATTTAGGCGAGAGGTATGCCGAGCATTTGTTGGAGTTCGACATACACGGAGGAAAGGAATACGAAGACCGCCTTAAGGCGTCTTCAGTAAACCGTCACAAAGCCACCCGGAGGGCATCGCCCTATCCTCTGGACGAGGAGCAACAAATTCAAAGGATTTTGGGATAAAATATTTAGAAGCAAACTCTAATATTGCGGGGCTTCTAGAATTGAAGAAATAGAAGAAACCACCAAAATCCCTAAAAGGCGGAAATATGCTCTGCAAAAGGTGGCAAGAGAATCGAAGAATAAACTTCTAAATCCACGGATAATTCAATGGCGACGACACAATCTGCCTTCTTCGGCCGTGAGACCCATCGGACGAGGAAGAAGAAGAAGATGCCATGAAAACGTCTTGGTTTTAGAAGAAGATGATGGCACAGACGCGGCGAGAAGGACAATGGCGATAGTAAAGCTTTTTTCTTCAGGAAAGCAGAAAGGAGAATTTGAAAATGGAAATGGATAAAGTGATACGAGAAATGGCGTATCATGAAAGTTATTCCCCCAATATGCACTTTATCGGGAACCCAACCGTTGTCGCATTAAATGCGTATTAAATGCAGATCCCGTATCCCATGTTCGACATCGGCGGAAAATCCTGTGTTCGACCTCGGCACGACGTTACGCATTCAAACCAAGACGTCGCGTATCCGACCTCGACAATGGATTACCTTACCAACCTCGGTATAACGCCTCGTCAGGTTGAAGCCAAGAAACAAGCAACTTCGGTACAATGCCTCGGTAAGGTGATGCCAAAAGCCATGCGAAGCGACATGCGACCTCGGCATAACGCCTCGGCAGGTGAAGCCAAGCGACATACGACTTCGGCATAACGCCTCGGTAAGGTTAGCCAAGCGACATGCGACTTCGGCATAACACCTCGACAAAGCGAAGCCAAGCGACGTACAACTTCGAGAGAATATGACCGCTACAAGATTGAGCGCGCTCCACTTCGTCACACACGAAACACTGGCGAATCACGGCTCCTAACCCATCACAACCTCGCTTCTGCGTCTTTTGGGGGATGTGATAGGATATGACCCAACTACCAAGCCCAAGCATCGGCCCAGTATAAATGGGCCCGATATTAAGCTCGGCTGGGTGAGTTCGCCCAAGAAGAATCTAAGCCGATTCTGACTCAAATCGCAAGTCACGGCGCAGAAGATTCGGATGTATCTAAAAGAATCCTATTTAGAAGATCTAGGATTAAGATCCGATTTTAGAGGAGATCTCGGATCTAAGATCTAAGTCGATATAATTGTGTATAAATAGAGGCTAGATTAGATGAAAAGGATCACCTACTCTTTTGTAATCGCTTTCACACTCTCAATACACATAAACTCTCTCTTGCTCCGTGGACGTAGATCTATTTTAAAGATCGAACCACGTTAATTCTCTGTGTTCATTGCACATTTAATTCCCTAACGAAATTAAGATCGATCAATTATTAACATTGGTTATGCGGCTGCGATTTAATCAATTACCATTTTGTTTTCCATATTTATAAAAAAAAAAAAAAAAAAAGTCATTCCTTCCTCTACTCATAGTATTAATAATTAATTTGCTACCTTCGTTCCATTCTCCCCACCATTCTATCCCATCGTACCAATTACCAAACACTTCATCATTGACTTAAAAATCGTAATTTTAGTCGATATTACAATCACAATAATGCACTTTGCTATTGTAGCAATTACAATTTACAACACAAATTTCAATATTTTAAAATCAATCTTTTTTATATAGAATAAACACGAGATTATCTAACATTCTAGATTTGCCTAAAGTCGAACCGATATTTCAAATAATTACTAAAATTATGACTAATTTGATATTTAAAACACTTCACTAAACCTCGGAGTATTCCGCAATTTATAAATCTTCTAAGTTCGATGAAATCTTGAACATAACACAACCCAAGCTAAAAAAGGATAAATGCAGCGAAACTGTAACTCGTGTGCAGCTCGATTAAAGTTCGTTCAAACTCGATTCAATTGATACTCTAACAAGCTTAACAATAATCTTTAACGCTCTCTAAACAATACAACAAGCTGGAGCATATCTTCTAATCAGATATTAGTCTTTCTATTACATAAACATAATTTTCTTTAAATCTTTTCACATACACAATAATATATGTGGCGTCTCAAACTTAAATGAGGCTTTAGGCGGCACCTACTTCTCAACCATGAACAAGTAATTCCGGATATCATAGCTGCAGTTTTTATAGAGTGCTGCCATTCCGCAGATTGGCAGTTGCTTCGGTCAGGGAAGTCAAAATGGTCTCACCAACCTCGGCTTTGCAGAGTGGACACGACGCGTTGATCTTGAGCCATTTATCCACACAGTCTCTGTGCAAGAGATGGGAACAGGGCAACTCGCGGAGTTCATCATTGTTTATGTACTTTGCTAAGCAAATGCAGCAGGCCTGGTTAGCAGAATAACACGTTAGATTCTGAACGATTTATTTTAGGCCTTTTGTCATTCTGCACCAATGTTTCCCATTGACTTAAACTGATATTTCTTTAGTGCAAGAATCTAGTGAAGACGGGTCACAAATGTTCAAATAGTGCAAGAATCGGTGTCTAGCTATATGTCTTAACTAGATGGTGAAGTAGACTATTGTAAAAGATACGCACCTTCAAAATGTAGTTCATCAACAATATTTTCGATTCAAGTTTACCAATATAGAAGAAATAAATGTGACAGGCATCTAGCAAAAATCCTCTGGTATTGGTAAATAAATTGGGTCAGCATGGTTTCTCAAACGAAAATTGATAATCGATTTGGTGATAAGAAAGAAAAGAAGTAGCTCAAGAATTGGCGTAATAAACAATCAAGATATATGAAGCTTACTGCATCTTCTCCTGATATTGCGCGCTCTTTCTCTGTTCCAGCAGCCACTATCCCGCCTTCACTCTCTTTGTCATTGCTGTTCTTAACTTTTTTTATTTTGAATTTATAGGTCGGGAGAGAATTTATTGACTCTTGAGTAGCTCCTCTATTATGCGAAAAATCTTCTCTGAAGCCCATGACTGATATTATACAAGGGAGGCAGCAGCAGATTGTAGTGCACAAAATAAAAGGCATTGCATATCCAATACAGCTAAAGGCTAGGAATACTATACACAACCTGTAAACAAAGATATGGAGCACTAATTGAGCGCAATATATGGGAAAATGAATAATTATATTAAAATTGTGCAAATGTTATAGTTAACTAATTTAACACTGCTGGGCATGTGTAATTGCAGGAAAGTAAGCAACTGGGCAACATGCACAGCAAGTTATGATTAGTTTGAAGCATTGGGCAGGTAGAATTTCGCATTACCTGTACAAATTGGTGGCTTCAGCAGATGATGAGTGCCCTCCAAAAATCCATACATTCCCAACCACAAACCAAACAGCAAAAAAGCAATCCAAACCCATCTTGAAATACTCAACAAGTACCTTAAGCCTGAAAGAAATAAACCCAGACTTTTCACACATTGGAGTTATCATGTTTGAGGGCCCCAATGCACCAGCCAGAACAATCTAATACAAACAATGGAAGCATAGACATTAGTTTTTAATATCGATAACAAATGGAGGTAACATTGGTTATTAAGAACTTTTTTTGGTAGTTCACGGAAAGCAAATTGAACCCTCATACTTTACTCCTCCATACCAACATAGCGTTCACCAATGATATCCAAGATGATTGGTAATTCTTGGTCTCAACTCTTAGGCTACAATTTATATCTAATGGTTAACTTACAGCTACAGAAATCCTGGGAAGGAGACTCCTTGCTTTAATTACAAATATTGTGATCCCTGAAGAAATTACCACGTAAAACTTTCTCACTTCATCTTTCCAGTTCGCCAAAGTCAATTTTAGCAGTTCACACATAGAGTCAACTCCAGTAAGCAAATAAAGAAAATTTCAACTACATTTCATAGAAGTCCTTTCTATGCCATGTCATGCATAGCCAGATACGAACTGGAGAAGATAAAGAATCCATAAATCCATGATCCAATTTAGCGGCAACATTAAACGAGAAAGAAGTTGAAAAACAAATATGTAAAAAAAACCTCAGCAGCTATTGGCATAAGAAACTCACAAAAGCAAGTGGCAAATAGGGAGTAGATTTAGAAAGATACAACAGCATCTGTTAGTCTCAGAGACAGATCAACCACAAGCTGATTCTGTAATTAGCAGATTATAAAACAACTACATGCAAGATCCAGGTTCCATCGCTTGCTGAAGGGAGACAGTTCAAAGTTCTATATTAACAAAAGTATGCCCTATTTAATCAAGTCATATTAGAAGGGAATAAACCATGTAAGTCTATTGCAGACTCTACCCGAAAACTTGAACAATCTGAAACATATCCACCACCTCTGAACAGAGACTTCGCAATACCAGTTACACTTCGACAATAATGTTACAATGTTAATCATTTTCTACTCTCTTTACAGCTAGGACCTATAAGGGGCCAGGCACAACACAGAGTTGGCATATAAATAAATACTGACACAGCTCAGAGTCTCAGAAATAGAGCACTTCATTTGTGTTATTGCATTGATCAAGCAACAGACTAAGAAGAAAAGACATTGTCAGTACCTTGCATTTGGTATCCCGTTGCTCTGATTGCCTCTGGTTGTTGTACTAGTTGTCCGTCGGTCTTCCCTTCCATGACTCTCCTACTGCGGGACCGGCATTATGGATCCCTGAGAAGGATCCACACGACTCTGTGATGCATCTAGTTCAGAAACCTGGTTTCGATATCTAAATCTCCAATATAGAAGGGAAGGATTGAAAACATCCAGATGCATAACCCACAATCCATGCTCTCAAAGGAGCACGGGCTTCGTGTTTTGACAAAGATAAGACAATAATAGCAGCGACAATTTGGCTGAGCGTAAGCACTAGCTCCACTGATATCCACAAGCCAGAATTTAGAGGACTCCTTTGGCGGCCTCGACTATTTCCTCTCCGGATGAGAGATGAATTCCTCGAAATTGGCCCACCAGAAAAGAGCTGAGGTTGATATACAGGAACCCTTGAACTAGTAGATTGCTGATCTTCACTCTGGTGCCGCTCCAAGACACTCGGCTGCCTCTCATGTGATGATCTGGACAAAGCATCGCTGGTACTAGCAATGTCAATAACATGTTCACTACCATTACGTGTATCTGCACGCTCCATCAACAAAGGGACTTTGCTTGCTTGGCTCTTACGATGAAGTCCCAGAATAGGGAAAGCCATCCGATTCTGCTGACCAGACACCACACAGAGAAAACATGGGACAAAAGACTACTACTTAGACTCTCTTAGAATCTAATAGACAAGATATTGCGGTCACTTAAATCCTAATCCTCCCAGGTTTTCACAACTTCAACCAGATTACACAATCCCAGCATCCTGTTCAAAGCACATAAAACAAGAATCTCAAAACCAGCTTTCTCGTCTTCTCATATTTAAAAACTTATGCATTTCAACCGAACTAAAGATTGATAACCAAAAAACTAAGAACTTCCATCTTTGTTCAATGAAAGGCCCGTAACGAATCCTTAAAATGCTGATCACTAACTAATAAATACAAATGCTAATCTAATATAATCTAATTTCGATTAAAGTTCTCAGCAATCAATACTCCCACATTGTTTCAGAACCCCAACAACAACTCACTGACCAACACTACAACTCTCCAAACAGCACATTAAGCAAACAATATTTATAATAGTAAAGGAAAAACCCATCATAACAAAATTCAATATTACAATACTAATACCAGTACAAATTTTTCACAAACAAGTTAAAGAAGCTAATCATATCATATTATCGATTCTATCTACAAATTACTGCAGAAGCAAACACTATCTCGGAATGATTAACAAAGGAAAACTGATTAAAGTCGAACAACAAAAACCCAATTAATTTTCATCCCCACAAATACAATTCCATCAGCTCTAGATCGTTGACCATCTTCACACACAATACCACAATTTCCTCCCACCTCCTCATCCTAAAAAAAATAATTAAAAATCACCAAATGAATTCTACTACTTATCCTCATTAAACCGTCAAACCAAAAATAAACAAGGTAGGGAAGATATCTTTTTTTGAAAGAAAAAAAAAAGCACATCAATCTTGTAGCAATATATTCAACTACCTAAAATTAATCATACATTTCCGCAGCTAAAATGATAATTTATCTGAACAAACAAAAAATGAAATAGAAAATTGCTGACCGAATAACGAATGTCTGACGGAAAGAGTAATCCGATTAAGTTTTCTGCGGATGAAAGCTTTGAATCGTTTGGTGCTTTTTAAATTTTCACTTTTTTCAAAATATAATATTTACGCTTCTCTCTCTCTCTTCTATAGAACCTATTCCTATATATATATATATATATCCTAATATTTTATGTCTGATTTTAAGCTAACTTGGTATTGTTCCAAAATGCTGCCTGCTTTCTCAAATATAGCTTTGGAATTGCCGCACAGGTTTACCTCAAACTCATACTCCTAATTCCTAAATAGACAAAATAAAGAACAATAACAACAAATTGAAGCGTTAATTTTGTAATAAATTATTAAAAAAGGTTGTGATATTATTGTAATATTATAAAAATTATGTTAAAATCAGAAAATGGATGAAAAATTAGTTCGTATATTAATTGAAAAGTAGTCACAGAAAAGTGTAAAGTTTAGGATATTAAATATAACTTGAAAAATGACATTATATTACATAGAAAAAAGATTGATGCACATGTATTTCTTCAACAACACCCATATCAATTTTATTTTCCACTAATTTAAAAAATATAGAAGTTACTGAGATTATATTTTTGATCCAACAATTCAAAATCATTTTACAAACTAAAATTTACTTAAATGTCATGGTACTTGATGCAACTATCATCACATTAAACGAAAAATAAACATGTTAAAAAAAGAGTTTAATAAATAGGAATATTCGGACACGGAGCCCAGGCGACTATCTAGCTGACGTCATTATTCAATCAAGAAATAAAATATTTGTGCACCACCTGGGTTCGAATCCCATGAGGAGCGAAAATTCAAGTATTTTTATTTAGTGTAATAATTTTCACAGAGAATACATTGTTTTACTAAATCTAAAAAAAATGAAATTTTGTCCCTCATGGGCTTCAAAACCGGGTGAAAACTTTCGAATTTTTGGATTAATTAACTTTCCTAATTGATTCATCAACTTTCATAATAAATTTATTTGATTTTTAGTTTTTAGAATAAAAATGGTTCTCATTTGAACCTAACTCTTATTATTATTATTATTATTATTATTATTATTATTATTATTATTATTATTATTATTATTATTATTATTATTATTGTAGTTGTTGTTCTTTGTTGTGGTTCTGTCGTTGTTGTTATTATTTTATTATTCATTTTTCATGTAGTATATCAGTATTATTATTTTGACACCGCTTTTAAATTGTCTTAATTTAGCAACGACTTTACATTTTAATATTTAGTAGTCTTGATACCTCAAATTTTGTTGAATAAATTATGCATCTGGACTGGGAAATGTGAAACCTTTTAAACCGAAAGATTAAAATAAAAGCATCATAGATGGAAATGAAGAAAAACCAAAAAGTGAAAAAGTATAATATTTTTGGTGACAAATATATAATGCTGGAAATTATCATAGCCCCTGTGAAAAATTGAAGGTGGTAATAAATACAGCCAGATCAAATGGTTGAGTGGGCTAAACATATTTGTTGAGATATTAATATTTTTCTGGGCTAAAAAAATGTTCAATAATTTTATAACGCATATAAATCTATTATCAATACATATATTATAAAGAACTTAGTGAATAAATAATATATGTTGTAAATATATATATATATAGATAAATTATGATCAAAACCTTAATACTAGTTTTATGTCTCCTATAAATATAGACATTTTGGTCTTCATTATAAAACGCTCATTATTATCTTTTATATTATTATCTCTTATTTTCTATATTTTACAAAACATTATCAACACGATGATTATTCTACTTTCATTATGCTGATATGCCATAATAAAGAATAATGTCTTATCTGCAAGAAACATTTTTATCAAATTATTACATAAGTTTTCGTCAAGTATATATGTAATAAATTCATTGGAGACATGACTCGAATTGATTTAATCAATTGGAACTTCGGAAATTGTTACGAATCATCAGTACTTGCATATTGAAGCCGCTTCAAGATTGAGATGAAATTATTATAGATTAAGAGTTTGGATTGTTTATATATATATATATATAGGGATTGGTTATAGGAAGAATTATCTCTAATATAAGAAATAATAACTAATTTACACATTAGATATTGTTAAATCTAATGGTCTAGATTAATTCTATGTATAATTTCAAATTTAAACAAATTTGATACGTTTTTTAATATTATTAACTCACAGGAACAATTAAGTCATTGCAGCATTAATTCACTTCTCCAAAAACCACCAAACACCCTTAATTACCACATTGAATTTTGATTCACATTCTCTCTCTATGTATTTTCTTTATTACAATAATAGTCCATAATTACAAGAAATCATTAAGTTGTTTGTAAGTTATTATAATATGTTTTTTGGTTTTGATATTTTATAAAACATGAAATACATGTTATTTATTTGTGCAAAAGGATCACTTCAATTGTGCATAATATTTTAATTTTTATCTTACAGTCTTTCAATCAATATAAAAATGAATGTATTTGTGCATAACGGATTTAAAAACTTATGCATGTGTTTTAATAAATATGCACAACAGACAATTTTGAAAAACAAAAACTTAAATTACTTCAAAAAAACATACATATCAAACATATATAAAAGACGATTGGAAAACTTATGTTCATTAGGAAAAAAAATAGATAAAAAAATTAAACATAAATTGTAAAAATTATTTATAATTAATATGTAAAATGAAAAATACATCATTTAAAATCAGTTCAAAAACGACTTATGAAATGTGCACAAAACAAACTTAACACGTGCACAATATAGATGAAAAAAAATGAAAAACACATAATTTAAAATTGGTTCAAAAACTAGTAATGTTATGTGCACAAAACAAAATAAACATGTGCACAATATTGTGCATATCATTAACAAAATTGTGCACAATCCTTCAACATAAATGCACAAAATAGAATAAACCTAGTGACGATAACATAAAAATGAAAAAACAATTTCAAGATTGTGTTCAATTGTTCTGTTTTAATGCATGAAATATAACGTTTACTATGCACAACGATCATAGAATAATACATAAAAACAACGTTTACTATATTAGAATTTAATACAATTTAGATGCAGTAGTGGTCATTGTATGCATGAATCATGATATTAATTATGTAAACATATTTTCAAAATATGCAGTCGGCCTCGTGCACAACTAACTTTTCAATTGCGTATAAGATTCTTAATAAGTGCACAAACCGAACTAAATAAAAAATTAAAATTTACTATGAATTTTCCTAAAATTCTATAATACATTTTAGTACGTATCATAAAGCTTGAACTAAATGAATATGATAAACGTAGATGGAGATAATAAATCTTTGCTACTAATCACCTACCGTAAATAATTATAAGAGTCATATAATTTAAGAAACAAATTGGTTACACTAAATAGCAAAAATACATTAATAACCTTAAACATAAAATCTGTAAAAAAAACTATCATAAAATAACATTTAATCTAAACCGTCGGATATATTTAGATCTAAGCATAGAATTAATTCTCATTTCTAAAAATATTTGTGGTTCTCATTTGATCAATCTATATATATATATATATATATATATATATATGGGTGGTTCACATAAGAATGTAAATATTGGTAAGAAATAAGAATACAACATTGAACGTACAAAGTTGTTGCACTAAATATATAAATTTATATGTTGAATTTCGTGCAATAAATTTATACATTTATCGTAATAACTTTATACATTGAATGTTGCATTCTTATTTCTTATCAATATTTACATCCTTACATGATACACCCCCTATATATATATATATATATATATATATATATATATATATATAGGAAATTGATCAGGTAAGAATGGATAATTTGGTAGGAAATATGAATGAATCTGAGCCTTTGATTCGCTAGATCAATGGTTGAGATTTAATTTCGATTGTGCTATATTTTTGTGTTGTGTGTACTACGCGGATTACTGTGCAACACTAGAACCTTTCTTGTGTTACGTTGCAATAAAAGATGTGCTAAACTAATATATTTAGCATATGTGCTACGAAGAGATGAAATATGTGCAACATAGTAATTCTGATTGTGCTACACAAATATGAAAGATATGCTAGACTTACATATCTATTCATATTTCCTACACTTATTTTCATTCTCACAGGAACCATCCCATATATATATATATATATATTGATATATTGTGGAGGTTGATTTATCGTTTCCTATTCAGGAGTAGGTCATGATTGAAGAGACATGCCATTTTCGTTTTATCTCTCTTTTTTATTATATATATATATGATTTGGGTTTAAGGTTCTCATCATAGCCATCCCTAGACATATTTTCATAACCACCCCTATACATATTTTTTAAAAATGAATTTTTTGGATTACGATTTGTAATGATGTGCTATCAAGTTTGATTAGGTCGACAATTTTAAGTCGTATTTGATTGTATGTAAGTTTGTTTCAGTCCAATTACTATTAGATTTTGTTGATTAGTCTAAAAAATTTGGTTATTGATTATTGACGAGTGTTACGTTTCTTTTTTATCTTATTACATTATAAACATATATATAAGAGCGATTGATAAATTTAGATACAAGGGTATACGAATTAATCGATAGAATTGCAACATTTATGCAGATAAACGTCTTAATAGAGCCCGATGGAACAAACTCAAATATCATGCTATTTTTACGAGTGTTATGTTTCTTTTGGATCTTATTACATTATAAACCTCAGTATAAGATAGTGATTTATCAATTGGGGTACACGGGTATGTGTATTAACCGATAAAAATTCAACAGTTTTAGTTCATAATAGAGTCTGATGGAACAAACTCTAATATCATGCTATTTTGACGATTGTTACGTTTCTTTTTTATCTTATTAAATTATAAACCTATGTATAAGAGATCGATTGATCAATTTGGATATACAAGTGTATAAATCTATAACTATATTAAAATAGAATAGTTTGCTTTTGTATATTACCGCCTAAATTCCATGCAACGATAGATTTTGGCGCCCAAGATCCATGCGACCTTAGAAAATGTGCATACAACATGCACAAGTACCCATGCTGTCATTAATATGCTTCACCATGTAATAATTATTTTTGCAGCTTTTTATTTGTTTTATTGTTCCTAAAAACTTTGTCTTTTAGCGATTCATTGTAGGAGGTCCATTTGCCAAATGTATGTACAATCGGTTTAATGAAAATAAAATTGTATGCAAAAATTACAAAATTGTATTCATTAATATTAATAAAAAATATAATATTAAATTTTGTTTATTAGAGATAGAAACTGGTAACTATCTTATTATATTTTCTATATACTACAAATAGAAGAGTGAATGTTATATTTATTTATTGTTTGCTTATGATATTTATGTAATTTTTCAAGCACTCGTGATTAATAAACACTACATATTCATATATGTAACTAGAGCCTAGCTAGAAATATATAAGTTTCATTTATACCAGCAATTTCATAGTATTTCCGCCTAATTTTGTATATATATAGTAGAAATTTATTATTTCTTTTATAGCAAACCTATATATTATCTTTGTATTTATTTACTATCTTCACGAAAATAAGCAAGAATAATAATCTTCTACTATATATTTGTGAATGGATAAAGAATTTCATATATAAAAAAGGAGGCATAGAATTGATTAATTTTTTTTATGGAAATATTTGCTAGGCATTTTTTAAGAGTCGGACAAAATTAATTGATTTAATAATTATGTTTATCTAACGACACCCGAATATTATAGCTCAGTGATATTCAAAGGTTAATGATCAGGATACAAAACTCAATATAATGTCATCTTTAAAATATTTTTAGCGACCATATATGTAAACAATAAATTTTTTAGTTCAATTTTCCGTAATCTATAACTATATTAAAACACAATAGTTATGTCATGCACTTTCCGCCCAAACCACATGCAACAATGAAAATTCATGCACCAAAACTAATGCAAAATCATGCAATCGTGAAAAAAAATTCCAAGCAAATTTTGACACAACTTCCAATTTCAAAAAGATCCGCCAAAACCGGTTTCAAGATTGATGATTCAAATATTACATTAAATTCTATAAAATACAACTTTTAAACTTTGGGGCTTTTCCAATCGAAATCATTGCATTGCACCGTAGTTAATTTTGGATGTTGCTTTTCAGTTGTAATCATTGCATTTTGTAGTTAATTTTAAATTTCAAAATTAATTTTACAGTCAATATTTTTAGTAAATTCCAAAAAAAAAATTTGAAGTCTGTCCTGTTGAAACATAATTTGAGATCAATCCAAATACCACCCCACACATCTTTTCGCTTCTTCCCTATTCCAGCAATCCTTGCCTCCTAATTCTCTCTCTATAATAACTCAAATATAGAATTTAAAATCAAAATTTGGATGCAATTTTGGAAATAACTCATTATAACAAAGAGAGAAACTCAAAATTCCAGACCACGTAATAATAACTCATTATAATCTACAATAATTAAAAAACAAAAAAATCTAAAAAATGAGTATAGAAGAAACGTACGATCAAAATTACAAACTCAAAACTATAATGTAAATAAAAGATAACAAGTTGAACGATTAAAAAAAATCTACTATCAAGACCAACACCTTAAACAATCAGTAACTAACAAAGAGAGAAACTAACAACTGAGGAAATAGAAACTAGAAGGAGGAAGAACTTGTGTTTCAATTATGATGAGATCTATGCAGGACATCTATTCGGTCTTGGTCGAGATAATGAGACTGACTTACCCTTAAAAATACTACCAATCACACCTAAGATACCCAGAAATGTAAACTATATATGTACATAGGGGTGGGTATTTGGTATTGGATATCTATAATAACTATATTAAAACAAAATAGTTGCACAGTAAAAAATTATACATTTTCCTGTCCAAAACCCATGCAGCCCGCCCAAACATCATCTCATCCATGCAAAAGAAGACATTTGTCCGGCTGGCAGCCCACCATTGGAAAGTGATGTATAATCGTGCATTTACCTGCTGAAGAATGTTGTTTTTTTTTCCATTTTTCCTTTTCTTTTTTCTCTCTTTCTTCATTCATTTTCTCTTCCTTCTTCTTTTCCCTTTCTTTATTTCTTTATTTTCAAAAATTGTACAATTTGATTCATAATATATAAGTAATATACATATTAATTAAAAATCTCCACAAGAGATTTAATTTGATATATGACATATAAAAAACAGATTTAAAATTTAAGATTATGTAAAAAGAGATGTTAAAATAATTGCTTTTCTATTTTAAATGTTTTTGCTTTTGGCCGTATATATTCATTTGATATTTTTAATTTTATTCAATTTTTCTCTTGGATTATTTAGTTTATTTTTTTTCTCCTTTTCGCTTAGATTTTTCAGTTTATTTCATTTTTATAATTTTATTTTCATTTTATTTTTTAAAAATCAATAATTTTTGAGTATCTTTTTTTTATGGAAATTGTTATAACCTATTTACTTATTAGTTATATATTATTAAAATAAAATCAATTAATTTTTAAAATTTTCAAACGAGATTATATTTTTTTAAGCATAAAATCATGTTTTCTTTATGATTATATTTTTCTACCTAAAAAATTATGATTTCTCTATAATTATGATTTTTTACATACAATAATTTTTTTTATATTTTGTTCACGGATAATAAAAATAATTAGTTTGTATCAAAACAACCCTATATAATAGTATTGTGTATATTAGTGTATCCATTTTAAAATTGCTGCTTTGGTACACCATTACGGATATAGAAACAAAAAATAATGAATTTTAACTTTTGATGTGGGACAAAGTGTATAAGAAATTGGCATTATATTTTCTAATAAATAATCCAAGAATATAAATCATCCAAGTGGCCTACCTAATTCATAGATGTTAATTAGAGTTAAGTTTAGGTAAAGAGGATCACAATATAAATGGATATTGGTCGAAATAAATAATGTCAAGTGCATGATACAATTTTGAATGTAGAAAATCAAACTACGGTGGTATGCTTTTGTATATGGTTATGGAGCAACATGAAAACTTTTGTTGGAAAAGGTTGTCAACGGGTTTACGATCAAAAGGAGAAATAGTTATAAATGTTGCTTCGATAGTACATCTACTATAAATGTCGGTATAAAGAAGTGTTCCAAAATTTATAGTAATTTTTCCTTTTAATGTCTTTCTATCATATTTATTTATTTTTAAATATTTTTTACTCTTTGGGTTGTAATGATTATATAATGAATATTCAATTTAATTATAAAAAATTGTGGATATAAAGTTTCTAATTTAAATTAAGTATATATATATATATATATATATATATATATATATATATTCTTCAATCACTCACAATTTAATATATGATGTAGTTGTACTAATAATATTAATGAAAAAATAAACAAACAAATATATATATATATATATATATATATATATATATATATATATATATTCTTCAATCACTCACAATTATATATAATTCGATACTATTTTTTATAGTGTAGAATGGAATCTCAATTTTGACATTGCACTGCGCATAGCGCGGGTGTAATACTAGTTAATCAATAAAAATGCAACCTTTATATGTCTGTGTGTTGGCCTAGTAGTAGAGTGGTTAATGCCCGAGGCCAAAGGTCTCGGGTTCGAGTCCACCGTGACGCGACCTTTAAATTTCTGTATTAAATTGACAAAAAAAATATGCAACCTTTATGCAGTTAAACTTCTTAATATAGCCCGATGGAACAAACTCTAATATCATGCTATTTTTACGTGTGTTATATTTCTTTAGATCATATTATATTAGAAATCTCAGCATAAGAGAGCGAAAAAAATATGATGTAAAAGAAACTTAACACTCGTAAAAATAGCATGATATTCGAGTTTGTTCAATCCGGCTCCATTATGAAGTGTAACTTAATAAATGTTTCATTTTTATCGATAAATACGCCTACCCATGGATCCAAATTGATCACTCATTCTATTATACTGATGTATCTAATGTAATATGATCTAAAAGAAACGTAATACTCGTCTAAATAGCATGATATTCAAGTTTGTTCTATTGGGTCCCAATATGAAATGTAGCTGCATAAATGTTGTATTTTTATCGAATTAATACGCATATCCATTCGTGGACCCAAATTGATCACTCGTTCCATTATACTGAGGTTTTTAATGTAATATGATCCAAAAACGTAACACTCATCAAAATAGGATGATATTCGAGTTTGTTCCATCGGGCTCTATTATGAAGTGTAATTGCATGAAGGTTGCTTGCTAAATTAATATAAAATTATTTTTAATGATTCATGTAATATATTATATCGATATGTTTTTATAGTTTCTTAAAAAAACATCAATTTACAATTCTTAATAATATTGGAAATTATTAAAAGTGAATAGCCGAATTTTGTGATGAAACATAGTGATATTTCGTTATATATTTTTTTAAAATTCAATGGGCTTGTGGTGAAAGTATGAAATCTAAATAGTATTTATGAAAAATATTAAAAACATAGGAATTGCAGAAAATTAAGTGTTTTTTTATTATTATTTCTCATCATTATTAAATTACTTTATCTATGATCATTATATTGAATTAAATTATTGCTCTTGAAGTAGCATAATTAATATTATTGAATAATATTACATGCTCTTGAAGAGCAATTCATATTTTAAATGATACTTCATCTATCCCCCAATTTCATTTATAATTTGGTTTTTTGGTATGCTCCCAAGCTTCTTCCTATTTCATTTATATAAATTATCTCAAATTTTTATTAAAATACGTATCGAAGATTCTCAGGAAATAAATTGGAGAATAGAGAAAGTATATGTTATCCTTGATAGAAAAACATAATTTTATATTGACATTGATTTATTCAATTCCTTCTTGTGGAATGATATTGATATTAATTTGCTCGGTTCATACTAGTGAAATGATATTGAAAAATATTTACAACGTATTATTAAAACAATCCCTTAAGGATTGCTATAATTTCTAACTATAATATTCTTGTCCTATAAAATACTCCTTACTTACTACCATCAATAACACCATTTATTTATATATTTTACTACCCATGTTTCACCACTACCCCTCATTCTTATCTTCAACAACACTATTTATTTATATTTTTTATCACTCATGGTCCACCACTAATTAATTTAATATTACACTAATGTATGTGAGACTCTTACCTCACTCACAATACACTCAATAATTTTTATTAAATCTTTTTTTATGCCGAAAAATCACATAAATGAAATTGGAAGATAGAAGGAGTATATGTTTATTCCTAATAGAAAAATATAATTTTATATTGACATCGATTTGCTCAATTCATTCTTGTAGAATGATATTGACATTAAATTTCCCAGTTCCTAATAGTGGAATGATATTGGAAATAATTTGTAATATATTATTAAAACAATCCCTTAAGGATTGCTGTAATTTCTAATGATAATATTCTTATTGTCGGTTCTGGAAGAACTTCATCCTCCCCACGAGTATCGAACTCATTATACATGATATATTATTGTATTCAATAATCATGTTGCAATGAATTTCAAATTGAAGTACACAAATTTTTATCATATTAGCTAATATTTGGATTATCCCCATTTACAATTAGTGCGTGATTAAAATACCTTTAGAAGGTGATTTCTCATATGTTAATTCTTTTATCACCACCCGAATGTACCTGTATAAGCTCTACAAAAATTATGTGTATATTATGTCAAAATGACATATATAGAACCAATAATCGTGGATTATTTTATCAATTGGTACGCTGATTTTATAATCCAACTTAAACTATTTCTGACATTAGGGGGAAATATGAAATATGAATGATAGAATATAGGAAAATTCTCGTTGAATTAATTATTAAAATTCACGCTCTATGAACTGAAAGTTCATCGAATTATTCATATACATGTTGTATATGCACCAAGAAAGAATTGAAGTCTGTCATGTACTAAATGAATTAGTTGATGCTCATTCATGCTAGAAGCATAAGAACTTTATTGGTGCTAAAGATTGTATGTGCACCAAGAGAAACATATAATTGCAATTGTCCACGATACTTTTTGCCTAAACAAATTGATTGTTCAATTCGAATTGATAATCTATATAAAACAATTGACAGTTGAGTGCTAGAAGTATCGTGTAATATAGAAAACAATTGAGGTGGAACTATGTGGATAATAAGGTTTTGAGAAATAAAACGAGGTTAACAACTCAATGCTTTAAGTAGAGACTTGAAATTTATTGTCCTATTATGAATGTCATTACGTTCCACGATTTGAATAAATATAGCAGTAATCATGAATATAGATTTCCATTTAGTGGAATCGTGGTCACATTTTTGTATAGGTCACTAGATGCGGATATCTATTCAAATGTCCTCTATGGACTCAATACTTATAAAATGAAAACATGTATTTTATATGTTTCAAAATCCTCCTGAAAATGATATGTGAATTATTTCAATTCATGCCTAAAGACGAAGTTTAAATTGAAAGACTTGGTTAAGACTAAGTATTGTCTCGACCTGCATATTAAGCATCTCCGTGATGAAGTATTTTGAACCAATCAACATACTTGAATAAGGTTTTCGAACAGATTTATATGATTGTATCTCATCAATTTAGCTTCCCAATGGTTGTCTGATCACTTGAAGTGGATAAGGATTTATTTAGACATAAAGAAGATCATGAAAACATTTTAGGATAAGAAGTTATTTGCGTGTGTGTTATTGGAACACTATTTTATCAAGCTTGATAATGAATTTGAAATTGACTTGCTAGCAAAATTTAGTGTTTCTCAAAGAACGAGAATTTGGAATGGTATTAACATAACTTTTGTTATTTTTAAGGCAAGTATGATAGTGATATATTTTATGAAAGAAGTTGAGATTCGATATTAGTAGCTACTCGATTTTGATTATTTATATGATCGTCATCAATGCTAAATTTTAAAATGGTTATATGTATTATGATATGAGATATATTCCTTGTTATCTTTTACGAATATAATATAGTTTAATTTTGCACAAATAAGTGGTTAGTATGTTAAAAATAAAATTAAAGAATCTAAATATTTTTACCTACACATGCTTCAGAAGAGCGATAAAATTATAATTTACATGATAATCTAGTAGATTTATTCATTAAATATCCCACTACATATACATTTTATAAAAAAATGTATTTATAAAATTAGAATACATAGATTATTTTGAGGGAGTAATAACTTCTAAATAATCCCGAAGGATGGACTTGGAAGATTAAACGGTCCTGAAGACAAAATGGTTGTACTCTTTCTTCTTTACTAATTTTTTTTCCATGGGATTTTATTAGTTAAGATTTTTAACGAGACAATTAGCACAACATATGAATAAATGTGTCATATACTATTTTCCTCTATTGAATTTTTTTCAAAGGATTTTCTTGTGAGGTTTTTAATGAGGTATGAACATCTAAACAATAATGACCAATGAGAAGTATTATATGAAGATTATGCAACTTGCATCATGCAACTCAAAGGAAGATACATAAACGATTCGCTCAAGTGATAATCTGTTGAACTTATTCACAAAGACTTTACCAACATCGATGTTCATAAAGTTGATACACAAGATATACATGCACCGATTCAAAAATGTAAAATGTTTATTTTTTAGGGGGAGCAACTCCACTTTTTTTCTTCTACCAAGGTTTTGTCACATTGAATTTTCATTGCAAGGTTTTAACCAAACAACATACTTTTCTTTTAGGATTGGTCAAGGGGAATATTGTATATATACCATATATAAAATGATGAGTAAAATCATAACCCTGACTTTTTATTCCCTATAAATAAAAACCTTTGATTTTATTGTAACATACTCATTATTATCTCTCTTATTTTCTCTACATTTCAATAACATCATCCTTTTATGCCTAATAGAAATAAAGCATATTATATAAATGTATTAATTGCATTTTAGTGATGAAACGGGCTGGGCCTTCCAATTGGCGAGGCCCCAATAATTGCTTAGGAATCACTCCACCTCTATTCCAATTTTATAGACTGGTCAACCAAATTAAATTTAATCGATAAAATTCTTCTATCCTTTCCAACGTGGGACTTTATTTTTTTAATATATAGGTAGAATAAAGCATTATCACAAATTTGTATGAATATATATTAAGATTATTTAAATACTCCTCAATTAATTAATTATGAGCACTTCTTAATTAAACGACAATTTATTCCGAATTCTAATTTCATATAATTATTTGTTTGTCCCAATGTATAAAATAGCTAGTTATTTGAAGTCGTATTAAATAAACCATACCCAAATAATTTATGGAGTGTCAACTATGTAAATGATAATGCATCAACTACATATTTACCGTATATATGCTACACGTATCTTTTCTTAGCTATTGCTATTCGATGAGTAATTACTCGTGCACAATGACTTTATACGAATAACTTGATTTTCATGCCTTTCCAAAATTTTTTATTTTTTAATCCTTTTTAAAGATATTTAATATCGACTGTACTCTTGGGGAAGATACTAGTCTAGATGTAACTAGTTTAGGGAATGACAATTGGAATCATATAGTATTAAATTTTAAGTAGTATATAAATTTTAGGTAGTACATAGTACTCAATCTTATCTATTCATCCCATAAATTCTATTGTGAAGATTTTTTCGAATTTGTAAGTTTATTTTCGTTGATTTTGCTATAGTAAGAGTATATTAGTAATTTGATTTGGTATATGATTAAGAAAAACAAACAATGCATATAGTTGAGCTGACATATGCATATAAATGAATACAAAATGCATATGTGTTGGAAGCGCATGCCCGTTGGCCAACATGCATGTTTGGATTTTGTTATATGTATGGACATATTTTATTATATGCATGAATGTGTTTTGTCTGCACATTTGTTTTCGTGGCCAACATACAAGTTTGTATTTTGTTATATGCGTGAATGTGTTTTGTCATATGCATGTTTGTGTTTCGTGCTAACATGCAGTTTTATGTTTTTTTATATGCATGAGTATGTTTTTCGATAGCAAATATCTCATTCATCATCATTCTCCTCAATTTTATCGTCTCCTTCCCCGGTTACCGACGAAATCTTGCCGTAAATCACCGTTATAGCAACCATCTCTCTTGATTCCTTAAACTTTTATCAAATTCATCTTTTATTTTTTCCTCAAAATCCATTAATTTTGTTCTTAATTTTTTTTTCCTCTAAAAATCTATTGTTTGTTGTTGTTCGCGTGCTCCGCGCAGTTGTCCGTCAGTGCCACAACCATCGCCATCGTTATCCTTTGCCGTCGTTGTAAAAAAAATTGAAGAAAAATAAGATATGGGGAGATGAAGAGATAAAGAAGGTTGGTTTACTTTTTTTTTTCCCATTTTACCCTTGCAAAAATTAAATAAATTAATAAAAATAACTGTCATGTGTTAGCTTGTGCTGCGTCCACATGTTCAAAATTTGTGATGTAATTGGTACTATATACTATCAAATGATCGAGTACTACGAGAATCTAACCCATAGAGAATGTTAACTACATAGATAAGTTGAAAGAATTAACATAATTGTGTCCGTATGGTGGTATAGTGGTAGAGTGATTAATGCCTGAGCTCAAAAATCTCGAATTCGAATCCATAATGATGCAATCTTCAAATTTTTTGTATTAATTAAAAATAATATTTTTGGGGTTAGAATTTGATACATATTTAAGAAATAGTCCAACATTTATGAAATAATATCATGTCCTATGATATCCCTCATTTATTATCGAATAAGTAATCAATTGTTAACACCAAGAAAATGAATCAATTCATCAAAATAAATAACAGATTAATTATTCTTTTTTTTTAAATTTCATCCAATCGTTCAAAATAAACTTCCCTTAATAAATCACAGGTGTCCCTAAATTGTGAATGAGAAATAAACGTGCATTAGATAATTCATGCATCATTAGGGATGGCAACGGATCCAGATCCAGGATCCGATTCAGATCCGTGGATCCGGATCCATTTAAGGATCCGGATCCTCAAAATCTGGACCGATGGATCCGGATCGGATCCGAACATATATCAATATTTCGGATCCGGATCCGGAGTTTAGGTTTTAAGACCCGGATCCGATCTAGATCCGGTCCATGGACCCGCCAATTATATATATATATATATATATATTATTTTATTATAATTAAATTAGTTAATCTAAATAATTTATGTTCGTGCGTCTCGCCGTCATCCCCAATTTCTCATTCCAAAATCCATTTAGTTTTATATATATATATATATATTATTTTTATTATAATTAAATACATAATCCCAATTCAAAACTCTTCAATTTTCTTTTTCAAATTATTCCAAAACAAATATGTTCCAAATTTAATTTCAAATACTCTCAATTATGTATCTATCGGCATTCACGGCGGGTCGCGTCACTTACACCACCGACGATCGAGTTGTTTGTTGTTTTCTACTTTATAGTAAATTTGTAACTAACGTCTTCCAATATAGTGATAATTGTAGAAATTCTAAATAATTATTATAGTATTATTATGCATTTAGATTATTATGGTGTTACGTGAATTATAGTTTATTAGAATTTATTTTAGAAGCGAAAACATATGGATCCGAATTGCAGGCGCGGGCCTAATGGATCTTATGGATCAGATCGGATTTAATTTTTTGGGCCGATGGATCCGGATTGGATCCGCACCAAAAAAAAAAATCGGATCCGGATCCGGACTCACCAAATCCGGTCCAGATCCGACCCATTACCATCCCCATGCATCATATGTTCAACTTTTAAAAGTCCATACAAGACAAACCTTGAATAACGAATTAGGTTCGCAAGCTGCACTTCATAAGCTCCACACAAAAAGTAAAACACCTTCCAATTTGAATTTGAATTTGAATTTTCGATTTTCATTTTAACTCACTCCACCATTACACTAATCCAATCGTGGCTTTTCACCTTCAATAGCGGTGGCCATGATTTGCCATGATTTGCAGAGGGGACACAGTGAAAAAAAGAAAAAGAAAATTAGACAGCAAGTCTTGATCTCATTTCCATGTTGCTGCTTTTCCATACAACAAGAAACAAACAAACAAAAACAGCCAAGTTGAAATAATTGATTTCATTATTCCTCCCTCTCCTTTTTCCTCCCCCAGTTTCTACCCATCATCAATGGCAATTTCTCATAATTAAGCCTGACACACCCACACACACACAAAGCACACACGGACGCACTAACTACTTCTCCCTTTCTCTCTTTACAAGTACACATACACATGGATATTAAACGTATCTGCAGCTGAAAGATCTTACTTTTCATTGTATCTGCATGTGTGCTTGTGCCCGTGCCCGCGCGCGCGAGTGTGTGTGTTAATTTTCCTCCATTCCCCCACCCTATTGAAGAATCCTAGGCGTTTTTTATTTATTTAAATATTGATGTTAATGCACATTCACTCAGTGAGACAACACTCATATGTAGGATTTACTATTCATGTGCAAACACCTGCGCATTATTGCTGGAACTCATTTCTGTCATCTGATATATGAATTGTCTACTTTGATAGGGTGGTTTTAGATTGGGCTTTGTTCTCAATTTTATCAATCATGCTGTGATTTGAATTTATGATTTCTGAGATCTTCATTTTGGCCTATTTTGTTGTTTCAAGATCTCATCTCTGTACAGTTTGTGATATTTTCTAGGGCATTATTGATCAGGAGCATTTTCATCAGATCCTCATTTTATTTATCATACAATTATACTAGTTTGAAAATCTTTAAGCTTCATCTTTTCTTCTTCTCTTAATTTGCTTAATTTAATAAGTTGAGGAAAAAATGTGGAGGCAATTTCTGAATAAGCTTCCTCGAAATCCCAGAAATCGGATCGAGATTTGGCCAGAAACCCTAATTTGGGCGCGGGTTCGGGCCGGGCCTGCTCCGGCAGCTCCGCTGCGAAACGGCTTCGGCTGCTGTGTTCCCGGCCAGCGTGATTGCAGGAATTGAGCCGTTGCTCGCGTTTAAAGATGTTTCAAACTCGGAAAAGATGAATCTGTTCATTAGTAAGTTGAGTCTTAGCTGTGTTGTGTTTGATTTCACTGATCCTGCAAAAAATGTTCAAGAAAAGGAGCTTAAACAGGCCACATTGCTCGAGCTAGTCGATTTTGTATCTGAAAACCCCCCAAAGTTTTCAGAGCCCGCGATCTTAGCCTCTTGCAAGATGTGTTCAATCAATCTGTTCCGTGTTTTCCCACCTAACTGTCGGTCTAGAAGCACGAGTTCGGGTGAAAATGAGAACGATGATGAGCCCACATTTGATCCCTCGTGGTCACACTTGCAGCTGGTATACGAGTTCTTGCTCAAGTTTGTGACCTCGTCTTCATTGGAAGTCAAGGCAGCTAAGAAATACGTAAACAATGATTTCATATTTAGGATCATTGATTTGTTGGAGTCGGAGGATCCGAGAGAGGGATTGTTTGAAGGCGATTCTGCATAGGATTTATGGGAAGTTTATGATTCATAGGCCGTTCATCAGAAAGTGTATAAGCAATGTGTTCTATAGATTTGTGTTTGAGGTGGAGAAGCATAATGGGATTGCAGAGTTGTTGGAGATTTTTGGAAGTGTGATCACAGGATTCGCCCTTCCTTTAAAGGAGGAGCACAAAATATTCTTTTGGAGGGCGTTGATTCCCCTGCACAAGCCAAAGTCACTGGGGGTTTACTTTCAGCAGCTCTCGTATTGTGTGAACCAGTACATTGAGAAGGAGCCGAAACTGGCTTGCCACTTGATTCAGGGGCTGCTGAAGTATTGGCCGATCACGAATAGCCAGAAGGAGGTGATGTTTCTGAGCGAGGTGGAGGAGATTCTTGAAGTGATTAGCATGAATGAGTTCCAAAAGTGATGGTTCCGTTGTTTTGTCGCATCAGACACTGCATAAATAGCTATCATTTTCAGGTAACATTTTTTCCTTTTCTCTTGTGAATCCGTTAGCTCAAGTTGTTCACTTATTCATTATGACGGCACGTGTGATATTTGTTAGAATGTTAATTGCGATCCATAGTTGTGAGGCGTGCCGAAAGCATCCGTGGTTATGATGAAGTATGTGATTATAATGGGCAATGGATTCGAGAGGCATTTAATTTCGCTATCTTGCTTATCCAGTACTGATATGATAATATAATTGTCAATGTAAATCTTTTGCAGTTGTTCATTTTGCTGATATATTTACCTTAATTTCTGATTCAAATTATTAATTTCCGATGCACAAGAAGGGCATCTGGCTGACTGCCTCACCTAGAGACTAACGGCGTACTAGGAAGACGAATAATTCCGTTTCTGAAAATTAAGCGGTATAAGAGAGCATATATTTAGGCAATGATCCATAATTTGTTGTATTAATTGTTGAAAGCATTGGTTAGTTTTGCTGTGGATCTAAGCTTCAAGATTTGAGAAGTTTAGGTTTATGCGTTTGACATGTTGTTAGGTGCTACCACTTGTAAGGGTTTGAAGTAACGGAATACGGGTTGCAGATTAAGACGGTTTTATAATACAATAGGTGGAGTAGTAAATTGTTTAAATTGATGATATATGAAAAGGGACATTACATCTCAAAGGGTAGATAAATTGGCTTCACTATTTGAGTTCATATTGAGCTTTTAAGAGAACCTTTTTTTTAGGAATCTCTTGGAAGAAATGAGGAAAAATCTTCGGAATTTGGCTCCTAGATATTCCCACTTACCAAAAGCTGGATTCAAACTCAAGAAAGGGAGGTAGATTGAGTTTGTAGATATTAAAGCCTTTAGGTTAGATATTTGGAAATCCCTCAATATTTTTGTCCTTTGTCAGATCCATGATGCTACTGCTCTAATTGGTATGCATCTTGAAATATGTGTTCCTTAAATCAAAAACCTTAATTTCTCCGTCGTGTTCTATCTATAACTGCACTGCTGTGCCCCACCCTATGAACCCTGTAAAAGAAACATTACAAGGGAGATGATTTCTAAATCACTTTATCTTCTGTTGCACTATATTTCGTTTCGACCCAATTTCCTTGGGCATTCATTATTTACCACTTCAAAATTTAGGCCTGTATTTAACACCACTTCTTAACTGTTTCAAAGTTTTCACATTACTTGTCAGTCGTCACAATTAAAATACCAGTCTCCATTTTCTTCTAGTTTTCACACCGTTTAAGTTTCAGGCTAAACTAAACATGATAATTATGGCTTAAGATGCATTAGGACCTCAGGTATCAGCAAGTGAAATTTGCATAGAGCTATGGCTGTCGGATTGGTCTTGCCAGATAACTTCAACTGTGTGAAAATTGGTGTTAAATTTCATACCAATCAAATGCCTCGACTCATCTGGCCTTTGACACTGCAGGTAGCTGAAAGGACTCTGTTCCTTTGGAACAACGATCAGATCCTTAGTCTGGTCGCTCATAATCGGCAAGTTATACTGCCGATAGTATTCCCGGCTCTCGAAGCCAATTCTCAAAACCACTGGAACCAGGCAGTTCTAAACCTAACCATGAACGTACGAAAGATGCTGACAGAAATGGATGACGCCCTAATATCAGCTTGCATCTCCAATAACCGGGAGCAACAAGAAAAGGTGAACTCGTCAGTTGAGAAACGGAAGCACGTTTGGGAGCACTTGGAGACAGCGGCTAGTCTCCAGCCGATGATGGCCAGGAACACTGCCGTTCTGGTAACTCATTGAAAAAACCTCTACATCCTGTTTATAGTCTTCGTCTTTGTCTCAGTCTCAGTGCCTGTAGCAAGTCTGTCGTTTTTGTGGCTGCGGGGCCGGGGTGATCGAGATGGCATCATTGTGTTGTTAAAGAATCTGATCTTTCTGCTTTCAGAGATGGCAGGGGTAATGATCTCAAGTGGATAGTGTAAACTAGCATCTTTCGTCAGTTTCTTCGTCATATGTCTTCTTCTTTGCTTAGATTTGATATTGTGGCCATTGTATCTTTGAAAGTAGGTTTGATAATCTACAATGTCACCGTATGTCTCTTTGTATGAAAATGTATAGGGAAATGTTTGGAATGATTTGCAAGTGTTCTTTCATCTCATTCTTTTTTTTCCCCTGAACTTCTCGCTTGGTTAGAAGCAAAGCAAACATGCAAATACATTGAGTCGAGTCGATTACGTTATTCTTTGTGTGCCCACCTGTTCTTTTCTTTCTTAAATTCCAAAAAGTGAATTTTTATTGAGTTTAAATTGAATAAAACTCAATAAAAATATTCTTATATTTTTAAACGAGCTTGAGTTAGGAAGTTGACATGGCCCATGTGTTCTCTTCTCCCTTTCCTAGTCCTGTAGTCCACGCCTGCTTTCGGTCATAATTGACGAGAGACATATTTACTGAATCTTATCTTTTTGTCTTATGAGGCACCCTTTCCCTTTTTATTTCGAAATAAGCAATCTTAACAAATGCAGCATTGTTGAATTTAAGTGTAGCTATTGATTAGGCAATTTTAAATAGTAAGATATGAAGATCTATGTAGTAAAACTTGGTGTTTTAAGCCTCAATATTATATTCATAAATCTCAATCCTCCACTCTGTTTCAACAAGAGAAGCAAGAAGCATGAACTAGTGTATGTACACATTGGTGACTATATATATTTCCCTATGCAAACCTGAGATGTGGCAAATTATCAAACCATATTCCATGGAAGAGAAAAGAGACATACGAGCTTGGATACAGTTTCTTCTTGATCAACCACCTGCAAGAAACAACATAATGAATTCCAGCAGTTTTTAACGAAACAACCAAGAATTCATAACGCCAAATATCAACTATATTTCTGAAAATATGAGAAAATTTATTTCTATATAGCTTACTTAAGAGGCTTAAAGATCAATTTTGTTATCCAACATTAAGCTTCTCTCTACTTATGGTGGCTTTGGCTCTGTTCAGCTCATCTCCTGATTTAGGCTACAATTGAATAAACAAAGTAGTAAATTATTCATAAACAAGTTCGACATTCCCCATTAAATATCCAAATTCGATTTCGTAATTCCTATTTCATCAATCTAACACTTGTGAAGTAGCAAATGAAGTACGAATTAGCAGTTAGATCAGCCAAAATTACGGCACTAGCAACGAAAAATAGACTCAGCTCAGTGGAATAACTAATGATCGCAGCAAAAGAAGAGAGAGAGAGAGAGAGAGAGTCGTACGTACCCCGAGTTATTCTAGCTCGATCTCGAATTGTTCGGGAGGTGCGGTGGAGGTTTCCGCTGACGCAGCGGCGAAAACAGGAAAGCTTCTCCTTGTAGAAAGAAACGCACTGGAGCTGCGGTGGTTCGTGGTGGTGGCGGAATGACACGTTGCTAACTCATGGCTGCCATCAGTGATGGAGTTAGGAATTTTATTAGAGCCCAACTAATTATAATTTTAAAAATAAAATTATTATTAACGATAATTTAAATAATAATATAATATTATGTTTTAATATTTTGTAAAATAATAATAATAAGATTTACTAATAAATAACTAAACAAACAAAAAATAGTAGCTATAAAAATTAAAATAAAAAAAAAATTATAAGTGGTAATATTGCAAATGGTATAATCTTGCAAAATTCAAATCTTGATTTTCTTGTACTATTACAAATAAACAATGAAATCTAAAATTAATTCAATCATAGGATGAAAATAAAATATATAAAATTAAAAAGGTAGCACCAAAACAATATATTTAGTATTGAGATTTCTAAATTCTAATAATTATGATAAAAATAATAAGAAAAAAATGACTATTTTAAATTGAGAGTTATCCTTAGAGCTCATTGTCTTTTATGAAATTCATATCCCCTTAATATGGTAACAAATTTGTATTTATTTTAAAATTTATAATGATTAAAATAAAATATTACTTATATAATACTCATTTCGTCCCACCAAATACAATCTAGCTAACTATGTCAAAACTTTTATATCCTTTAATTCGTCAAAATTTAATTTTTAATTTTTTGAATTAAATACTTTTAAATTATTTATTTGAAATTGGAAGTTTGATTAATCAGTCTATTTTCCCGAACGATAGAGGGCTGAAGAGAAGCGGTTACAGCTAGTAGGTCACTCATTTGCCAAAGATCCTACTTACAATTATTTCTTTTGAAGGGGACAAATTAAGTATGAACTTGCAACACTTCAAAGTGAGGTTATAATTGTTGAATAAATTTAAGGTAGTGATTAGATTTACAATGGACCCAAATATTTATACCACTTGTTGTAACTATAATTTGCTTACAAGTTTATATCAACAACCTGTCTAAATAATGTGATGCACTTTCTTAAAGTCGAACTATTCAGGACTAGGGGTAAGATTCGATTCCGTTTCGATTAACCGAAATGGACAAAAATAGCTAACCGAAACCGACACCAATCGATTAACGATTATTAAAAAAATTTAAAAAATAAATATTACAAAAACAACCTAAATTATTTCAAATATTACAGAAATTATAATATTAAATTAAATAAATTACAATATTTAATAAATAATTAATTATATTTGTTAAATCGGTATAACCGTTGGTTAATTGGTTATCTTCGATAGTGAAATTCATTTGAAGGGATAATCGATCTAGAATCGAAACCAAAAATCGAATAAGCACGGACATACCAATAAAACAGTAATAATTACAAAAACAAAGTAAATAAAGTAAGTAAAATAATAAAATTTTTCATCAAGTAAAATAATAAATTTTCATCATTTTCCAGGGTAATTTTTTAAAGAGGAGGTTTTCATTTTCTCATTTCATTTTGGTCTGTTTTTTAAACACAAACCAAACACGCTCTTAAGTTTCAAAAGAAAAAACCACTAGAAACCCTCCAAAGGCCTCGCCATTAAACCCTAGAACATTCATTCTCTCGCTCTAACTTGTCGCTCTACAAAGCTAAAATCTTCACGGAGAAACTCAAATCTTAACAATGGCATCCATGATGGTGAGCTCGATCTCTCTTTCTCTCTCTATGTGATATCATTACATTTTGTTTCCGGATGTAAAAATGCGTTATTTCTAGATGTATGCTTCTTCGCGCTGTGAGAGATTCTGCAGTATTGCGCTTCTTCTAGCTCCGTTATTTGGATTTTTGCTGATGTTCGAGTTTTTGGATGTTAGATTTCGTTTTGCGACATTTTCTTTTGCGACAAAGTCTTACTCGGATACTTAATTACTCAGCTTAGTTTGCGTATCTTTGTAAGTAGATAGCAGAAGATAGAACAGATTAATGAAATCTCATTTTATTTGTTAATGGGTGTTGTTCTCTTCAGCTATAAGCAACAAACAAAGTGAAATATCTTCTCCGGAAGGAATTGATCGAACCTCACGTTGTGTGTTCCCAGTGCTGCTATTTTTCGTGTTGGTATTAGTTCAAATCACTGGCATCCCAAATATTTTGGTGCTAACATTTTGGGTTGGGGAGGATTAATTTGCCAGATCTTGCTAGTGAACCAACTCACACCGTCTTTGAGAAAGCTGTGGAGTGAATCTGAAAGTTTAGGTGGATAAATGAATGATAGCTCTAAGTGAGGAGACTTTGAATAGGTTTTTTAAGGACTGGGATGATATTCATCACTTGCCATTGAATTATGAAGTCCAAAATGGTATAAAAAGAAGAAAAGCATGCTTTACAGAGTTAGCTGTCCGCAATAGATCTTTATAATAATTTCTGAATAGATTTGTCTTGAAGAACTGAAGCCAAGATATAATATGGACAAATAAGATTATTGATGCATAAAGCCTTTATCTATTACTTAGAAATTATATGAGCTACTAATTTGGGGAAAGTTCGTGAATTTAACTCAGATCTACTGAGGCTAACAAAGGACAAATGTAGGTGTGCCTGTTTATATCTTTTTGTCCCTTGACCAGACTCCCTGAATCAACCATGCATGATTTGTTGGCATTTTTAATCTTCTATGAGTACATTAGTCTCTTTGCACTAAAATCTGCTAAATGGGGTGATGATGGTGATCAAACAACAGCAACCCCAAATTATTCTGCTGAAGGAAGGAACTGATACATCTCAAGGCAAACCCCAATTAATAAGCAACATAAATGCGTGCATGGCTGTGGCAGATGTTGTGCGAACTACTCTTGGTCCAAGGGGCATGGACAAATTGATCCACGATGACAAGGGGAATACCACCATCTCTAATGATGGGGCCACCATAATGAAGCTTCTTGACATTGTTCATCCTGCTGCCAAGATCCTTGTTGACATTGCAAAATCCCAAGATTCTGAGGTATTATTTTCATAGTTATTTTACTGCCAGTTACTTTTCAGTTCTCTTTTATTTATTTATTCTGGTGTACTTTCATTGCCATCTATATAAACTGTGGTGTACTTTCATTGCTATCTATATGCCCAGCTAAAGTATAGTGCTTTTCTATTTATTCAACAGGTTGGTGATGGAACCACGACAGTTGTTTTACTTGCAGGAGAGTTCCTAAAGGAAGCAAAGCCTTTTATTGAAGATGGAGTTCATCCTCAAAACCTTATACGAAGTTACCGCACAGCTTCTTCTTTGGTAAGATTTGAGGCTACTTTTGTTTCAAATTATGGAATAGGTTTAACATCACAGCCTCTTAAATCCATTGTGTTTCTTTTACTTGACCAGGCAATTGAGAAGATCAAAGAGTTAGCTGTTAGCATAGAAGGTAAAAGCTTGGAAGAAAAGAAGGGTTTACTGGCAAAATGTGCTGCTACAACACTATCTTCGAAGCTTATTGGTGGTGAGAAGGAGTTCTTTGCAACTATGGTTGTGGATGCTGTCCTTGCTATTGGGCTTGAAGATAGGTTAAACATGATTGGGATGAAAAAGGTGCATGAATTTTACATTTACTTGAAGTCCTATTTATTCTTGTGCCTGTTTATATGAGCCTTAGTTATTTTGATTTTCTGCTGTTTGCTTATGCAACATAGTTGTGTATTGTGTCTGAAAGCTTAGTCCCTATAAACTTTGTGTATGATAGTTTCAACAATTCTTGTAGAATGTTTGTGTTTCAGAGTTTTGAATGCGAGTGCCTGTAGTTATTTTGGTTTTCTGCTGTCTGATTTTGCAACATTGTTTTGTATTGTGTCTGAAAGCTTAGTCCCTATAAACTGTGTGTATGATAGTTTCACCTATTCTTGTAGAATGTTTGTGTTTCAGAGTTTTGAATGCGAGGAAATATGTTTAGCATCTTGATGTATTTTGAAGTATATTAGCAGACAAAACTTGTGCGGACATTAGTTTTAGTTTCATCTTGAAATTTTTGTAAGGTATCAAGCTTCTGGATGTTGTTTGCAATTATATACCCTTGGGATATGCATCAGTTGCACAGTCTAAGACTCTCAGTCGTGTCAAATTTCTTCTTGTCTTTTTAGTCAATCTTCACAACAAATTATTATCATGGCGGGGAAGCACTTATAAGATATTGGAGATTCACAAAATATACTAAGATGAAACATGAATGATGACTTTTCTGAAAGGAGGAGTGTATCACTCTACCTTTTGCATATGTAAGGATGCTTGAAGTCACTACCTGTTGCTGCATCCTGCTTTGGCCAAGGCCATTAGTTCTGTTGATATACTGGATGTGCATTTTTTTTCGTGATTCATGCATTCTGAATGTGAGTGGTGTCACATCATTTCTTATGAGTATGAGGCATAAAGTCAATGAGCAGCATGTGGTAGCTACTCAATTTTAACCTTTAACTGTTAGCAAGTAAAGGATTTGATCTCATGTGTTTGGATCAGATACGATGCTTCAAATCTGACAGTTTGTTGCAATTGGAGCTGCTCTGGTTTTTTTGACCCAAAATATATATGTTCAAAATCACTAGGTTGGTGTTGTTATGGACATTTCTTAGTGGAAGCACTATCTAGTGACTAGCATGATTGGAATACTAAGATTATTCTTTATTTGCCACTGTTTGCATGTAGTGCGATATTTAAGTTGAATGGAATTGTTGGTGATATATCATTTAACTTCATCCTTAATACCCTTATGTCTTTGATTTTCCCTTCCTTTTTTTCGATTGTTGTGTTATAGTTTTCATGCTAATTTACTTTTGTAGGTTCCTGGAGGTACCATGAGGGATTCTTTTCTTGTGAATGGTGTTGCCTTCAAAAAGACATTCTCATATGCTGGTTTTGAGCAGCAACCAAAAAAGTTTCTGAATCCCAAGATTCTTCTGCTTAACATAGAACTAGAGTTAAAATCAGAGAAAGAAAATGCAGAGATCAGGTTTGAATTCCTGCCTTTTGGATTTGCATCATGTCCTGGCAAGTGGCTTCCATTTTTATTTTGGGTGTTTCAATGTCATAGATTGTCAGATCCATTGCAGTACCAGTCAATTGTAGATGCAGAATGGAATATCATTTATGACAAATTGGATAAATGTGTGAAGAGTGGAGCCAAAGTTGTTCTGTCATGCTTGCTATTGGTGATCTTGGAACTCAGGTACTAAATTTTAAACATTCTTATTATGACGGACATGATCAGTCTGGAAAATCATAACATATACTGGGACTTACTTTTCACTAAAGACAGTATATGGTTATTACTTATCAATTCATTCAAGAATATTGGGATTGTAATAGATCAGAGTGGATTTGATCGATAAGCTGTTATATTCCCATCTTGTCTAATTAAAATTGTAACTGTAAACCAAATTGCAGTCATAAGGAAATGAAGATTCATGGTATACTCTTGTAAATTTATTGTCTATGTGCAGTATTTTGCAGATCGTGATATCTTTTGTGCGGTCGTGTTGCTGAGGAAGATCTGCATCGTGTTGCAGCAGCTACTGGTGGAACTGTTCAGACAACTGTGAACAACGTTATTGAAGATGTATTTTCTTGCCTCCCCCCCACCCCTTCTTGGCTTAATAATGATGATAACAATAATGATAATAAAACAGATTAAGATTCCCTTAACACCACTCAGTTTTGAAGTTTGTTTTGACATTTCTATAAGTTAAAAACATGTTTTTGTCTAGAGTTTTACAAAAAAACTTTTGATTTCTTGCTGCTGACTCATGGGTTTTCTCCACTCTTCTATTTGAAAGGTCCTTGGTACTTGTGACGTTTTTGAAGAGAAGCAAGTTGGAAATGAGCGGTTTAATATATTTAGTGGATGCCCCTCTGGTCGGACTGCCACTATTGTTCTTCGTGGTGGTGCAGATCAGGTTCGGTCTTAATCATCCTAGTGGTCTCCTGACTCTTGTTTATCTTGACTTACCTCTGATCACTGTCTTTGATGATTTTAGTTTATTGAGGAGGCAGGCGGAGTTTACATGATGCTATTATGATTGTCAGAAGAGCTCTGAAGAACTCAACTGTAGTTGCTGGTGGTGGTGCTATTGATGTATGATATATCTTCTGCTTTAAGCAATGTTTTGTGCATTTAAAGGTGTTTATAGTTGCGGTGTTGATGGTCAATTTGCATCTGCAGATGGAGATTAGCAGGTACTTGAGGCAGCATGCCCGCAACATAGCTGGGAAATCACAACTCTTTATAAACTCCTATCGAAAGCCCTCGAGGTAATTTATTAGGAAGTATGTTCAATGATTTAGAGCAATAATTTCATATTCTTTGACAGAAATACATGAGAGATAAAGATATGTGTAAGTGTGGGCTTCTCCTTATGCTAGAGATGATTGAATCAAGCAGTTTGATATGCTTGACTATTCCTGGCGGAATGCTAATTGAAATAAGAGAAAGCTCATAAACATAAAGGGAGGAGCTTGCATCAGTATCTCAATTCAAACTGTCATATGCTAGATTGCAACCTCCTTAACTTTTCCTCTTCTGCTATTTTGTGTAATCATCATGGTGTTATTGATTGAAACATTGATAGGAAGTAGTAGAAATCTCGCCCCTTTGCTCGGTTTGTTCTCAGTTTGATTCTTAATATATGTTATGTACCACTTCTTTTGACTTCTATGGTGAATCTGTGTGCTTATGGTTGTATCTACTTCTACTGATATGGTGGTTACTATTACTCTATGCTATCTGATTCAATTTTGCTGTCCTGTTACAGGTAATCCCACGACAACTGTGTGATAATGCTGGTTTTGATGCAACTGATGTGCTGAACAAACTGAGACAAAAACATGCCCTTCCATCTGGTTAGCTTCTCTCCATTGAGTACTACTAAATGTGGTAGGCGTATTTGCTGTGTTCTTGCTAGGTGGAGATGATTAGTTCTAACTTCGAGATGTCTTGTAGCGTCTTTCTCCAATTTATAAGACACAACCTTTATGCTAACGAACTTTGGATTATAACCAGGAGAGGTGCACCTTATGGTGTAGACATTAATACTGGTGGAATTGCTGATTCGTTTGCCACCTTTGTGTGGGAGCCAGCAGTTGTCAAGGTATATCTTATCCTATTACTCTATGAGACCTATTGGTTATTTTGTCATAGTCTCTACATTAACATCGTTTGCAAACTTTTGTTCCACAGATAAATGCCATAAACGCTGCTACTGAAGCTGCTTGCCTCGTCTTAAGTGTTGATGAAACTGTTAAAAACCCCAAGGTAATTTGAAATTTTGGATCGATTTCTTTCCATTGATCCTAAGTTCTACGGCATAGAAGAGGTCTGGTCAATTGATAGCTGAACTCTAGTTCTCCCAAATTGCTATTCATTCTTGTCAGTTTGGTGTCATAGCTTACGATGATATAATGTTACACGATATATTTAATGTGACTCTCATCTGTAGAGCGCTTGAACACAGTGCATTAGTGAATTAAGTCGACTCATTGATTATTTTATACTCGTATATTTAATTTAAAATGGGCTGCCTGATTGATGTTGCTGTTATCTTAATTGCTCAATGACGCTCCTTATGCTGCAGTCTGAGAGCGCTCAAGGAGATGCCGCTGCTATGGGCGGTAGAGGTCGGGCAGAGGTGGCTACGGTGGTCGTGGAATGAGGAGGCGATGAGCATTTGGATGCGTTCTGAAGCTAAGCCTTTGGAAGTTTTGTTTTGCTCACAAAGTATTCTGTCGAATATATATGGTACTGTTTCGATCTCCATATCTTTACATTTTGTGTGTGCTTTTATCATTTTTGGATTGATCGATAATCTACCTTTGAAGTTTTAATTTGGAGATTTTTTGAAATTGGGTTCTAATATGTCAACAAATGAACTCACTTGGTAATGACTTGTAAAAATATTGGCTCTTCTGGAGTTGACTGGTCATAGATTCATAGAGCAACGATGCATAGGAAAAGAAATTCTTGCTATTTTAATCACATTTTTGTGCATCTTTTCTTGTTCCTCAAATATTTTCAATTTTGTCAATGATGAAATGACTTTGAGAGTAAATCTGGATAAGTTTTGATAGAAGAGATTTGAGATATTGTGATTGTAAAGATTAAGGTGAAGTAGCAAATATATTCATAACGTTTATAGTGAAAAAGAAACTTTCATTGTTACTTTTTTTCAACATGCTCCATAATGTCTGAAAATATAGGGTAGAACATCCAAATTTTGGTTGGCTTAACGTTAATTTAATGAGCGACAGGTAAAACACCTTTGGAGAAAGTCAAATAAACTTCTATTGTTATGTTTTTGTAATTTTATTTAATTTAATTAATGAGTTGTTGATGGATTGAAGAAGGATAGTAGAAGTGAGGTTTCGTTGAATACAATATCATTGAAACTATGTATTTTTGATATACTTATTTAATAATGAAAAGTTGTGAAATAGCTCATAGTTTTTAATATTTATATATACGTTGGTGTTATTGAAAGTTTGAGTAACGTTTTGGTATGATTATAAAGATATAATCAAGGGCGGAGCCTAAAATGTAGCTTCGAGAGAGCAAATGTCGAAAATTTTCTACTACATGTCAACATAATTTTTTAAAAACTCAAATTTATAATATATATATAGGGGTTGGATTCAGTGAGAATTCATCTTTTTAAAAACTTGAGAACCATGCAGACGTATAAAGTTGATCACAAGCAGTATAAAGTTGTCTTGACAACGAAAATTTTCTAAAATTGTTGACAACAAAATAATTTTATAAAGTTTTGTTATGTACAACTTTATATCATTTTCATGATCATCTTCAACGTCTTATCGTGGTTCGTGAGTTCGCAAAAAGATGTGGTTCTCATTGATCCACTATATATATATATATATATATATATATATATATATATATATATTGTTGAGAGGCGCTTGAGCATACCTCCTCTCCAATGTACAATAATCATTCTGTTTTCATGTGTCTACTGCACCGAACACTCTAAATCTAAAGATTCAGAATTATGAGATAATTCATTGTATATTATTAAAATAAATATATCATAAAACATATGGCTGCGATGAATGTTATATTTGACGAAGCTTCATTCCTAGAATCCTTTCTTCAATCCATCAGCAGATACTTGATTAAATTAAATGGAATTGTAGACATAAAAGATAGTTTGATTTTCGTTGAAACCTTAGGGCGTTTTTCCTGTAACTTATTAAATTAATATTGCTGGTAAAAGTGATGGAGAAAAAAGAAAATTTATTTTTTCAAACAACATTAGAAGGGCTGTTAAACATTTGGGCGATCTGCCCTATTTTTAGATGTGTTTGAGAATAACACTAAACAGTAAACACACATGGTTTGATGTGTTTGGGAATTGCACATAAGATTTCACTTTGGGAGAATAGTTCGTCTAATCATGCTCTTTATAATTTTTGAAGTTCCATTTTCTGTTCACATCATTTAACCATTAAATTTGGTAAATATATTATTATGTAGGGCTTCATTCGAAAGCATAACAAAAATAAAATCAATTTTCGGTAGAAATAGAGCTGGCAGAACAAAGGTTCCAGCCAGTCCAGTCCGAACATATCAAGCTTTTCCTAAAAATTGGACCTAGACAGTATGTTCCAAATATCCATCGGGGAGAAAAAATGAAACACAATTTGGTCTGAAACACCTTTTATAGTGTATAATTATTAGGTCAGGTCAGGACGTAGCCCACTGGACTTTTGCTACTTTTGGGCAGGCCCTGCTCGATCCAAAATTCCATCAAACCTAAAATCTCTTAGCCCGTTCGAAAATCTGACTGAACTTCTTTTGCTATCTCTAAGTAGAAATATACAAACACTCAACTTAATATACGTAAATGAACATACACACGTAGATTAAGAACGCTATATACCCCGAACTCGATAGATGAAATCTCATAGATTGATGGCAAGTTCATGAGTAATTCTTAAATAAATAATGGGAGATTATATATGTACTATAAATTTATAACACTGATAAATTTATAACAATAATAAATCACATAAAATATGAAATTTTAGAAAAAGAATTTCATAGATGTTTGAAAGGTCAACCTTTATTTTAATAATATTTCGGTCAGGTTTAGATTGAAAATTTTAGAGGATTTTGGGGTGAGCCAAAATATTACGATTCAACCTGAACCGCATGAATTTTTAATACATTTTTATAAATTTTTTTATTATCTTTTATTAGTTCTTTAGTTCTCAATTCTAACAATAAGATTTCGAACTATTATAAACTTGATGTCTTGAAAAAATTAAGATGTTACTAAATCCCAATGGGTATCATGCGAGGAATAAATCATATTTTAGATAATTTGTTTCTCTCAATTTTGCCTCAATATTTGGTTGAACTATCCCATGTTCATGCATAGTTCCAATTTGATATGCACAATTATTTAAAATTAGAACTTTTCAGCATTAATATGTAAAATAAACTGTTGAACTCAAGCCGAATATGATCTGTTCATTTTTGTATAGTTCGTGGTCTGTCAGTTTGCAATATTTTTGAAAAAAATGGCCAAAGTTGATCACAAGGTAACATGTAGTACTAAAAAATATATAAATTTCAAAAGCTCTCGTTCTATGACTTTTTTTCTTTTCTGATAAAAAGAAAAATATGTTGAAATGAACGTTTATATATATATATATATATATATATATATATATATATATAGGGAGGGGTTATAGTGAGAATAGATATATGTATAAGAAATAAGAATGTATCTCAATCATTGATTTTAAAAAATGGACATTCAGATTTAAACTTAATGATCCTACATTTTAGGGAAGAAACGTACCATTATTGCATGTCCGATTATTGCATTATTGGAAAAAAGCGTGTAAGGTTAATCTTGGAAAAAAAAGTACCATTATTGCATGTCCGATTTTCAAGGTGCAGTACAAATCCCCACCAATGTGCTATGTATATCAAACAATATGCTATACAATATATAATAAAATGCAACTTTATATCTTGACCAATATATATTGGTTTTATTTGACATCGTAAATATTATGTGCTATGTATATCATATATCATATGCTATTAATATTACATATTATGCTATATAAAATTTGTATTAATGCAAAATTATTCACGATCAATATTTGTTCGTTTGATTTAATATATTCAATATGTGGTTGATATATACAATGTGCTATGTAAATTACATAATGTGTCATATAATATATTAATGAATGCAACATTATATCTTGAGAAGTATATTTTTTGGTTTTTTTATTATATCGAAAATAAGTACTCAACATTATAGACATATATCGTGTGCTATGAATATCATCTATCATGTGCTATTAATCTTACATATTATGCTATATAAAATATTAATTAATACAAAATTATTGCTGATCGATTTGTTCGTTTAAAATAATATATTCAATATGTGGTTGATATATATAATGTGCTATATAAATTAAATAATGTGCTATATAATATAATATTAAATGCAATATTATATCTTGAGTAGTATATATTCGTTTTATTACGGTATGTTAAATGTGTAAGATATAATATATTGTATCGTATATTGTGTGCAATATATATCATATATTGTGCTATATATTGTATAAATTAATGCAACATTATATTATATCGGTTAATGTAATATAATATATAAACACAATAACTCATATTACATTCTTTATAACTTTTGAATCTAATTAATGAACTGTAAATAATAACATATAAAACAGACGTGTGAATAAAAATAACCATAACCAATCCATTTAATTATGTAAACCCATGAATTTAGGAACTACCATATCTTATCACAAATATGAAATACAAAAATACCCTTTTAAAAATCGAAACAATACAAAATCGTAGCACATGCATTCAATAATCATAGCATTTATATAATCAAATCTAGACCATAGATATATCCTATTTAAGGGTTGAAAATTATTCTCATTTCTCACAAATATATCTATTCTCATATGATCTCTCTTCTATATATATATATATATATATTTTATATATGTGGTCAAGTTACCAGGAAGCTACTTTGATCAAGATTTTGAGTGACGTAACGTTTAATTTGTGAAATTAAATGACATAGGATCGATCTACGTTTTGAGTAGATGATCGTAGTGTATTCATATTCTCAAATCCGATTTCCGGTGAGTGAGAAATAATGGATCAAAGTTGGTCACTTAAACATGAAGTTATGTGCTTAAGGGGATAAGCATGGATTAATTAATCCTTATCCCACATTGATTAATGTACCTTCATTAATTGTGCATATAAGTGGTTCATTGAACCCGATCGACCGGACCGGCCCGGCTCGGTTCGATTTAGTGGTCGATGGATTGTGGATCTTGGTCTTTGGGCTTGTTCGTGGACTGGGTTCGCCCATTGCCATATATTTTGGATCAATGTTTGATCGAGCCCAAAGATGGAGTTAGTCCGAGGCCCAACTCGTGTGGCCCAATCCGTTGGGCCTGCTGTGCACTTGAAGAGACGTCTGGATACGTCCAATGAACCTGGACGCACGCGTTGTCCAGATTCGTCGTAACTATCGGTAACGTCCCGACATGATGACTCTGCGAGAAACATGGGTGTAACTCCCACCTTGTCTCCAGAAACCGCCGCGTAACCCCCTCTGCACTCAAGGGGGACATAACTTCGTAACACCCGACATCAATGCGGGTGTTGACTCCAGCATGCTCCCCATGAGGGGGACGAAGCCTATAAATAGGACATGTCTCCCCGGCATTAGCTACCTCATCGCTAACTGCATTCCGGCATTCCAAGCACTCTACATACATAGCTCGTGTCCAGCTCATCATCGCCCGTCCGGTTCGCGAGCTCGTTGGTGCTGCGGTCTTGCCACCCACAAGAGCAGCGCCATTTTATCTTTGGGGACGATACGCCGAACCGATAGCACTACAAGGCGTATCTTGTCTTCTTGGAAAGAGACCTTCTCGACTCGGCATCATCTCACGGTTTTTCGGTTTCTATTGTATTTCTTTATTTCAAATTCATTATTAGTTTGATCTCTTACATTTTTTTCGAGTTGTATTACGTCAAGCAAGTTTTGTATTGTTCATCACCTTTTCTAACAATCGCAAGGCGAGATATACTTGCGAGGAGTTGAGACTTTAATTAACTTAAAACTTTCGAAGCTAATACCTTTGCTTGGAGATGTCATTGTACACATCCTTCTTTGCCGCCGCTTAATCATTGCCTCTTCTTCTGCTGCCCACATTTCGGCATAATGGCACGGCCATGTTTGGTTTGATGCCTCGTGGTCAACCATTGGACCATTGGGTTGTTGTTGGTTCCACTTTTAGTGGTTCAACGTTTGGTTCCACTTTTAGTTGTTCCATTGGCTCAACGATCGCACTTTTCGATGGGTCATTGTTGGATCCACGGGATCTAACATTGGTGGTTCTCATACGAGTTCCATGTTCGGCACACTTCAAGTGGTGCTGGTGGATCGATTATGGATCGATCTCGGCGCATGTTCATACCGCAAGTATGATGCCGCCGTCGGCCGTCGAAGTTTGGAAGATCCGACTTGAGAGATGACGACAAAGATTTGTTCTACCTCACGACGTTGGGCTTCACCAATTTCTTGATGGAAGATGAGCCCGTCGTTCCGGGGGCTGAAGTGACGGACTTTCACGTCCGAATAGCATATGACAACTGGCGCACTGACGACTATCTTTGTAAAAACTTTATACTTGGTAGTTTAGAAGATAGCTTGTAGAGTGTACATGCTATTGTAACTATATCCAAATGTATGTAGGATGCGTTAGAAAAGAAGTACCGTAGTGATGATGTAGGTACAAAGAAGTTCATTGTAGCCAAATATTTGGACTACAAGATGGTCGATTCTCGATCGATCATGGACTAAGTGCAAGAGTTTCAACTCATTTATATACGAGGTTTAAGTCGAAGGGCACACTATTTCGGACGGCTTTATCGTCGCTACGAGAATTGAGAAGCTACCCCAGGTGGAGAGACTTGAGGTCTACCTTAAGCACAAGCGAAAGGATATGACGCTTGAAGACTTGATCGTCAAACTACACGAGTCGATGTGAAGAAGCAAGATCTAAAAGCGAAGGGCTTGCTCGATGCGAAGGCCAACATGTTGAGAGGCGATCCTGCAACAAATATGTTCGTCCCAATGTCGGTGACAAAGGAAAATGGAAGTTGGTTGCCGTAAATTTGGTGAGGGATCATTACAATTGTGGCAAACATGACCACACGATGAAGGCTGTCGACTGAAGAAGAAGGCTAAGCAAGTTGCCAACGTTGTCGAGAAGGACTTGACAAATGCGATAAGGATGACATGGCTGCTGTGGTAACCGAAGAAGTCAACCACGTCGAGAATCAAGGTGGATGGTTCATCGACAACGGCGAATCGCATGCGTCTGCGCCGAAAAGATGCGTTCTCCACCCAAAACTGTTGAGGAAGAAAGCTCAACATGGGAAATCAAGCTTCCGAGGTTCTTTGGAGTTGGTGATGTGGTGCTCAAGATGTCGTTCGGCATTGAGATCACATTGAAGGATGTGCTGCATGTCTCGGACATTCGCAAGAACTTAGTGTCAGGCTCTATTCTAGTTAATAAGGGTTTTATACTAGTTTTTGAGTCGGACAAGTTTGTCTTGACTAAGTTTGGAAAGTTCCTTGGTATGGGTTATCTCACCGGGGTCTTTTCAAACTAAATGTAATAATGGTGTGTCGTGTACCCAAAATTATGATGAATGACAATGAATCTACTTCCTCTTACTGATGAGTACTCGATTTATGGCATTGTAGATTAGGACATGTTAATCTAAATGCAATAAAAAGATTAGTAAATTTAGATTTGCTAAAGTTAAATGAAGTTAATACACAAACGAAATGTGAGGTTTGTGTGGAAGCCAAATGGCTAAGTTACCGTTTCATTCGGTGAGCAGAGCACTAAACCTCTAGAACTCATTCACACCGATGTATGTGATTTAAAGTTTGTACAAACTAGAGGAGGTAAAAGTACTTCATCACGTTTATTCATGATTGTACAAGATATTGTTATCTTTACCTTCTAAGAAGTAAAGACGAGGCTATTGAAGCTTTTAAGAACTTGAAGAAGCCGAGAATCAACTAAGTTGTCGAACTAAGGCTGCTCAGTGATTGAGGGAGAATATGTAGCTCCATTTGAGGCATTATGCAACGAAAGTGGTATAATATATCAACGACGACTCCTTATTCACCTCGGTCTAATGGCGTTCTTTGAACGTAAAAATCGAACACTTAAGGAGATGATGAATGCTTTGTTGATTAGTTCAGGGTTGCCCCAGAACTTGTGGAAGCTGTTTTGACAGCCAACTACATACTGAACAAGATTCCACTTAAGAGTAAGGATGACACTCCTTACAAGTTGTGGAAAGGAAGAAAACCATCATACAAATATCTCAAAGTGTGGGGGTGTTTGGCGAAGGTTTAGGTGCCTTTTCCTAAACAAGTTACAATTGGACCTAAAACAGTCGATTGTATCTTTATTGGGTATGCACCAACAAAGAACGCTTATCGTTTCGATCCACGGTCGAGGTACTGGATATGACTGTGGGAAGACTATTGAGTCGAGGAATACTATATTCTTTTAAAGTCTTTATCCTTGTAAAGCAAGGATAAAATGAAGCGATTCTAGCAATAGAGGCGATGGTGAAGCTTCGAGTTCTAAACCTGGATGAAGAACCGATATCGCATAGCGATCGAGGTCCGATCCGGAGGGGTCGGAAGCAAGGCGTGGAAGTAAGTCGAGCGCAAATGATTTTGGTCGACTATATTGCGTTCATGTTGGACGAAGAACAAACATCGATCAAAGTAGCTATGCTCGGCGAGACGGAATGCTCGGCGAGAGGTCGCTCAGTGAGATTGATTCCATTTTACAAAATCACACTTGGGTCTTGGTTGATTTGCGAGAAGGTTGTAAGCCGTTAGGATGCAAGTGGATCCTTAAAAGAAAGTACAAGACGGATGGATCAATTGAAAAGTATAAGGCCCGTTTGGTTGTCGAAGGGTTTAAACAAAGAGGGTACAATTTCTTGATACCTATTCACATGTGGCGAGGATTACGTCTATTAGGGTGCTTCGTTATTCTTTGCTTTGCACAATCTTGAGATTCATCAAATGGATGTTAAGACTGCGTTTTGAATGGTGACCTTGAGGATGAGGTATATATAGAGCATCGCGAAGGGTTTGTAGTACACAGTCGAGAGGCGAGGTATGCAAACTCGTGAAATCTCTATGCGGTTTGAAACAAGTGTTGTTGCAATGGCACTTGAAATTTGACAATGCAATGTTGGCAAATGGTTTCAAGATCAACAAGTGTGATAAATGTGTCACGTTAAGAACAACGATAATGATTATGTTATAGTGTGTGCGTATGTAGATGACATGTTGATCATGGGTAGCAATACTCAAGTCATTAATGACACAAAGCGATGTTAAATAGAAATTTTGACATGAAGGACATGAGATTAGTGGTGTGATTTTTGGAATCAAGATTCTAAGAAGATCGACGTAATTGTTTGACACAATCTCACTACGTCGAGAAAGGGCTTAAGAAATTCAACGCGTTTGATAGTTTACTGCTAAGACCCCATTGAAGCTCAATGTTCACTGAGTAAGAACATGGGTGAACACATTGGGCAAGAAGACTATGCTAAGGTCATCGGTTGTTTGATGTATCTTACAAATTGCACCCGACCCGACATAGCTTGCGCCGTGAACAAATTGAGTCGTTACACGAGCAATCGAGCAAGGAGCATTGGAAGGCTCTAGTGAGAGTTTTGAGGTACTTAAGTATACTCGGAATCATGGGTTGTATTTTACGAGATATCCCCAGTGCTTGAAGGGTACTATGATGCCAAATGGATATCTAACACGAAGATTCACTTTCACAAGTGGGTGCGTGTTCACGATTGGGGAGGTCTTTGTTTCTTGGAGATCCACGAAACATACGTGTATAGCCCGATCCACCATGGAATCGTAATTCATAGCTTTGGATAAAGGCGGTAAGGAAGCCAGAGTGGCTCCGTAATTTTTGGAAGATATTCCATGTTGGTCTAAACACGTGACACGGTGATGATTCTTTGTGATAGCCAAGCAGCTATTGGAAGGACGAAAAGTGGTTTGTATAATGGTAAGTCTCGACATATCGTCGATGACATATCTACCGTGAGGCATTTGATCTCAAGTGGGGTTATCTCAGTTGACTATGTCAAGTCAATAGATAATCTGGCAGATCCGCTAACCAAATGGTTGAACCGTGATGAAATGATCAAGTTGCTAGAGGGAATGAGATTAAAATCCACATCTTAAGAACAATCATAGTGGTAACCCAACCATGATGACTGAAGATCTCAAGAACTTGGTTGATAGGAGAACTAAGCTATAGGAGTTCGTGTGTAAACACTCGAGTTAGTCCTAGAAAACAAACGAGTGTTGGAAAACTTGCCTAGTGGTGAGGTTGAGTCGTTGACTCTTAATGATTCCTAAGATACCTCGAGAAGGTTGAGTATGGCAAGATACTCGGTAAAGAATCACATATGTAAGTGCCAAGTGGGGCCGCTTCAAACAGAACATTTATGAATCCAAAGTGGATGTCCATGGCCAAAATGGAATCAAATGTGAGAACGGATGAGGTTGAGGTGTTAAAGTGTTAATACCATTGTCTCGATTACGCGTTATGGGGAATAGTTCGAGAATCGTGTCCACTAATCCGCTGTGTACTCGATGGTACTAACTATGGAAGGTTCGAGGCCATAAACCACTGTCCAAATATTTTAACATCTCTTGAGGATCGAGTGTGTGCATATATGCATATGGCTATTTCACTCATGTGGAAGATTATTTAAATCAACATTTATATATATATATATATATATATATATATATATATATATATATCATATGTGGTCAAGTTACTAGGAAGCTACTTTGATCAAGATTTTGAGTGATGTAACGTTTAATTTTGTGAAATTAAGCGACATAAAATCGATCTACGTTTGAGTAGATGATCGTGGTGTATTCATATTCTCAAATCTTATTTCGATGAGTGAGAAATAATGGATCAAAGTTGGTCACTTAAACATGAAGTTATGTGCTTAAGGGATAATCATGGATTAATTAATTCTTATCCCATATTGATTAATGTACTTTCATTAATTGTGTATATAAGTGGTTCATTGAACACTTAGTATAATTATGTGCACAAGTGATGGGTGGAAAAGCCCACACGCATGCGTCGGCCCAGTCCAGCCCGACCGACCCGACCCGGACTCGGACCCGAGCCCGGCCCGCCCGCCCGGCCCCGGCTCCGATTCCGTGGTCCGTGGATCGTGGATCTTTGTCTTTTGGATTGTTCGTGGACTTGGTTCGTGGCCCATTGCCGTATATTTTGGATCGATGTTTGATTGAGCACAAAGATGGAGTTGGTCCGAGGCCCAACTCGTGTGGCCCAATCCGTTGGGCTGCTGTACTTGAAGAGGCGTCCGGATACGTCCAATGAACCCGGACGCACGCGTTGTCAGATTATCGTAATTGTCGATAACATCCCGACATGATGGCTCTGCGGCGTGGGTGTAACTCCGCATTGTCTCCGAAACCGCGCGTAACCCTCTCGCACTCGAGGAGGATATAACCCGTAACACGACATCAATGCGGTGTTGACTCAAGATGCTCCCATGAGGGGACGGCCTATAAATAGGACATATCTACGGCAAAGATTAGCTACCTATTGTCAGGGGTGAACAAAATGCCCAAAATCCGAATATCCGATCCGAATCAAACCGAAATTTAAAATTCGGTTCGGATTTTTCAGTTTTCGATTCGGATCGATTGACATTTTCAAAATTTGGATTTTGGATCGGATCGGATTGGATTTTTAATCAGAAAAAATCCAAAATCCGATTATATATAATTTATATATAATAATAATATTTTATTTAAATATTTTTAAATCTAATATAAATATATATAAGAATTAACGAAAATTGGTTTCAATTTTGGATTTTTCATAATTTGGATTTTCGGTTCGGTTGGTTCGGATATTTTAATAAAATTTTGGATTTTCGGTTTGGATTTTGGATATTCGGTTCGGATCGGATTGTTTTCTCTCAAAATTGGTTTTCGGATCGGTTCGGATTAGGCAAAATCCGAACCAAAATCGAATACTCACCCTACTTGTCAATCGCATTCCAAGATTCCAAGCACTCTCTGCATACATAGCTCGTGTCCAAGCTCTATCCTCGCCTCCGTCCGGTCCATGAAGCTCGTTGGTGCTGGTGCGCCACCCACGAGACGTTGCCGTTTATCTTTGGGGACGATCGCGGAACCAGCTCGGGCGTATCTCGCCTTCTTGGAAAGAGACCTTCGACTCGGCATCATTCACGGTTTTTCGGTTTCTATTGTATTTACTTCTATTTCAAATTCATTGTTAGTTTGATCTCCTACATTTGCTTTCGAGTTGTATTACGCTGGACAAGTTTTGTAATGTTACGTACATTTTCCAACAAAACCTACCATTTTAGGAGCATTTAAACTAAGAATTTTCATCTAGAAAAAGTAATTGTAGGTAATGCTTTATGCAAATGCAGGCCCAAATTGAATAACAAAATAATACTCTCTCCGTCCGTTTAAAGTGTCTCCGTTTCTTTTGAAGCGAATTATTGGGAGAAATGTATAAAGTAGTTAAAATGTTAAAAAGTGGGTAGGTCCACACTTTTGAAGGATAATTATTTCCTAAAATGGAATGAGACATTTGTAATTGGACAACCCAAAAAGAAAATGAGACATTTTAAATGAGATATTGGAAGTATATATTATGATACGTGAGTACACATCACCAAAATCCCACCAAAAAGAAATATTTGAATTATCCAAACATAAAAGATTTTAAACTATTTGCTAATGCAATATACCTTAAGGAGTGTTTACTTTTCATGATTAGCATTTTGAATGATTGATTATTTGATTGATTAAATATATGATAAGATAATTTTATCTATCAATCATTTGTTTACTACAAAAGATTAGTGAATGATTAAAATTAGGATAAATAATTCTCCATTTATTTGGAGGATTATTTCAATCCTACCTATATTGGTTGGATTATAATTAATAGAGAACGATTCAAAGGATTAAAATAATCTTGGGCTTTGGGATATCCTCAAATGTTAATCCTTAAAGTAAACACTTGATTAGGTTGGATTAATTTTATCTATCCAACTTAATCATGACAAGTAAACACCCTAGCTAACTAGACACATTGCTCTTGTACCCCGTTGCAAGATAATATAATCAAATTGACCATCCATGAATTTGGCTCCCTTTTGTTCTCTCTCATAACCTGCAACATTAAAAAAATTATACATAATTACAACGTGCTCATTATTCTAGGTTCATTTCGTTTGATTTTGCACTCACATTCTCACATCACACATCATATTTACCTTAATCTGATATGATTTAATTAGGGATAAGCCCCCAACGTCCAAGACCGGGGTCTTTCCCGTGGCATTCTTGAGCTCGATTGGCCCGATTTTCGGCCGAGGAGCCTGAAACCCTCGGTGTCACCCAATGTGAAGCTGGCCAACACAAGGAGAAATTTGTCCACTAATCTAAAAGGCAACCATTTGAGAAGAGCCATAGCTAATGCAAGTATGGAAATCCCCAATACATCCCTTGGTAAAATATTCCATACCCAATACATCCCTTGGTAAAATATGAACCTATATCATCAAATTCACACAACATAAAATTAATTTTATTATTTTTTACCTCAAATTCAAGTAAAAAAAATTTACTTTTTTCACCATGGAAAAAAACATTTATGGGGTGAAAAATAATAATTACTGAATTTCTAACCACCATGTGAGGAATTGCATTATATCTGCAAAGATCTAAGCTAACTTCCATGCCAGAAGAACTTTCTGTTCCGAGAAACTCAAGACCCGATTTATATGCGCGTATGAATCACGGCCCCGAGAACTGCTCAAGGCCTGTGAGTTCGGGCATCATGGGGTCAACGTTCTGTCCACTAGCAACTACTAGGATTCTAGGAACCTAGTAAAGTAAATACAATCCTGAGTTTGCACTTTCCAAAGCCCCATTTTCAGGTCGACTCGGCCTAAAAACATTCTTCCCAAACCTCAGCTCGATTGAGAAGTGTCGGGCGTAGGACTCCGTTGGTGGGGTAAGTGGGGAAGTCTTGTGGGAAATCGAGGAATGGGAGGTGGCAGAAGTGTTTGGGAGGTGGAGTCTGAGGCGGTCGTGGTTCGCTCCCGCCATAGCGAGGCTAGGCAGGAGCTTCGCTCGAGAATAACAGATGAAACACCATTTCTCTGCAGGCATGCTGCGGCGGCGAGCCCGAGGCCGGCTCCCACGATCAAGGGCCCGGAGACGAGGATCGCGTCATCGTTGTCGAGGAAGCCATTTCGGAGACGGGCCGAAAATGAGAGGAGTTGAAGAAAGTTGGATGACAGGAATAGAAGCACAAGAAGAAAAGTAAAAAGAAGAAGATGGATTTTGAGTGTGAGGTCTGAAAAACTTTGATTTCGTAGCAGAGGAAGGTGGTGGCTGAGTTTTAAAGAGAGGGAAAGTGAATGAAGGAGGAGATAAAATCAGGAATTCAGTGTGTGTTTTGGTCCAATTTTTCTTGCTTGTCAGTTAGATTCTGCAAAACGGTATTTAAATATATATTTTTAATTAAATGAGTTGAGTGTGTTGTCATATTATTTTATACAGTATATATGATGTGTGTTAATAATACGATTAAAGCTTTATATTCCCTTGGAGACCTAGTAATTTAGTGGGTGAGCATAGTGTTCTTTTAGTAAAATGTATATCTCACATGGTCCGTATGTTATTGCACAAAGATCAAAATTCTGATTATTAATTTTATGGATAAGACTGGATCATCTATTCTAAAATAATGTTTCACCTACTATTCTAGCTGTTGTGGAGAATTTCTAAAAGCATGATTTCAAATAGTGATTACGTGTTTCTATTGTCATGAAAAAATTCTAAAATGATTAATAAAAGTGGTTAATTGCTAAAAATCATCAACTTTAATACGTTGATTTTAAAAGCGGTTTATAAAACGTTTCAATGACATCAATTTTTGGTTTGCAAGTCATTTAGATATGTTTAACAAGATTTTTGATAACTAAAAAATATTATGGCATTATTTCTTTTAAGACCTAATAGTTTGTTTCCTTTGGACTACTATCAGTACGTGACAAATCTTAGATTACTTTTTGTTACCTTAAGATGAAATTAAGAATATTGAGAATTGATGTAATAAAATTTTGTTAAGTAAATATGTCATCCTTCCATGATATGACGGGAAGAAACAACTACAGAATAAATTAAATTAATCTTCCATAAATCCCATTTAAAATATCCATCTTTCCTTTTAGATTGTAAAATTCTGAATATGCCATTCCATTTAGGAAATAATTATCCATTTAAAAGTGTGGACCCACCACTTTTTAACACTTTAACTACTTTATATCGTTTCTCCTAAATCTCTCGTAAAGAAAAGAGGCAACTTTAAAAGCGGACGGAGGAGTATTAATTTGAGAATTAACCAAACTCCTATCAATTGGGCACTATTGTTCTTGAGACCATGATTTCTTGATCAACTCGTTCAATGGGCCTCTCTTATTTGGGCTGGTGAGTTTGTGTGCGCCAGCACAACTCGGCCCGATTAGTTGAATAATATAACAAGATGAGCCGTCAAGGCCGGTTGGATCTTAAGTCAACGGCCCGGAAAAGTACATGCATGATAATCAAATTCACGTACGGACAGAAATTAACACTATTATACACACACACACAACATGCACGTATAAATTTGTCAATAGTATAACAAAAGAAAACCCCATGCATGTACGTGAATAAACTCTTCTGAAAAAAATACCTAAACTCTGCAGCCAAACTTGATTCAACGGCTCTACAATTCCAATCAAAATGTAAATATGTAATCGGTCCTCACTAACCATAAAAATCAACAAAAAAATGAAAACTAAAACAAGTAAAACTTAAATAATGTAAAACATTAATTGTACTACCAATATACTAAAAATGCTATAGAAGACTTGTTCTATGCAAATTAACACCAATTGCAACTCTACATAGTATGCTTTTTCAATACAACTTTTATATATATAAAAATAAAATCAAACGAGGAACTTCATCCATATGCAAACTATTAAAGCAAACACAAGTAATATACCGTGAACAAAACTTCTTCTCAACTACATTGGTAGATGAATCATCCTCCCTTGAGCTCGGTGCGTCATGGGGTGGCGTTCGATGTCGTTTCCTCCGATTTCCCAAGGCGGAGGATATTATGATTCACTGTCGTGGCATTTTAGACTGCATGCTTTCACTCTCTTGGATCTCACTGAGGGCTCAGAGCCGAAAATAGATGGCAATCTTCGACCTCGGTTGCTCACCCAGTGGGCCTTTAATTTCATCTTTCTCGTATTTCTCATCTGGTGGGACTCTAATTTCATCTTCTTTTGTGATCTCCTTTCTTCTTTTGGGGCTTTCCTTAGGAGTAGATGCATATCTAGATATAAATTGAAGTGTTAATTGAAACACAAAACAGTTTAGCCTAATTACTTCAATGTCATGCATGCTAATATGCTATTACTAGATTTTCTCTAGTCATATTATATTTCATTCACAGCTAAAATTATAATTATTCATGCATGTAGATAATTTGGGATGGATCCTCTAAACTTGAA
>CM072814.1:65643792-65825399 GCA_036937905.1 Salvia rosmarinus
TTTAGCATGATAAAATGACTTTGTACAATTTTAATGTCACGACCGGACTTTGCTAAAGGTAACTAAGCCGGGAAATCATGACCAGGGATGAAGAATTAGGATAAGGGATAGAAATGGACCGTACTTGCTTAACTAAAAACTGAACTGATAATTGTAATTAAAATATAATAAAAAATTTGTAGTGAAAAAGCATAGCTGAGATACACGTATGAAGACATGTATCTCGGGGTATTCTTTAACTAAGCTCGACAAAAGCTCGGCTCTGCACTTCATCATTCACATCACAGTTCAACCTGCACATTTAGAAATATAGGCAGGGCTGAGTACAAAATCACTCAGTGGTCACATGCCGAAAGATACATACATACTTGTAAAAACTGTAAATTATCATGTCATCTCAACAGTAATGCAAGGGGTTTATCTAAAAAAGCCCAAGCTTACTAAACATTTTCGGTCATTTTCCATAAGATTATCCGATCGGATATTTTTCTGTCCATATGATTCATATCTGTAACTGTTGTGCCAGAGAAATTGCCACTTTTCATGGGCACTTATAACTGTTGTGCCGGAAAGATGGTCACCTTCCACGGACACCTGAGCAGCCGACCCGCTAAGATGACTTACGGTCCTGGGTGTACACTAGCCTCGTGAGGAAACTAGCACATGCATGACCCAATTGATTACTTATAAAGTTGGCATTGCTAACACATATATGTATCATACATAAATCTCAAAACATTTATGGTAAGACAATACTTGAAATATTTTCGTTAAGATTTTGAAAAGAAAATAAATGTTTGAATGAAATGTTTAACTTTGTTTTATATAAGAAAGTCCACATATTAGCACTGAAAAAAAAGGGTTAAAGAGGCATATAAATATGCCCCAACAAATAAGTTATTGTAACATCTCACTTTTCTCCACGTTGATTTTTAGTGTCATTTATGCCATGTACTGAAGAGTTATTTAGCTATCATGACACATAAAAATGTCAAAAAATCTTAATATTTATCAGGTTTAATAAATGTAATACAACATTCATTAATGTCATAAAATACAACTAATATAACATCTCTTATAGTCTACAGAGATACTTTGTTACAACCCTTGATTGTGACTTATTATCACATTGCAAATCGTCATTTAATATCAATTGATGACATAGTAAGATATAGTTATATATTTTATGTAGTACTTTTGATGAAATTCCTCAACGTCGTTAATAACGTAAACGTAATAATTTAGAAATTCTCATTTTCATAGATTTAAATTATTTAGTTATTAGCTTCAACTGTATTGAATGCAATAAATTTAGAAATAATAAAAAATGATTTTAACATATAGTACAATTCAACAAATATATTACTTTTATAAATGAGATATTCTAAAAGAAAAGGCAAAAGATCCTAGTAACAGTAATTGATAACCAAGAAAGTGTTGAAAGTACTCTACTGACTCATACTCATAAGTACGTCCTCCTAAAATAGAAATCTAATAATTACAATCTATAGTTAAAACATAAATTTCCTTTAAATTTCTAGCTTTTCCAGTGGAATGGAGGAACTTGATGCCGCATTATCCAATGGGTGTCACCTATATGAACAGAATACATATCATTCATATAACACTCTAAATTCATAATTTAAAAATATTATATTTCTTAAATAGCTAAAGCAGAAACATATCAAAGTGATTTTTTTTTTCTTCCTATCTATTGATTAAAATATTTAAATAACATATATAAAATCTCTCGAATAAAATTATCAAATAATGAGTCCAACAAACTCAGTCTAAACTTTGCACAAGCGGCGTCAATCAACGACCCAAAGCAAACTACGCAAGACTTAATAACATGAGATAAGTTGGAGTTCTAGTAACTCAAATATTCCAACAACGATAATAAAAAACAAATCAAACAAAATAGCACAAGTCGTGGAAGGAACTAAAACGACATAACACCACTAGACGCACGCCCATATCGTCGCTTGCTCCGATCACTAACCTAAAAATATTTTAGATAAAATTGGGTGAGCACAAAATGTACTCAATGGTAGGAAACAAGGAATATCATTATTTTGTCCAAACATGTATACATCGTAGGAAATGGATAACCAACCATATTCAGCCTCACCGGCTTAAAATTCTGCCTCACCGGCATACTCACCGTATGCATTCAATATCATATCCAAACTCACTGATCTAGAAATTCTACCTCATCGGCATAGGATATACACGTAGCCAATGACTCACCGTCAAGGCTCAGCCTCACCAGCATAGGATATGCACGTAGCCAATGACTCACCATCACGACTTTCCACTTGCATACTCACTGCATGCAATAAATATCGTATCACAATCCAAACCACGATATACACGTTGGACATAAAAGAATATTTCTCAAACCAATTTCATTTTTGCAAATAAATATGTTTATTCCAAATCACATATTTACAAGTTGAAGAAAATTTCACCCACCTTTTCTTGTCGAGCACAATAAATCAAAATCAATCAATTATGAGACGAGGGTCCTAGTTGCATGATCGCTATATTTCTTACCAAATAATATGATAGTAAAACAGCAGGTATATATATCGTATCCACATGGACTGTAACTCCAGAACACAGCAAATAATAAACGTTGAATCTTGATTATTATTCAGGCAACAAAATATCAAGAGGGAGATAATAATAAAACTAGACTCAAATATAAATAAGGAATAAACTCAGATATGAAAGACTGACCCTAGAGATGTACTTAACCTAACCAGATTCACATAATTAACCTATTAATCTATTTACCAATTTAATCCACATTCATATGAAGGATCACTAATGTAACTATAGTTTCCGTCAGGACATCCTATAGTAGTAGGTTAGCCTAAACTCTATCTTCGTCGGGTCTCAAGAGAAGTAAGCTAATTACCAAAAGCACACAAAGATTTAACCTCCTACATTTCAACTATCTCCACCAGGTCTCAAGGTAAAAACTGTATTATATATTCAAGATATCGATTACGCAATTAATTCCGCCAAGACATCAATCACATAACTAGCATGCATTAATATTGATCAGATACCAACACATGAGAATTAAAGCCAAGAATTATAAATCATGAATGAGACGGCAAAACAGTAGCAACAGATAAATTATATGAATCTAGTCAGACATACAAAACCTAGGATCAATACGGAATTTAGCTACGCATAATCAAATTACCAAAGCAATAAATAATTAAAGATAACATAAACTGAAATAAATAGATAAAACCATAAAATTCCACGATGAACAATGTAGCACTTGAATCCGAAAATAAATCTGAACTTTGAATATAAACTGAAAACTGAATGTAAAAGAAATTGAAATACTATACTGGAAAACGAAAAGGAATTGAACAACTGAACAAATAACTATTCTGGAATCAAACGTGCAAAAGGAAAAATAAAAGAAAAGGAAAAGTTTTATGTTTCATGCGTAAAAACTGATTGAAAAGCTCCTAATGTCTGCTCTAGTGTAATGTGTGCGCCCCCTTCTCGAATCTGATATCTGATGTGCTATATACGCAACCCTAGGCTCTTAGCTCGCGACACGCGCTCACGAAGGAAAGTCGCGAAAGAAACTCGCGAAGTAATCCAATCTGCTGCACTTCCGTGTTGCCTCGCGGACTTTGCTCGCGAGATTAACTCGCAAAGCAAAGTCGCGAGCATCTTCAATTTGTGCGCTCATTCTCTGTTCCTCGCGAGCTTTGCTTGCGAAGGAATGTCGCGAAGACAAGTCGCGATCGTCAAAATCGCTGAAATTCCATAGTTCCTCGCGAGTTTGTCTCGCGAGCAAAACTCGCGAGGCGTGTTTTCTCTCGGCTGCGCATTGCGCGACTTCGTTGTTTCGCTCCATCCTCTCTCGTCCGGACTCAATTGCGATCCGCTTGCGCCTATGGACTCCTATCGAGATGCTCTTTAACATAGTAAAATTTTTAAATCCATCCTTGTCAAATCCATTTCATCATATTTAACGTCGTATCTAAACAGATATTCTTCGCACGAGCTCGCGACCGAGCTAGCTAATTCCTCTTTATCGTGATCCACCTTTTTTACATCAAAACCTGTGCTAAAATGACATGAAATACACACGGCATAATATCTTCTAAGGTAAACATAAATATATCAAAAGACAGCTCAAAAGATCACTTATCAATTAATAACGAAACAAATATAGTCTTATAAATCAAGTAAAAATGAGGCTTATCATTGCACCGCACCTAGTCGATAAAATAATTTTTATTTCTATAAGGGCTTATAAAACAACCTTAATGCAATTTCTTAAGCGAAATTCAATATCATTATAGAATTAAAAATGTCGATTTGTTTAAAGGTTACATCAACCTTACGTAAGGTCTTGTTAGAATAAAAATATTATTTTCAACTTTTACATAGTACTTAATCAATTTTAACAATCAAACTAATAAGCTCATTCAAATAAAAATAATAATAATTAATTACTCAAATATATGTAAATCGATACTCGATTAATAATGTCAAACCGACTACTTAGTCAAGTAGTTAGCCGTGACTTGAGTTAAGAAAGAAATCGGTAATCATAACAACAATTGTGACCAATAATTCTTATTAACAACAATCAGTAACATCAACTTTCATCATGAAAGAATCAAATGTTTATAGTCGAAAAGAGGTAGAATGGAGTCGACAAAGGATGATTCTAGGTCCTCAAACCACAAAAGTGTCGAACAAAGAAAAACAACGGTACCGAGGACGAATAATCAAAATAAGATAATGAAGATCAAATACGACATTGATCCGATATCACATGTTAAACTAATTTTACAATGAATGTAAGAACTCAAGCATGCTTTCACCAAAATAAAATCTTTGGTTAGTTAGGGTTGAAAGCATGATTCATCAATAACCTCAAAGTTGCTTTCATGAATATTCAAGTAAATCCTTGATCACAGAAGCAAGTCGACATCATAACGAAGACTTGGAGATGTCGAGATCATAACGACCAAATAATGACTTTCATTAGAAATATGATCACTTCGTCATAGCGAAACACATAAGCAGGTGAAGGCCAAAGTTCAGCAACGAGAAGTGTGGTTGAGAATTATGTATGATGACATAAAACTCGGGGCAATAAAAATATAATAACCTCAAATGAATAACATCAACAATTGAGCATTTTCATCATGAGTCAAACATTTAGAGAAGCTCCTTTGCACAGCATTCGATTCTAGCATCCTCTCGAGCTCAACCTGCACGTTTAGAAATACATGCAGGGCGTGAGTACAAAAATGCACTTAATGGGTATACGCCGAAAACATAAAACATTGCCATTAGGGCTATATGATTGACTTGCCATAACATTAGCAACGCACAGGGGTTTTAGTGAAATAACTTGTGCATGCATCGTAAATAAACACTTACTTGCTTACATATTCATAGCATCATAAAATATGCATATGCAGGTTCTATGTCGGCCGACAACTTTCCCTTCCCATATCCACGGATTCTTTCTATGTGTTCAGAAGTAGGCCTCCTTCTCAAACACGCCTTGACCCGAAGGTCCATACCCGACGTCGGTACATTCTTTCTTTCTTTCATCATTTCTTTCTTTCATTTCTTTCTTTCATTTCTGTAGATAGGTAATGCATCGTGCTCGTGCTCATGCTCATGCTCAAAAATAGGCAAGTCAGTCAACTTTGCAAATAAATGCATATCATATCATTTTGAAAATATATAAAAGCATATCATATCATTTATAGAAAATATTTATATACCCACCTGGCGACAGTCACTCGAGGACTGTACTTTCTGTCTTTCACTTCTTTCTTCTTCTCATTTGGTCCATCAATCCACATAAAGCGGCATATAAGCCTATCAAGAACCAAACAAGAACATAACTTTTATCTTAGTCGTCGATACGACTATATCTTCTCGATATCAAGACACTATGGTCTATAAACACTTGGGTCATTGCATCCTCTAACATCTTACATATAACAAGACTTAACGAAGCCTCATGTGACTAAACGAGCATAGAAAACTCAACAACAAGCTTAAACCATCTAATCTTAGCCAAAAACCTAACAACCCCTTAAGACATAGCTTATGTCTGACGTCAAAAATCATGTGAGACGTCATCTAACACCAACGAACCTTTATGCATGCTCAACTATCATCAAATATCACTAATCAACCATCAAAACCCAAAGATCAAAGCTTTCACTTTGAAAACCCATTTTTGCCGACAAACTAAAAATTTTCAACTTTTGAATACGTCGGTCGAAAAATTCGAATAAATCATTTTAAGCTTTATTCATATCTTAGAATCCAAATATGAAGTCAAAATGATCAAATAAAATCAAAAACCCAACATTACATGGATTCAAAGTTTCGGCCAAATGAGGGTTTCAACATAGGTTCAATTTCAAACGTTTTTCTTGCTCGAAACATGTTTATATCAACTCATCAACACATATATGAAGAAATATCAAGCATATCAACATCATAAATTCAAGGTCAAGACCCTCAAAATTTTTGAAAATCATCAAAATTCAAAGAATAAACATATGTTCAAAAGTTCAACATTAAACAACTCGTCGGCGACGAATCTAACATAATATCAAGAAATAATCAAACAACAACATATCCTCTTCATAAATCTCAATAGGACCGAAAACATAACATGTATCAAAGTTCATGTTTGTAAATTTTTCAAACCATAGATATGTTCTAAAGATAGAAATATACCTCGATTCGAAGACGGATTGAAATTTCAATGGTTGAGCATGAAATTTTCGAAAATTTAGTGTGTGTAAGTGTGTGTAAATTTTGAAATTTTTGAAGAAAAATCATGAAAATGATGAATAGTGATGTATATATAGAAATCCACAATTTTTATTTTATTTTTCCTTTTCTTTATTTAGGTGATTATTCACCATCAATCTAGAGAATTCTTTAACTTTTTTTTCATTTTTCATTTTCTTTAAAACATGATGAATAATCATGTTCTAGAAATTTATAGAATGCACACTTTTCTAGAAATAATACCGATGTTATAATTACATGTTATTAATCCATACCGCTCCGATTTCAAAACTCGATTTACGATAAAATGCTCTTTGCTTGAAATTTTATTTTAAAACTCAAATAACATATTATAAACATCAAACTTTGATTGTAAAAACATTTTGTCCTCAAAACCATTTTAGGTATTCTACCGACGGTTTGGGGTTTATCTGCGAACATTTATAACAAAGAGCAAAACTTTGAAATCAAGACTTTGGGTTCAAAACTTCTTATGAACACATACTTATCATCCCAAAACTCTTGAAATCTAAGTCTTCTTATTCTTAACAAGACCTAAGAATCTTATCTCAGGTTCTATCCCGAATCTATCTCGAATCTATAGCAAATTCTATCTTCTTGTCTCGAAACTTAAAACAAAAGCTTCTGGCTTAAACAACTCTTTATTAAGGATGCAATGCCCTTATTATAACTCTTAATCATGAGTTAATCTCTACTACAGGAATGCGGGTATTACAATTAATGACAACAGTAACTTAAAACCTTTAAATTTCCTAAACAAACACCCAATAGAAGTTATATTAATTTAAGAAAACAACCATGCACCCAAAATGTATGTATGTAAAAGACGTGAGAAATCTGTTAGCCAAAATCCAACTTATCTCTTATTAAATGTAAACCTTTTAAATCAAATTAATTTTGATAGACTAATTCCAGAATGAATTATTAACTTAAACTGAAATTGAACTTATACTTTTTGCTATATCACTATACAAAACGTATTATATAAAACAGTTGCCCATAAGTAATCATATGCCTTTTCCTGGATTGAACACTAAATGCACCATTAATTTTTGGGTTATTGACGTTTAAATACATGAACTTTGGGCATATTTTGGTTTTTTCCACTAACTTTAAAATTATCAATAAATACACGAACTTAACATCATTGTGATTTTCCCCAGTTGAATAACGGTCAAAATTAAAGCGCGTGGCGATCGACGTGGCGCCACTTCATCAAAACGACGTCGTTTATTTATACAATATATATTATTTGTGGTTAAATACATGAACTTTAGGTTTATTTTGATTTTTCCACAAACTATAAAAATTTCTCAATAAATACACACTTAACTTTATTGTAATTTTTTCACAAATTGAATGATGATCAAAATTAAGCCCGATATAACAATCGACGTGACATCACATTATTAAATGATATCCTTTTCTTATACAATATGTATTAAAAAAATCTTAAATCACCTTAACTCACAGCACGCACCCAACCTCATCATCATCTCTCTTCCTCTAACCTCAACTTACGATAAGGTTTGGGTTGAAGAGAGTTGTAAAGTGTATTAAGATCTTTTTTAAATATATATAGTACTCCCTCCGTCCCGCTTAAAGTGTCCTATTTCTTTTGGGCACGGGTATTTAGGAGAAAAGTATAAGGTAGTTAAAGTGTTAAAAAGTGAGTAGGTTCCACACTTTTTGAAGGAATAATTATTTCCTAAAATGGAATGAGACATTTGTAATGGGACAAAAAAAAAAAAGTGTGACATTTTAAATGGGACGAGAGGAGTATAAGTAAAACGATGTCGTTTTGATAAAGTGGTGACACGTTGATTGTTATGTCAGCTTTAATTTTGATCATCATTCAATTTGTGAAAAATATTACAATAAAGTTAAGTTCGTGTATTTATTGACAAATTTTTAAAGTTTGTGGGAAAAATCAAAATAGACCTAAAGTTAATGTATTTAACCGTCAATTAATATATATTGTATAAATAAAACGATGTCGTTTTGATGAAGTGGTACGCCGCGTCATTGTCGTATCGAGTTCAATTTTGATCGTTATTCAATTTGTGGGAAAAACAAAATATACCCAAAGTTCATGTATTTAGGCGCCAATAATCCTTAATTTTTTAATTTTATTTTTTTCAAACAATTTCTAAGAAATATACATTATATATATATATATACACACATATACATATACATACATATATAGCTTGAAAACAAAATTCCAATTATAAAATATTCTAAAGTTGGGATTGACAAAGCTTACCTGTAGTTGTAGTAGGGATATCGATTTCAATTGATGAAAAACTGCTTCTACCTATTGAGCACTCCACGCCAAAATCAAAAAAGTATTGTGAATGTGTGGTTGTGTGTGTTGTGTGTGTGTGCCGTGTGTGTGCTGTGTGAGTGTGAGTGTGAGTGTTGTGTGTGCTGTGTGTTTGTTTGTGCGTGTGTGTGCCGTGTGTGTGGAGTGTTGTGTGTTTGGAGTGTTGTGTGCGTGTATATATATATATATATATATAGATAATTCTAATAAAGTTATAATCCTACTTGAACTCTTGTTAATTAAATCTTAATCTTAGATAAATATATATTAGAACTTAGGTTCAACAAATTAATGTTCTATAAAATCCAATTTGAGGATAAATAATTTGACAATTATATAAATCCAAAACTTATTAATATAATTTGATAATTATATAAACCCAAAACTTATTTTATTACTTAGTCCATATATTTCTTTTCGATTCAAAATGGAAAGAAAAGATAAGAGGTGAGTGGATTGCACATTTGGTACTATTTATTATGCTCACTTAGAAATAACAACATAAACGAGATTTAAATAATATCATTACTTTTTAGTACGATGGCCCCATTAGCGACCCTATCGGATACTATAACAAATAAGAACGTTACAAAAAGTATATAACTTCTAGAAGAATTATTGATGTAAGAAGATTTTGACCCTTCCTTTTAAAAGACCATACAAATATATATAGAGGACCATGTACCATCACGATAAAATTAGGGGGCGAAACTTAAATACCATTATTTATAAATTTATATACTACCCGTATCCATTTTGAAAATTTCTACAACCTATACCCGATTTATTATAATATATTATTATAAAAAGCGCAAAGTTTAATAAAGACCGCAAATTTGCTCGCAATGTTTAACAAATTAAAGATCGCAAATTTATAAGCGTGCAATTAATAGAGTTGATCGACCGTTGGTAAAGTTATACAACTTTACCAACAATTCGTCTCCCCACTTTCACCTCTCAATTTCAAAATTTTCGAAAGAAAGAGAGAGAGATTGTTGAATTTCATTCCCATTCCAGGAATTAATTATCGAGCTTCACCAACGGAGGTAATTTTTCAATTGCTTAATGTTTCCGGTCGACTAAGCTTCTCTCCGATCGAGAAGCCTTCTTTCGACCGATCGGAGAAGGCTTTGCTCATTGGAGAGAAGGCGGAAGACGAGCCTTTCTCACCAGGAGACAGCGACTTTTTCGTAGGAGAGTTTATTTGAATTTTCTAATAATTATGTATTAACTCGATTTTCTAATAATTAGGGTTTTGCTTATTCGAATCGAAGAAAGGGGTGAGAATATTTGGTTGCTTATTCGAATCGGTGAGAATATTTGGTATATTTATGTTTCGGTATATTATTTGGAATAAATATAGTTATGCGATTTTTGATATCGATTTTGTTTTGATATGTTAAGATGATTTTGATGATTTTGAATAGTTGCATATTTTTGTAAGATTATAATAATGTTTCAATTTGAAATTGAAGTTGATAGGAAATATAGGAAATATTTTGTTGGTTATTGTTGGTTTTACAAGTTTCGATAGGAAATATTTTAGATTTATATGTGGAATGTTTAAATTTGAAATGATAAATGTTGGTTTCATAAAAATTGAATTAATTTGTTGTACCAATTGAACTTTCCGATCGGTGAAGGCTTCTTCCGGTCGTGGGAGAAAGCCTTCACCGATCGGAAAGAAATGAGTCGATCGGAAACAACGAATTGTTTCAATATATTTGTTGTCTCGATCGGAAAGTAGGTGAATTCAAAATTGAATTAATTTGTTGTACCAATTGAACTTTCCGATCGGTGAAGGCTTCTCCCGGTCGTGGGAGAAAAGCCTTCACCGATCGAAAAGTTCGATTGGTCGATCGAGACAACAAATTAATTAGTTATTAATATTTAGTTATTAATTGAATTATTTAATTTTCTAATTATTAGTTATTAATTGAAATTATTAATTGAATTTTGTATAATTAGTTGTTAATTATTAGTTATTAATTGAAATAATTATTAGTTATTAATTGAAATTATTAATTGAATTTTGTAATGATCACGGTATTATTTTGAAGGCAATATATCGCATTTACGGTATGTTTTCGTGTGAACCCTTAGTATGTTTACCTTAAATATATTTTGTAATTGAGATTGGATAAATGTTGGTAGATGTGATTGAATAATATGATTGTATATGATTGAATATGAGTAGTTGAATTATATTATTGAGATTGGATAAATGTTGGTAAATGTTATTGAATAATATGATTGTATATAATTGAATATGAATCGTTGAATTATGTTATTGAGTATGTTAATATTGTTTATAGCTTGTATGTTTCGAGATATCTGTTTTGGAATATGATTGAATAAATAGCGTTTATGGTATATGATTGAATAATATTTCATTTATGGTTTAGAATGGTTAAATTGTATTACTTAATTATGGCCAGTTTTTGATAGGTGATTTGTAGAGATTGAGTTCTAATTATTTTTTATATTTGTATGATAGGATGTTTATTGATGCGAATTATATACAAATGAAATAATTATTGTAGTAGTTTGTTGGTTTGTTGTACGTTGTGTAATATGTGACATTGATATAATTGTAGGTCGATCCTGTTTTCTTGAGGCCTACCACGATAAATGTGGTGGCGGATGTAAAGACTTATTATAGGACTGATTATTTTAAATATATTAAGAATGTCTTGCTAGATAAGCGATGAAGAGTTGGTAGATATGTTTAGGGGGTTGCTTTGGTCATCGATTGATTGGACTCCGGGCTAAGTCTAATTTTTCTTTGCACCATTTAGTCTCCCGTCGGATAGAGCCTCGCATCCAGGAGATGTATTTTTTCATCAATGGAAGATATATATGTTTTCCATTAAAGATTATCTCTGTCATGGCGCGCAATTTGGGTCATCATCGTTTGATCCCACACTAGACTACGACTTGAGCGACGTTGAGGTCTATAGCCTTTTTGCGGGCACACAGATTACATTCGTAATCTAGTAGATAGATTTTGTAGTAGTGATTTTAGTGATGATGTAGATCTTCGTCACTATTTACGTGTGGGCGTTATTACCCTCTATGGGTTTGTATTTGGATACGATACGGGGAAGATAATAGGCGATTGGGTTTGGGCATTGGTTGACGATCGGGCGTTTGCCGATTTCGAGTGGGGTCTACGTTCCAAATGCCATGCCTTGCGGATATCTTGATTCACCCTGGCGTCGAAGATGAAACCTTCGCTTCACTCATCGGGGTTTGGAACCGAGTCGGAGGGCGAGCAAAGATGCTTGAAGCATCATGAGGAATAACGAGGACTAGCCCGGTTGCTCGTCTCCTCAACTTCTTACGGCTCTGGCGCCTTCTACGTGCTCTTGCGTGTTACTACGCATAATTGTAGATAGAAGCTTCCCGAATCCACCCTCTCGGCGGATCCATGCGTCAAACTCTACAAATGAGCCATAGCTACCAAAAGCAGACTCGCGATCTTCTTCCTCTCATCGACGACTGTTTAATCTTCTTCTTCTTCAGCGAAGTCGTCATCATTGTCCTCAACAAGTGTATCGGCCCACGGTTGTGGTTGCGGCATATGTCGGGAAAGCAATTCTGGATGGATCCATGTGTTGCGGCATATATTGAGATGTATCGACATCAAACCAATCGAGATGATGTAAATTGTTGTGTCGGCGCATCGAGCGATATGTTTTGGGAAGTGTGAGTCATATGTTGGCGAGGATGGTATCTCAAGCGAAGGTCATATAGTTCTTGCTCGATTGGGATGTGTCGGCATCGTGAGTCACATAGACCTCTGCTTGGGCATCATGAGCCGATCGAAAAAGTTGATCATCATTACTCGAAAGTAATTTGATAATTCTACCACTCAGAGATCTCGATAGATAATGCGGTTGGTAGGTTGTACTCAGCAATTTCCCAACATAATTTGATTAATCATCTCTATGAACTCCCGGATAATTACATTGTCCATTCGAACAAGGCATTTGGTGATACCGCATGATGTAACATAAATAAGGATCCCATTGTCCTCCATATCGAACAATAATGCTCTTCCATCCCGACATCTATAACAAATACAAGATTACATTAATGTAAATATCTGATCTTAATATGATTTTTCTAATGTACAAAACAAATATACATTCTAATCAAATATACAAATAAGAAAAAATAGCAATCTAATTAAATAAATAAAGTCTCTTACAATAAATTAATTAAAGGGACTTATCTAATAAGCAATTATGTCAAGCACTTATCTAAAGCGAATTATCAATAATTATATCCAATTATCTAAGCGAATTATGCAATAATTATAAATAGCGAGAAACAATCGAATTATCTAAACAAATAAGCAAAACAAATGTAAACAAAATTAACAATAATTAATGTAAACAAAATTAACAATAATTAATCTAAACAAATTTAACAATAATAAATCTAAATAAAACTAACAATAAGAAATCTAATATCATAAACAACAATAATTGAAGATTATCCTAATTGATTTCATTTAAAATTAATTTAGTGGATTATCTAATTGATTTCATTTAAAATTAAAACAACAAATAATTGAAGATTATCTAATTGATTTCATTTAAAATTAATTTCGGAATTATCTAATTGATTTCATTTAAAATTAAAATTAAGGAATTGGTAAATAGGAGAGAGGATTTTAACTTAATTTAATTAAAGTATGAATTAATTAGTTATTTACATTATAATTAATTACTATATTCATCCTAATTGAAAACTTAGGATAAGTACACTAAAATTATCATAATTGAAAAGACTTATATGATAAGTTCATTTAATATTAATTTCTAAAACTAAAATCTATCTCGGGTCGAACACATTGATGTCTCAGGTCGATATTTCCTTATTTTCAATCGTAGGAGACATCAATTAATAACTAATTAATAATTAGTATTAAATTCAATTGACAATTAGAAGATTTATCGTAGGATACATCAATTAATAACTAATTAATAATTAGTATTAAATTCAATTGACAATTCGAAGATTTCGATTCGTAGGAATCATGATTAAATAAGTTGTTTTATTATAATTCTTCTTTCCTCGTAGGAATCAATCAAAAAATAATTTAAGCGTAAAATCCATCTCTCGGTCGATGATTCCATGATTCGGTCGACCGGAATCATGGTATCATCATCGGGAGAGATGGATTTTACGCTTAAATTATTTTTTTGTAAACCATGATTAAATGATTTAACTATTATATATACAATTATGCAATTAATTTAATTATGCTATTATAAAACATCTAATTTCACCTAAGCGAATTATATCCAATTATATATCTAATTATGCAATAATTATCTAAGCGAATTATATCCAATTATGTATCTGAATTATGCAATAAATTCAAAACACTAAGCGAATTATCCAATTAATTTAATTATCAATTAATTTAATTATCAATTAATTTAATTATGTAGATGAATTATATAAATTATGCAATAAATTCAAAACACTAAGCGAATTATCAATTAATTTAATTATCTAAACTCAATAATTTATCCATACCAATAAACAATAATAAATCTAAACTAAATTAACAATAATAAATCTAAACACAAATTAATATCATAAACAACAATAAATTCAAAACATGTGTCAAAAATAAATAAAAATTCGAATAACTTACTTGTTGAGACATAGTGCACAGTTACGGATTGAAGAAATAAATTTGAAAATTTTGAATATAAAATCGAAATGAGCGAGCGAAAATTAGAGGAGCAAGAGCAAGAGCAATTGGTTGGATTTGTATTTATTACGATCGATTGTATAAATAGGAGAATTGGTTCAATTATTGGTGGTCAAATCTTTGTTCGACAATTTTTACGCAATTTTCAAACATTTATTTGTCTTCTTCAATTTTACGCAATTTTAGGCGTAGCTTTTACTTTTAAGTAGTACTATTTTACAAGAGTATTAATTATCTTGTAAATATTGAGATAATTTCATTATTAAATATTTCAAAATTAATAAGTTGTGAGTTGTGTAAGTGGATGAAAAGAAATTAATATTTTATTAAAAGATTGGGTTAAATTAGATTGAATATAAATATTAATTTAAATATCATACATTCAATTTAAATTAATTAGTATTAAATTAATTTGATATATCTTGTTTCCGATTAGAAAAATGGCTGATTCGGTCGACCCTTTTATGTTTCGGTCGATAGGATACATGAATAAATAATTTGTATTAATTTCATCGCAAAATTGAAGTTTCGGTCGATAATTCCTCTCTCCGTTACGACCATTTTTATGTTTCGGTCGACGGAGATAGGAATTAATTAAAATTGTTATTTTCATTTTAAAAATTCAAATTCGGTCGATGAAATCCAAAATTCGATCGATGATTCCTTGATTCGGTCGATAGGAAACAAGGAATTGTCAATAGGAATTTTGGATTTTTTGTTAATTAATTTTTGATTCATTTATGTTTTTATTTAAAAAACATGATTGATGATTTAATTATTTTTTCTCACACTTTAACATGATTAAGTGATATATAAAAACATGATTTAGAATATATAAAGTAATTTAACATAATAATATCGAATACTTCGAAAATAATTTCGCAATCATTTATTGATTCACGTGTTTGTTATGTTTGAGTCGGTGTTATGTCGATTTCACATCGAAGACCGCACAAAGACTCGATAGATATATATTAAAAATGGCGTTTGGGTATCACTTGTATCAAATTTGAAATATGGATATAGGTTGTACACTTTTATAAAAGTGTGTGCTTGTATATATTTCCCATAAAATTATTTAGTAGTGACATTAAAGACATCTTTCTTTCTATTTTATAGTGATATTAAGAGGTGTAATAAAGTTTAATTACTTCCACATGTATTTATATACTTTTATTAAATATATAAATATAAAATAAAATTTGTTATATTTAGAAATATAATAAATTTTATAACATCTGTCCATGTAACTAAATTTTGCTATATCATTCTAAATGTGGTTTACATGTCCTATATAATTTGTAAGTAGTTGCACAAGAACGTAAATTCTATCCAGTATACACCAAAAATGGCAACTGAGAGTTTACCATAAATTCAAAATAAAAATAAAAATTGCTACATTCTAAGCCATCATAAAATATTTTTGCTATGCACATACATCACAATCTCTCTCTCACACGTGAGGGGTGGCTATTAGGGTGTCGGGTAGTGGTGCCGATACACAGGCAACTAAAAATATCGGTGTCGGGTACCTATTACCCGAAAATCGGGTCTCGGGGTCGGGTTCGGTATTCATCAGTCGGTGTAATCTCGGGTATCGGGTATACCAGGTTGCAATCGGGTATACCCGAATACCGAGCATTTCAATTGAGCCCTAATTTTCTATCTTATACTCGCTTATTCTATGTTCATCTTCTGTCTCGACTATGTCTTCTCGTTCTCTCTTTCATTCTCATTTCATTTGATCATCTCTCAACTTTGCTTGGTATAGTCGTATAGATACAATGACTTTTGTTCTTATTCATTTGTTTTCTTATGTTGCTCTCTTTATAAATCTTTCGATTGCGTGGATAACCGTCTGCTTTCATAGATCCGCATTTCGGAAGAGCTTAGCTAATTGTGCTCACTCGGTTTGCTTTGATTCGACTCATAAGGTAAATGAATTATATGTGATTGATAGAAGGTTGCAAGATTTACGCTTTCCCATCTATGCCGTAAATCGAGGCCGTATAATTATTGGAAAATTACATATTTCGATTTCGGATTTTGATCCATTTACGGCAAATTAAGGTCGCCTAATGATGTGGGGCCATCTTGCTCGAGCTATTTCTTCCTAATCGCGATATACCGGTTTCTCTCATCGATATGTGTTCTTTCGATATCAAGATTTACAGTTTTGTTTCTAATCGGTATTGGTGCCGAATACCGACTCGGATACCGAGTCGGGTATTAATGCCGAGTTAATTTTGGGTCGGGTCGGGTATACATTTCTCTTCTAAATCGGGTCGGTGCACCGATTTTTTGGAGTAAGCACCGACCCAGGCGATTAGCCACCCCTAGTGGGGTGTGATATAAGTCTTAAGCGGTATCGTTTTCGATTAGCGAGAAGGCCGAAACCAAAAAAGTCGGTTGTCGGTTAACCGATAACCGATTTTTAGTTTCGGTTCGGTTATCGGTTACCACTACAAGTTAATTTCGGTTATCGGGTATAACCGATTAACTAAACAGTTATACCCGATTAACCGAAAAATAATTAATATATATATTTATTTATTAAGTAAAATTTTTTTAATTTAATATTATAATTTACGAAATATTTGAAATAATCTCGGTTATTTTCGGTTAATTTCCGATTGGTATCGGTTTCGGTTAGCTAGTTTCGTTGATTTCGGTTTGATTAATCGAAATTTGGTTCGATTAGCAGAAATCGAACCGAATCTCACCACAGGTGTAGATCATATAACGATTTTGGGTGCAGAATGCGAGTACCTTGAGAAATATCTTTCTAGAAAAAATCTAATTTACAATATATTATTGAAATCGGTGTATATATATATATATATATATATATATATATATATATATATATATATGGGAGGTTAACGTAAAACCATTTTTATTGTGAACGTGAGAACCAAAAGTGATGAATTCGGTGTGAAACTTGATGAATCCATTTGAGAAAGTTCTTGAATCCAAAAAATGAAATTTTAAGCCTCTCGTGGGATTCGAACCCTAGGTGAAAATTCGAATTTTGGATTCAAGAACTTTCCACAGATTCATTAACTTTCATAGCAAATTCATTTTGTTAAGAAGAATTTCCATAGTTCTTAGTTCTCACGTTAAAATTGGTTCTTATTTGAACCACACTATATATATATATATATATATATATATATAGGAGATGGATCGGTAGGAATGAATAATTTGGTAGGAAAAAGAATGAATCTGTGCCTTTGATTCTACGGATCAATGGTTGAGATTTAATTTCAGTTGTGCTACAATTTTGTGTTGTGTGTGCTCTGCGGATTATTATGCAAAGACTAGAACCCTTTTGTGCTTTCTGTTGAATGAAATATGTCTAAACTAATATGTGCAACATAGTAATTACGATTGTGCTACACAAATATGAAAGATATGCTAGACTTACATATCTATTCCTATTTCCTACACTTATTTCCATTCTCACATGAACCATCCCCTATATATATATATATATATATATATATATATATATATATATGTGTGTGTGTGTGTGTGTGTGTGTGTGTGTGTGTGTGTGTGTGAGTTGTCGGGAAGCTACTTTGATCAAGATTTTGAATGATGTAACGCTTAATTTTGTGAAATTAAACGGCATATGATTGATCTACATTTCGAGTAGATGATCGTGGTGCATTAACATTCTCAAATCCGATTTTCGGTGAGTGAGAAATAGTGAATCAAAGTTGGTCACTTAAACATGAAGTTATGTGCTTAAGGGGATAAGCATGAATTAATTAATCTTTATCCCACATTGATTAATGTATCTTCATTAATTGTCTATATAAGTGATTCATTGAACACTTAATATAATTATGTGCACAGCCCACGCACGCGCCATCGTCGCCCGCCCCGGTGCCCGTCGCCCAACCCCGGTCCGTGGACTTGGACTTGGATCTTGGCAATTGGTCTTTGGGCTGTTCGTGAACTTGTTTCGTGGGCCTAGTTTCGGGCCCAATGCGCGTATCTGTTGGATCAGCGTTTGATCGAGCCTAAATATGGAGTTGATCCGGGCTCAACTCGTGTGGCCCAATCTGTTGGGCTGCTTGTGCACTGAAGAGACGCCCTGGGACATCCAATGAACTTGGACGCACGCGCTATCAGTTCATCGTAACTATCGGTAACGTTCGACATGATGGCTCATGGAAAGCGTGGGTGTAACTTTCACCTTGTCTCCGAAACCGCCGCGTAACCTCCTCTCGCACTCGATGGGGATATAACCCGTAACACCGAATCTTGATTATTATTAGCGTATCCACAAGGACTGATACTCGAAAACACAGTGAGTAATTCACACATAATCTTGATTATTTTTCAGGCAACAATATCAAGAGGGTGATAATTAAACTAGACTCCAATTAAATAAAGAATATAGTCAGGAATAAAAGACTAACCCTAGGGATGTACTTAACCTAACTAGATTCATACAATTAATCTATTAACATGTTTACCATTTTAATCCATATTCACATGAAGGATCATAAATGTAACTACAGTCTTCCGCCAAGACAACCTATAGTAGTGAGTTAGCCTAAACTCTATTTCCGCTAGGACTCAAGAGAAGTAAGCTAATTACCAAAACCACACAAAGAATAACCTCCTACAGTTTACCTATCTCCGCTAGGTCTCAATGTAAGTCAGATTATATATTCAAGAAATCGACTATGCAATTAATTTCGTCAAGACATCAACCACATAACTAGCATGCATCAATACTGATCAGATACCAACACATGAGAATTAAAATCAAGAATCATAAATCATGAATGAGAAGACAAAACAGTATCAACAGATAAATCACAGGAATCTAATTTGACATACAAACCCTATGATCAATAAAAGATTTAGCTAATCCTAATTAAAATATCAAATCAAGAATTAAATAAAGAAAACATGAATTGAATTGATAGAATAAAACCGTGAAAATCCACAACGAATAATGTAGTATCTTCAATCCACAATAATTTCGAACTCTCAAAGTAATTAAAATATGAAGTTGAACTAAAAAGAATTATCTCAAAAGATAAAGAAAAACGTCTTTGGTCTAAAATCTCTTGTAAAAAGTCCAACCTCGGTTTACTTTGCTTGACTATTTGTAGCCCTAGGTCCACATTGCCTCGCGAGAAAAGCTCGCGAGCTATAGTCACACAAATGCTCGTCCTCCCTCGCGATCCTTCTCTTTCTCGCGAGACTGCATTGCGAGGCAGTCTCGCGAAGCGTACTCCCTATTTCCTCGCGAGACTTCATCGCGAGGAAATGTCGCAAGGCGTAGTTCGTTTGATCTTCGTCTTTCTTCGCAAGCTTGGCTCGCGAGTCTTCTTCACGCGGTAAGGTCGCGAGCTCATATCTTTCAAACATGTGCAAAAAATGACACGAAATACACACGGCATAATATCTTTCAAGGTAAACATAAACATATCAAACGAAAGCTCATATGACCACTTAACTATTATAAAATGAGCGGAACTTGACCTCATAAACCGGTAGAAATGAGGTTTATCAACGCACGCTACCGTCCGATTCATCGTCGCATCGGTAATGTCCCGACATGATGGCTCTGCGGGAAACGTGGGTGTAACTCCCACCTTATCTCCAGAAACTGCCGCTTAATCCCCTCTAATCTCAATGGGGGATATAACTTCGTAACACACGACATCAATGCGGGTGTTGACTCCAGCAGGCTCCCCATGAGGGAGACGTCGCCTATAAATATGACATGTCTCCCCAGCATTAGTCACCTACTGTCTAAAGCATTACAACACTCTCTGCATATATAGTACATGTCGAAGCTCTGTCCTAGCCTCCGTCTAGTTCGCCGAAGCTCGTTGGTCCGCGATGCTGCCATCTACGAGACGCTGTCGCTTTATCTTTGGGGACGATACGTCAAAACCGAGAGCACTACCGGGGTGTATCTCGTCTTGCAGAAAGAGGCCTACTCGACTCGGTACTAGTATACGATTTTTTCAGATTTTTCTGTTTTCTTGTTTTAAGTTCATTGTTAAGTTTGATATTTTTCTACCTTTCTGTTTGAGTTACGCCCGACAAGTTCTGTACTGCTTTATACACTTTTCCAACATATATGTAATCAGAATCTAACATATCTCGCAAATGTAAAATTACATTCCATCGGTTCCTTGTTAACATTCTTTTCTCAAGATGATAACCACATCTTGTTGGATTTGTATCGAAAGCGATTTTGGTTGAGCTTGTATACAATGTTTCTGTTACCACTATTACAATCTTCTATCTAAAATGAATACTTGATTGCATATATCTCGCGGACCCTTATCTCATATATAAGTTAGATCATACAAAGGTGTAGAAGATCACGTAAGTCTCGTATGATTGGTCAAGCTTAATGAGATATAAAAGTTTCACGGTGAGACAACTTGAGGACGAGTTGTCGGTATAAGCCGCTATGTATAGATAAGAAGTGACATGACTTGGTTGCTTGTCTATCTTTGATGCGTCTCGGCGTATTGAAGGATCACAGTGAGATGAGTTCTTCTATCTGACCGTCATGAAGAACCAAGATCTCGGTGACTTACGATGATCTAAACCTCGATAAGGTATTAGATGAGTATGAGTTGCTGACCATCACTTTGACTTGTTATGGGTGAGGGTTATATGTTCTAACCCAATATTCTCCGCATCTTGGGTGGTGGCGGTGCTTGTATGTCATGTTAGTTATCGTGTCAGTCACCGTATCATTTAGGATGATGGCGTCCCCAAGGAGCTCAAAGGTTTATTGTACTAAACCTGCGGGTTGAGTTAGCTCAAGTACAATAATAAGGTTGAGTGGTACTACTTATGAATTAAAGATATTAATTATTTTAGCGATCGTAATGCTATAAATAATTAATGAGCGTTCGATATCTTAAATACGGGATTCGTGAATGTCTAAGTGCAAGCCCGACTCAACTTGGTAATAAAGGGGTAAGTCATTTATTCTCTAATGGCATGAATAAATGTTTATAAATTAATTTATGTTCGGGTGAACATAAGATAATTAATTTATTTGAGGCCCATCTTTATTCCTTGCATTTGATCCCAGGTGGCCCGTCCAGCCCGTAAGCTAGGCAAAATCGGCCCCTATGCTCTACAAGGCAAGGATTTGATTCTCTTTATCCTATAAGCATATTATTATATTTATGGGATATGCATAGATCCTTTCCATATAAGATTATGGTAATAATCCTTTCCATAAAGGTTTATGGTAATTTCCATATGGGATTATGGTAATTTCCATATAGGATTATGGTAATTTCCATATGAGATTATGGTAATTTTCATATAGGATTATGGTAATGCATTATAAATATGAGGTAAGAGATTAAATCTAGGTCGATGATTAATAATCATCATCATTATTTTCGAGAATTTGAGGTTCATCCTTTGAGAGATTTTGAAAATTCTTGAGAGCTTGAGGGTGATTTTCCAAGCATTCTCCATAGATCGTCCTCACTCGACGTTGGAGATTGGGCAACCGAGGATACGATCCGGTCAAAGCACGAGTTTCGATCCATTCGCCTCGGCAGTTCAAAGGTAAACACGAGAAAACCCCAACGTGTTGCAATTAATTATATAGGTGCATGCTGGGTATATAATCAATGTATGGTGAATTAAACATCCAAGATAGATCCTCGGGAGAGGGCTAAACATAGTTTTTCCTACACTGGTATCGAGCACGGGATCGAATCTTGGCTCGTTGGATTAATTCACGTTTGATTATTACGTGCGCAATATATTAATTGTTGAATACATCGTTCATCGCGCTCATTTTTATTTTGTCGATTTTGTTTTTCACCACGAGAAAATCCGTGGTTAGATTAGATTTTTTACGTAAATCTTATCTCGTAAAAGTAAAACGAAGGCAGCGGCCAGATCGAGGCGACGGAAAATGGGTTGCACGACGCGGGCGGCGGCACGCAAGCGTGCAGGCGGCGCAGCGGACGCCGCCGCGTGACGGGCCGAGCCCGGATCCATTTTCCGGCCGAATCATGTTTTGACGAGTCCGGTCCGTGCGTCTGCACGCGAGGCCTGTTGAATCCGGTCCGTGCGCACGCGAGGCCTGTTTGAAGATTATAAAGATCATGCTGCAATTCTATGTAATAGATTAGGCGGAAAGTGCGATTCCACGAGTGGGCCACGATGAGCGTTTTTTATTTTTATCGTTCATTGCATGTCGTGGATGTTTAAATTATGCGAGTAGCATGCTATGTATGTTTAAATTACGTTGACAAACCTTTAAGTGTTTTCGAATGGTGGGTGCGCATAGTAAGCATGCTAGGTTTATCGCGTTTTCAAGTATATTTTAGAATTTCGAGCATGTTTTACATGTTGAGTTCTATAGAAAAGCATGCTAGATTACGTGATCTCGCATGGACAAACCTTTTGAATAAAAAGACTAAGCAAGCAAACCGACAAATTATTATTTTTAAATTAAAATATCAAGACCTCCACTTTTTGATCTCTAAACAAAGTGATACGACCGTGAGTAAATGTCCACACGCTGGCTTGCTTCAGTACTTGCTTATCATAAGTTTGTTAGATGAGATTTCTAAATAAAACTTTTAAAACTATTGAGTAGTGGGAGTTTCATGTGTAAACGCCCACACGCGTGGCTTGCATGTGCGATTTTCATAAGTTCTCTAGAGATAGATATAAAATGAGATAACATAAGAATTTGAATTGGAAGCGGTATGGTCTAGTGAGTATGCTAATTCTAAGAATTAGTTTCTCTGTTAAAAATATGGTCATTGCTAGACATCACATCAAGTACAACTTCCCACGAAGTCCCTTTTTGTGATAGTGATGTGGTGCAGTAAGGTCCAATCGTTAATTTCATTTGTCATAAGGATAAGTTGACATGGATTGAAATTAAACGACTAAAAGGTATATTTTAGTCAGTCGAGGGTTCATGTGTAAACGCCCACACGCGTGGCTTGCATATGGGATTCCTGGGCGATTGGAGGTTTCAATTAATATTGTTTTATCAAAAGGTTACAATATTATTATTACGTAATTATGTGCGATCGTATGCTTATGTGTTTACATTATCGTTTCAGATATGTCTCTTACATCGATTATCAATATGCTCACAAAATCCGTTATCCAGGTAAGAATTTATCGAGTGGAAGCGAAACATGGAATATGTTCTTATCATTTGAAGAACACATGTTTGTTCTCACTACTCCTAAACCCGATGCTTCTTATCGACGATCGACTAATGAGCGGCGATAGTCGGCGGACTTTGGAATAAGTCGAACAATATGGCTAAATGCTATATGATGACTACTATGTCCAAAAGCTTGCAGTGCTGACATCGATCGATGGTGACGCTGATCGAAATTTGGTCAAGTCTCGAGAGTAAGTTTGGACAATCGGATCGGACAAATCCGCTTCCACACAATGAGAGAAATCTTGGCGTGTAAGATGGAAGAAGGAAGTTCGGTCCATGAACATGTCTCCCACATGACTCATCTCATGGATAGTCTTGATCGGTTGGGAGGAGGTATTGACGGCGGCCAAGGTCGATATCATCCTCAATACACCGCCAAGTCTTTGAGAACTTTCGCGTGAATGCGATCATGAGCAAGACCGAGTATACACTTAGTCGGTTGCTCAATGATATCGTGGTCGCGGAAGGACTTATGGGCAAAGGAGCACATGCTCTTACTAGCACATCTAAGGCCCAAATTTTCCGTTGCAAAATGAAAAAGAAAAGAGGCACCAAAGGTGGTAGAGGCAAGGAAATAGTGGGAGTAATGGGAGCAAGAACATGGCGCCACACGGAGGCTGAAGAAGCCAAAGGAGAAGGCAAGTGCTTCAAGTGCGGAAGACTGGCATTGGAAGGCTAAGTGCCCTATGCTCATGCTCAAGTACGCTGCGGTTGCTTTAGTAACGAAACATGTTTAGCAACTTGTTCTACCCATTCTTGGGTAGTAGACACAGTGCGATCGATCATGTTTGTTACACCTTGCGAGGTTCCCGGACAAGGAGTCGAGTAATGGCGAGATAACGATTCCATGGGCAACGCGAAAGTCGAGGCCGTTGCGATCGGAGATGTTACTTTATGTTTTGAGAGAGCAGCTTTTAGTTTTAAAAGACGTTTTATATGTGCCGGATTTTCGACGAACCTTGTTTACGCTTTGAAACTATTTACTCATGGATATTCTGTTATTTTTGATAGTGGTGTTTCTATCATAAGAAATGACGGTTATCTGTGTTGGCACTTTATATAATTCGCTTTATACTATTTCAAAACATAATACCTATAACTATGTTGCATCTTCTTCAAACCCTAGAAATAGAAAGTTTTCTTCAAGAAGATGACACCACATTTCTCCGGCATTTTAGATTAGGTCACATCAATCTAAATAGGATCCAAAGACCTGCTAAGAATGGAGCGTTGGGTAATCTCACGCTACTCCATTCCCTACCGCGAATCCTGTATGAAGGTAAGATGTCGACTGCACCCTTCAAAGCGAAGGGTTATAGAGCCAAAGAAATGTTAGAGTTAGTCCATTCGACTGTGTGGATCGATGTCCACACAAACTCGTGGAGGGTACGGTATTTTGTCACTTTCATTGACGATTACTCAAGGTACGGATACGATACCGCTTTCACCGCATGTCCGAATGCTTTGAAATTCAAAAGTTTAAGGCGGAAGTGGAGACGAAGCTTGGTAAGAGTATCAAGTCACTGCGGTCTGATCGCGGTGGCGAATACCTCAGTAACGAGTTCATGGACTATCTAGTGAAGTATGGGATTACCTCCCAGCGCACGAAGCACTTTCACCGGGCACACCACAACAAAATGGTGTGTCAGAGCGAAGAAATAGGACTCTTTTGGAAATGGTTAGATCAATGATGAGTTATGCAACATTGCCTATTTCGTTCTGGGGGTATGCCTTAGAAACGGCGGCATACTTGCTAAATCTAGTACCATCCAAGTCAGTCGAAAAGACCCCTTTCGAGTTGTGGTTTGGTAAGCCCGTTTAAACCACATAAGGATATGGGCGATCCGACACGCGTCGAACAAGAAGGCTGACAAGTTGGAGGCTAGATCCGACGCAAGGCTGTTTATTGGATATCCTAGAGGAAAGAAAGGTGGTTTATTCTATAGTCCTAAGGATCAGAAGGTCATTATTAGCACTAATGCCCGATTCTTAGAAGAGGATTATATGAAGAATCATAAGTCCAAAGCTGAAATCATTCTTCAAGAATTAGAAGATGATCGTATTCCGCCACCGATTAGGCCAAAGGTGCGAGATGTCGAGTCTAGTGGGAGGATCGACACGGATCATTCAAAAATTGAAGTGGGTCGAGTTCCACTTTGGAGATACCGACCGCATAAGTGGTACCTACCAAGCAAGTTGTGCAAGATGAGAACCACAAGTTTCTTGCACCCACCGCTGCCATTGTGCTCGTAGTGCCTCGTCAGAGTGGGAGGTTGTTCGTCAACCCGAGCGATGTATGTTCGTGGGTGAATCTTGATTTAGTCCTTAAAACGAACAGCAATAATCGACCCATGGACGACAACGAGGCGATACAAGACAATGATGCAAGATCATGGAACTTACGTTTGGACGAGGTGGTAAATGTAGGGAAAACTATGTTTAGCCCTCTCCCGAGGATCTATCTTGGATGTTTAATTCACCATACATTGATTATATACCTAGCATGCACCTATATAATTAATTGCAACACGCTGGGTTTTCTCGTGTTTACCTTTGAATGCATCGAGGTGGATCGGGAAGAACGGATCGAGACTTGTGCTGACCTTCCGGATCGTATCCGGTTGCCCAATCTCCAACGTCGGTGAGGACGATCTATGGAGAATGCTTCGAAAATCACCCTCAAGCTCTCAAGAATTTTCGAAAATCTCTCAAAGGATGAACCTCAAATTCTCGAAAATAATGATGATGATTATTAATCATTGACCTAGATTTAATCTCTTACCTCATATTTATAATGCATTACCATAATCCTATATGGAAATTACCATAATCCCATATGGAAATTACCATAATCTCATATGGAAATTACTATAATCCTTTATGGAAATTACCATAATCCCATATGGAAATTACCATAAACCTTTATGGAAATGATTATTACCATAATCTTATATGGAAAGGATCTATGCATATCCCATAAATATAATAATATCTTTATAGGATAAAGAGAATCAAATCCTTGCCTTGTAGAGCATAGGGCCTATTTTGCCTAGCTTACGGGCTGGATGGGCAAACCAGGATCAAATGCAAGGAATAAAGATGGGCCTCAAATAAATTAATTATCTTATGTTCATTAAAAACATAAATTAATTTATAAACATTTATTCATGCCACTAGAGAATAAATGCTGACTTACCCTTTATTACCGAAGTTGAGTCGGGCTTGCACTTAGACATTACGAATCCCGTATTTAAGATATCGAACGCTCATTAATTATTTATAGATTCATCGCTTAAAATAATTAATATCTTTAATTCCTTAAGTAGTACCACTCAACCTTATTATTGTACTTGAGCTAACTCAACCGCAGAGTTTAGTACAATAAACCTTTGAGCTCCTTAAGGGACGCCATCATCCTAAACGGATACGGTGACTGACATGATAACTAGCATGACATACAAGACCGCCACCACCCAAGACGCGGAGAATATTGGGTTAGAACATATAACCTCACCCATAACAAGTCAAAGTGATGGTCAAGAACTCATACTCATCTAATACCTTATTGATGTTTAGATCATCGTAAGTCACCGAGATCTTGGTTCTTCATGACGGTCAGATAGAAGAACTCATCTCACTGTGATCCTTCGATACGTCAAAGACGTACCAGCATAGACAAGCAACCAAGTCAAGTCACTTCTTATCTATACTGCGACTTTATACCGACAACTCGTCCTCAAGTTGTCTCACCGTGAAACTTTTATATCTCATTAAGCTCGACCAATCATACATACTTCTGTGATCTTCTACACACTGTATGATCTAACTTATATATGAGATAAGAGGACACAGATATATGCAATCAAGTATTCATTTCAGATAGAGATTGTAATAGTGGTAACAGGAAACATTGTATACAAGCTCAACCAAAACCGCTTTCGAATACAAATCCAACAATCTCCCAATTATACTAAAGCAAACTTTTAGTATACAATGTGTCTCTACTAGCTATTACAAAAAAACCATCACTTTGCTTCTCCCACTTATACAAAAGTTTCCTTTCTAAGTGGGTGTCATCAACACAATCCAAGTCCTCTAACGTGTCCATCGTAGACTTTTGCGGCGAGCTCTTCGTGAATGGATCCGCTAGGTTATCCGTCGATCAATCTTTTCAATCAGCACGTCACCCTCGCCTAACGATTTCTCGTATGACATGGTACTTTCTCTCTATGTGTTTGGTCGCCTTGTGGGTCCGTGGTTCCTTCGAGTTTGCCATCGCACCGAAAGTTATCACAAGAAACTATGATACTCTTGGGCAAACCGGTACCACACCTAGATCCATGAGGTAGTTCTTGAACCATCAGCCTCCTTAGAAGCCTCCGGCGGCTTCATATTCGGCTTCCATGGTAGAGTCCGCATGCATCATTGCTTTGCATACGGCCCACCTCCCAAGGTAAACACATAGCCGAGGTAGACTTTTCTCATCACGGTCGACTTGGAAATCCAGTCTCAGATAACCCAAAGGCATTAGACTATCCGCATGGTAAACTAGCCTATAATCTCGAGTCATTTTCGGTACTTGAGTATATGCTTTCTGCGATCAATGAGCTTGTCCAGGTTAGATTGATATCTAGCTACTATGCCTACCGCATAGCGTATATCGGTCTCGTGCATAGCATTGCGTACATGAGACTTCCTACGGTGGAAGCGTAAGAACTTGTCTTATTTTCTCTATCTCATTCGCATCATGGGTATCATTGTCTCAGATAAAGCGAACGCCATATCCGAAAGGTAGCAATCCTTTCTTGGCGGTGCGCATACTAAAACGAGTAATCACGATGATCAATGTAAGACGCCCGAGATAAGCTCAACATTTTCTTCTTGCGATCTCGGTAAACCTTGATCCCAAGAATGTACGCATCTCCTAAGTCTTTCATTTGAAACCGATCGGATAGCCAACTCTTTACGCCCGATAATGACTTCACGTTGTTGCCAACTGAAGAATGTCATCTACATAAAGTGTAAGAAATACCACATTACCGTTGACATCTAAACGATACACACAACTCTCGCTAGGCAACTAGGTAAATCCATAGGACTTTACCACCTCGTCCAAACGTAAGTTCCATGATCTTGCATCATTGTCTTATATCGCCTCGCTGTTCGTCCATGGGTCGATTATTGCCTGTTCGTTTTCTGGGACTAAATCCAAAGATTCTCCCACGAACATAAATCGCTCGGGTTGACGAACAACCCCCCCACTACGACGAGGTGCTACAGGCACTATGGCAACGGTGGGTGCAGTGACTCGTGGTTCTCTATCTTGCACAACTTGCTGGGTAGGTACCACTTGTACGGTCGGTATCTCCAATGGAACTCGACCCACTTCAATTTCTTGAAGTATCTGGTGTCGATCCCTCCCACTAGACACGACATCTCGTACCTTTGGTCTAATCGGTGGTGGAATACGATCATCTTCTAATTCTTGAAAAATGATTTCAACTTAGGATTTCTGATTTTTCATGTAGTCCTCTTCTAAGAATCGGGCATTAGTGCTAATAATGACCTTCCGATCCTTAGGACTATAGAATAAACCACCTTCGTTCCTCTAGGATAGCCAATAAAATGACCTTGCGGCGGATCTAGCCTCCAACTTGTCGCCTTCTTGTTCAGACATGTGCCGGATCGCCCATATCCTTATGTGGCTTAAACTAGGCTTGCGCCCAAATCACAACTCAAAAGGGGTCTTTTCGATCGACTTGGACGATACTAGATTTAGCAAGTATGTCGCCGTTTCTAAGGCATATCCCGTAACGAAATAGGCAATATTGCATAACTCATCATTGATCTAACCATTTCCAAAAGAGTCATATTTCTTCGCCCGACACACCATTTTGTTGTGGTGTGCCGGTGAAATCTTGTTTGGAGGTAATCCCATACTTACTAGATAGTCCATGAACTCGTTCTCGAGGTATTCGCCACCGCGATCGACCATGATGACTTGATACTCTTACCAAGCTTCGTCTCCACTTCCGCCTTAAACTTTTGAATTTCTCAAAGCATTCGGACATGCGGTGAAGCGGTATACATATCCGTACCTTGAGTAATCGTCAATGAAAGTGACAAAATACCGTACCCTCCACGAGTTTGTGTGGACATCGGTCCACACAGTCGAATGGACTAACTCTAACATTTCTTTCGCTCTATAACCTTCGCTTTGAAGGGTCCGGTCGACATCTTACCTTCTATACAGATTCGCAGACCGGAATGGAGTAATCGTGAGATTACCCAACGCCCATTCTTAGCCGTCTTTGGATCCTATTTAGATTGATGTGACCTAATCTAAAATGCCGAGAAATGTGGTGTCATCTTCATGAAGAAAACTTTCTATTTCTAGGGTTTGAAGAAGATGCAACATAGTTATAGGTATTATGTTTTGCGAAATAGTATAAAGCGAATTATATAAAGTGCCAACACGATAACTTCGTCATTTCTTATGATAGAAACACCACTATCAAAAATAATGAATATCCATGAGTAAATAGTTTCAAAGCGAAACAAGGTTCCGTCGAAAATCCGACACATATAAAACGTCTTTTAAAACTAAAGCTGTTCTCTCAAACATAAAGTAACATCTCCGACCGCAACGGCCTCGACTTTCGCCGCGTTGCCCATGGAGATCGTTATCTCGCCATTACTCGACTCCCTTATCCGCAGAACCCCGCAAGGTGTAACAAACATGATCGATCGTGATTCGTGTCTACTACCCAAGAATGGGTAGAACAAGTTGCTAAACATGTTTCGTTACTAAAGCAAACGGCGTACTTGAGCCTTGAGCATAGGGCACTTAGCCTTCCAATGCCCGTCTTACCGCACTAAGCACTTGCCCTTCTCCTTGGCTTCTTCAAGCCTCCGTGGCACCATGTTCTTGCTCCCATTACTCCCACTATTTCCTTGCCTACCACCTTTGATGCCCCTTTTCTTTTCCATTTTGCAACGGAAAATTTGGGCCCTTAGATGTGCTAGCAAGCATGTGCTCCTTTGCCCATAACTCCTTCCGGCCACGAGATCATCGAGCAACCGACTAAGTGTATACTCGCCTTGCTCATGATCGCATTCACGCCGAAAGTTCTCAAAAGACTTGGGCGGTGTATTGAGGATGATATCGACCTTGGCTTCGCCAATACCTCCTCCCAACCGATCAAGACTATCCATGAGATGAGTCGTGTGGGAGACATGTTCATGGACCGAACTTCCTTCTTCCATCTTACACGCCAAGATTTCTCTCATTGTGTGGAAGCGGATCGTCCGATCCGATCGCCCTAACTTACTCTCGAGACTTGACCAAATATCGTCGCGTCTACCATCGACCGATCTGCGGTACGCAAGCCTTTGGAAATAGTAGTCATCATATAGCATTTAGCCATATTGTTTGACTTATTCCAAAGTCTCGCTTGACTCTTGTTGCTCATTAGTCGATCGTCGATAAGGGCATCGGGTTTAGGAGTAGTGAGAACAAACATGTGTTCTTCAATGATAAGAACATATTCCATGTTTCGCTTCCACTCGATAAAATTTGGACCGGATAACGGATTTTGTGCGAGCATATTGATAATCGGTAAAGAGACATATCCGAAATGATAATGTAAACACATAAGCATACGATCGCACATAATTCGTAACAATAATATTGTAACCTTTTGATAAAACAATATTAATGAAACCTCCAATCGCCCAAGGAATCCCACATGCAAGCCACGCGTGTGGGCGTTACACATGAACCCCGACTGCACTAAAATTCACCTTTAGTCGTTTAATTTCAATCCATGTTAACTTATCCTTATGACAAATGAAATTAACGATTGGACCTTACTGACCACATCACTATCGCAAGAAGGGACTTCACGGAAGTTGTACTTGAGGTGATGCCTAAGCAATGACCACAATTTTAACAAATGAGAAAATGAATTCTTAGAATCGACATACTCACTAGGACCATACCGCCCAATTCAAATTCTTTTGTTATCTCATTTTATATCTATCACTAGAGAACTTATGAAAATCGCACATGCAAGCCCGCGCGTGTGGACGCCATACATGAAACTCCCACTCTCAATAGATTTAAAATGTTTTATTTAGAAATCTCATCTAACAAACTTATGATAAACAAGTGCAAGCAAGCAATGCGTGTGACGTTTACTCACAAGCGTATCACTTTGTTTAGAGATCAAAAGTGGAGGTCTTGACATTTTAATTTAAAAATTAATTTGTCGGTTTGCTTGCTTAGTCTTTTGTACAAAAGGTTTGTCCATGCAGATCACGTAATCCTAGCATGCTTTTCTATAGAACTCAACATGTAAAACATGCTCGCAGTAATTCCAAAATATGCTTGAAAACGCGATAAACCTAGCATGCTTACTATGCGCATCCAATTACGAAAACACGTAAAGGTTCGTCAACGTAATTTAAACATACATAGTATGCTATCTGCATTATTTAAACATCCACGACATGCAATGAACGATAAAAATAAAATAAAACGCTCATCGTGGCCCACTCGTGGAATCGCACTTTCCCGCCAATCTATTACATAGAATTGCAAAATGCAGATCTTTATAATCTTCGACAGGCCTCGCGTACGTGCACGGACCGGATTCAAACGGGCCTCGCGTGCGGGCGCGGACGGGACTCGTCAAAACAGATTCGGCCGGAAAAATGGATCCGGCTCGCCCGTCACGCGGCACGTCCGCGAGCGCGCGTGCACGCCTGCGTGCCATCGCCCGCACACCGTGCGACCGCTTTTTCCGCCGCCTCGATCTGGCCGCTTTCGTCTTCGTTCTTCTTTGCGATAAGATTTATAGGAAAAATCTAATCTAACCACGGATTTTCTCGTGGTGAAAAACAAAATCCGATAAAATAAAACGAGCCACGATGAGCAGCGGATCCAACAATTAATTAAGCGCGCGTAATAATCAAACGTGAATTAATCCAACAGAGCCAAGAATGCGATCCTAGGCTCGATACCAATTGTAGGAAAACTATGTTTAGCCTCTCCGATGATCTATCTTCGATGTTTAATTCACCATACATTGATTATATACCTAGTATGCACCTATATAATTAATTGCAACACGCTGGGTTTTTCGTGTTTACCTTTGAATCTGCCGAGGTGGATCGGGAAGAACGGATCGAGACTCGTGCTTTGACCTTCCGGATCTGTATCCCGGTTGCCCAATCTCCAACGCCGAGTGAGGACGATCTATGGAGAATGCTTGGAAAATCACCTCAAGCTCTCAAGAATTTTCAAAATCTCTCAAAGGATGAACCTCAAATTTCGAAAATAATGATGATGATTATTAATCATTGACCTAGATTTAATCTCTTACCTCATATTTATAATGCATTACCATAATCCTATATGGAAATTACCATAATCCCATATGGAAATTACCATAATCCTATATGGAAATTACCATAATCCCATATGGAAATTACCATAAACCTTTATGGAAAGGATTATTACCATAATCTTATATGCAAAGGATCTATGCATATCCCATAAATATAATAATATCCTTATAGGATAAAGAGAATCAAATCCTTGCCTTGTAGAGCATAGGGGCCGATTTTGCCTAGCTTATGGGCTGGATGGGCCGACCAGGATCAAATGCAAGGAATAAAGATGGGCCTCAAATAAATTAATTATCTTATGTTCACCAAAACATAAATTAATTTATAAACATTTATTCATGCCACTAGAGAATAAATGCCGACTTACCCTTTATTACGAAGTTGAGTCGGGCTTGCACTTAGACATTACGAATCCCGTATTTAAGATATCGAACGTCCATTAATTATTTATAGCATTCGATCGCTAAAATAATTAATATCTTTAATTCTTAAGTAGTACCACTCAACCTTATTATTGTACTTGAGCTAACTCAACCTGCAGGGTTTAGTACAATAAACCTTTTGAGCTCCTTAAGGGGACGTCATCATCCTAAACGGATACGGTGACTCGATACAGATAACTAGCATGACATACAAGCACTGCCACCACCCAAGATGCGGAGAATATTGGGTTAGAACATATAACCCTCACCCATAACAAGTCAAAGTGATGGTCAGCAACTCATACTCATCTAATACTTTATCGAGGTTTAGATCATCGTAAGTCACCGAGATCTTGGTTCTTCACAACGGTCGATAGAAGAACTCATCTCATCGTGATCCTTCGACACGCCGAGACGCATCAAAGATAGACAAGCAACCAAGTCAAGTCACTTATCTATACATGCAGCCTATACCGACAACTCGTCCTCAAGTTGTCTCACCGTGAAACTTTTATATCTCATTAAGCTTGACCAATCATACAGACTTCTATGATCTTCTACACAATCGTATGATCTAACTTATATATGAGATAAGGGACATAGATATATGCAATCAAGTATTCATTTCGGATAGGAGATTGTAATAGTTGTAACAGAAACATTGTATACAAGCTCAACCAAAACTGCTTCAAGATACAAATCCAACAAGAAAGTCCTATGGATTTACCCGGTTGCCTAGCGAGAGTTGTGTGTATCGTTTAGTGTCAACGGTAATGTGGTATTTCTTGCACTTCACGTAGTTGACATTCTTCTATTTGGCAACAATGTGAAGTTGTTATCGACGTAAAGAGTTGGTTATCCGATCGGTTTAAATGAAAGACTTAGGAGACGCGCGACATTCTTGGGATCAAGGTTTACCGAGATTGCAAGAGGAAAATGTTGAGCTTATCTCGGGCGCCTTATATTGATCTTGTGATTACCGTTTTAGTATGCGGACCGTCAAGAAAGGATTGCTACCTTTCCGACATGGCGTTCCTTTATCTAAAGGGATCACCCATGACCGCAAAAAGATAGAGGAAATGAGACAAGTTTCCTACGTTTCGCCAGAGGAAGTCTCATGCATGCAATGCTATGCACGAGGCCGATATCTCGCTATGCGGTGGGCATAGTGGCTGATATCGATCTAACCTCGACAAGCTCATTGGATCATGCGGTAAGCATATATTCAAGCACGAAAAGGACTCGAGATTATAGTGGCTTACCATGCGAGATAGTCTAATGCCTTTGGGTTATTCGGACTGGATTTCCAATCGACCGTGATGAGAAAATGTCTACCTCGGCTATGTGTTTACCTTGGGAGGTGGAACCGTATCCTAGCTGAGTGCAAAGCGGCGATGCATTGCGGACTCTACCATGGAAGCCGAATATGTAGCCACTTGGAGGTGCTAAGGAGGTCAGATGGTTCAAGAACTACCTCATGGATCTAGATGTGGTACCTGATTTGCCCATGAGTATCATGGTTTACTGTGATAACTCAGGTGCAATGGCAAACTCGAAGGAACCACGGATCCACAAGGCAAGCAAACACATAGAGAGAAAGTACCATGTCATACGAGAAATCGTTAGACGAAGGGACATCTTGATTGCAAAGATTGATACGACGGATAACCTAGCGGATCCATTCACGAAAGCTCGCTGTAATAAGTCTACGCTGGGCACGCTAGAGAACTTGAATTGCGCTAGATGGCACCCGCTAAAGCCCGCCGCAATAAGTCTACGTCGGGCACGTTAAAGGACTTGAATTGCGCTAGATGGCACCGCTAAAGCTGCGAAGAATAAGTCTACGCCGGGACGTTAGAGGACTCGAATTGCGCTAGATGACACCCACTTAGAAAGGAAACTTTTGTATAAGTGGGAGAAGCAAAGTGATGGTTTTGTTTGTAATAGCTAGTAGAGACACATTGTATACTAAAAGTTTGCTTTAATATAAGTGGGAGATTGTTGGATTTGTATCTTTGAAAGCGTTTTGGTTGAGCTTGTATACAATGTTTCTGTTACCACTATTACAATCTCCTATCTGAAATGAATACTTGATTGCATATATTTGTGTCCCCTTATCTCATATATAAGTTAGATCATACAGTGTGTAGAAGATCACATAAGTCTGTATGATTGGTCAAGCTTAATGAGATATAAAAGTTTCATAGCAGAGACAACTTGAGGACGAGTTGTCAGATAGTCATGGTATAGATAAGAAGTGACTTGACTTGGTTGCTTGTCTATGCCGGTGCGTCTCGACGTATGAAGGATCACGGTGAGATGAGTTCTTCTATCGACCGTCGTGAAGAACCAAGATCTCGGTGACTTACGATGATCTAAACCTCGATAAGGTATTAGATGAGTATGAGTTGTTGACCATCACTGACTTGTTATGGGTGAGGTTATATGTTCTAACCCAATATTCTCTGCATCTTGGGTGGTGGCGGTTTGATGTCATGCTAGTTATCTCAGACGAGTCACCGTGATCTGCTTAGGATGATGACATCCCTTAAGGAGCTCAAAGGTTTATTGTACTAAACTCGCAGTTGAGTTAGCTCAAGTACAATAATAAGGTTGAGTGGTACTACTTAAGGAATTAAAGATATTAATTATTTTAAGCAATGTAATGCTATAAATAATTAATGGACGCTCGATATCTTAAATACGGGATTCGTAATGTCTAAGTGCAAGCCCGACTCAACTTCGGTAATAAAGGGTAAGTCATCATTTATTCTCTAGTGGCATGAATAAATGTTTATAAATTAATTTATGTTCGGGTCGAACATAAGATAATTAATTTATTTGAGGCCCATCTTTATTCCTTGATTGATCCTGGTCGGCCCATCCAGCCCGTAAGCTAGGCAAAATCGGCGCCCTATGCTCTACAAGGCAAGGATTTGATTCTCTTTATCCTATAAGGATATTATTATATTTATGGGATATGCATAGATCCTTTCCATATAAGATTATGGTAATAATCATTTCCATAAAGGTTTATGGTAATTTCCATATGGGATTATGGTAATTTCCATATAGGATTATGGTAATTTCCATATAGGATTATGGTAATGCATTATAAATATGAGGTAAGAGATTAAATCTAGGTCGTTGATTAATAATCATCATCATTATTTTCGAGAATTTGAGGTTCATCCTTTGAGAGATTTTCGAAAATTCTTGAGAGCTTGAGGTGATTTTCCAAGCATTCTCCATGGATCGTCCTCACCGACGCTGGAGATCGGGCAACCGGATACATCCGTAGGTCAAAGCACGAGTCTCGATCCATTCCACTCGACAGATTCAAAGGTAAACACGAAAACCCCAACGTGTTGCAATTAATTATATAGGTGCATGCTAGGTATATAATCAATGTATAGTGAATTAAACATCCAAGATAGATCCTGGAGATGGCTAAACATAGTTTTTCCTACAAATACTACCGGTTTCTTTATTTTCCTTTCCAAAATTACTATAGTTCCATCTTATTAACACGTTACGTAAAACAAATTAAATCGACGTGTTAAATGATGTTTTCACTACTTCGAAAATAAAAAAGAAAAGAAAATCCATGACTTTCATAAATATAGAAGGCAATTCATGAAGGACAAATTATTGCTTAAATCCTAAATTATTGGTTTTATACTAGAAATATCCTAAATTATTACTAATTAGGTCAATCAAATACTCAAACTATTGAAACTAACAAAAATATCCTGAAACTCAATATTTAACGTCGGAAAACTGACCTGACTCATCGATGACAACATTAAAGTTTAATAGAGAGAAGTAAAAATATTTCTTCTTCCTCTTCTTCTTTAGCTCTTGATCCTCCTCTCTCTCTCTCTCTCTCTCTCTCAAACACATAATCACGTTACAGTACTAATATGAACAATGGACCAGGACAGGGACATGGGACATGATGATTAGAATCATCTCACTTCTTCAACATACAAAAAGCGTTGCCTCTGTCGCCGCCACAACTACTTTGATCCTTCTTTACTTACAACCGTTATCCCACCGAGCATTTCACTTGCTTTTTCCCATCCTACCTCTGCGAGCGCCTCACCACCCTAGTCAATTCATCTTCTAACACCTTCTAATCCTCCCACCACCCTCATGCGGTGGTGGTAATAAAATCCCTCTTCTCCTCTCAGCATCCGCCTCCAAAACACTCAAGCCTCTTCCTCCTTCCCCGAGTTGCATCGCATCAAGTTGTTCTCACATCCAAGAACAAAGCTTTGGGCCAAATCTTTGAGCCCCAAAGGAAAACTTGTCATGTTAGAGTGAGAAACACTTTTTGGTTCGTCGTTGACTGTCTTAAACACTTGTGTGCTTTTGTCGAAGAAGTTTGTCGCTCAAATGAGAAAGAGAAATATGTGGAATTTTTTCCTCTTAATAAATTCGCTTAAAAATATCGTTGCATCGGGAGCCACGCCAATTTTTCAATACCGTAAATTTACTTTCGTGACACTTTTATTAGTTTTATTATAGTTTAGGCATTTGATTGCAATTTTCTATATAGTTCAAGATATTTTTCTACACACTAATAATTTAGGATTTAATACGTAATTTGCCCATTCAAGAATGTAGAAAGAAGTACGATAGGCAATAAAAGAGAATAAACAAAATGTGAGGTTGTCTCCTATGCGGATGTCTGTATATAGGGATATTGATATTTTTTTCGGTGCAAATGATATTTTTTCTTCTTCAAAGTAAATGATATTTTCAATTATTAAAGAATAAAAAAATAAATGATATTTTTCTTCAATATAAATAATATATTTCCTAAAAACAAATGATACTTTATCTTTACATATCGTACGTTCGGATATACATGAACTTTTGTGTCGAAACATACGGAATTCTTACCTTACAAAATCAATTCTTCACCATCAAGAAATTATTTTACGTTTTGCAATCAAATGCATCCTAACCTAACATAAATTTATGAAAAAGAAGAGAATCACTATTACTTAAATGCATATATAGCTAGGGATGTCAATCGGGCTAACCCGCTCGGGTTCGGCTAACTTACTCGGGTTGTCGGGTTATTCGGTTCGGCTATTCGGGTTGACATTTTTCGGGTTAGAAAAACTCAACCCTAACCCTAAACTCTCGGGTTTCGGGCTAACCCATCGGGCCAGAAAGCTTTATATATATATATATATATATATCAAATATTTTATATTAAGCGTTGGAGTAAAAACAAATAATTGAAAAATAAATATAATACATTCCACAAGTTCTTTTTAATCTTATTATACTAACTTTGAATAGCAAACAATAAAAATTAAAAATAGTGCTCATACTTAAATTCTTTTTTCTAATATGCTTTAATGTCCGCATTCCATGTAACTAAATGATCTCTAATAATATAATACAATTATAGCGTAATTAAAACTAATATCTATAAAATTTTAATAAGTTAATTCAATATAATACTATTTAAAATATATTACAATATCAAAATTAGAAAATAATGCTCACAACTAAATTATTTTTTAATATATCCGAATATTCATATTCCATAATAATTGATTCACTATTTTTTTGTAACTTTTAACAACACTATGAATATCTTCTATAATTTCTTGATAGTTGTAGGGATGTTAATCGGGCCAACTTCACGGTTGGGTTAACCCACTCGGGTTGTCGGGCTATTCGGTTCGGCTATTCGGGTTGACGTTTTTTTGGGTTATAAAATCCAACCTTAACCCTCTAATCAGATCGGGCTATTCGGCCACCGTGGGCTTTGACCCATATTGACATCCCTATATATAGCCAATATTAAAATTTATGAAAAAGAAGAGAATCACTATCACTATTACACCGTTTATAATAATAGACTTCAAAATTTAAAATTTTAAAAATCCCGAGTGCCCACATTAATGTTGGGCAGGCAAATATTTGATCATGCGAAAAAAGAAACACAATCCGAATATTTTTCAAGCCAGCCAGTCTCCATCCATTCCTTCAATTTCCTCAATGTCCATGCTGCAAATGATAACAAAAATAAATTAAATTAATTTAAGAATCGATTATGTAAATTAGACACAATAAATTACGAAATACAATAATATATTTTTAAGAAACATTAATAAGACACGCAAGGCTATATAAGAAGTCCACGAAGAAAGAGAACAATTGGCACTGAAAACAATAATATTGCAAACTATTTAATTAATTTCCAGTGTCAGAGGAAATAAGAAAATCACACCATATAATCAGCAAAGTTTAATGTGTTTTTCCGGTTGCAATAGAAAAAGAAATGGTCTGATGTACAGATGTCATCATATAAAAATAATGATATTTTTTTTAATATAAATAATACTTTTATTCAATATATATAATATTTTTAAATTATAATATAAAAAGTAAATAATTTTTTTTTAATATAAATAATATTTTTATCTGTGATGTGAACAACAAATGTACATAAATTTTTGTATAGAAAAAATATATATAAACTGGGATAATTGTGCGATTGGTACCCATTATCCAATACCTCAGCCAAAAATTGTTTTTCCTTTTCCTTTTTCTAATGAAGAATACCTCGACTTAAATGGATATTAATTATATGGCGATCCAGTATTTTTAATTAGGTCTACATTATTTAATCAATTAGGATAAACAGTTAACAATTAACATTTGAAATGAGAGGACTTAACACTTAAAGATTATGAGGTGTTCTCTTGTACATTAATTTGTACATGCAAACTTCGATAAATTTTTTTGATGTAAATGATATTTTTTAAATTATAGTAATGTAAAAAGCAAATGGTATTTTTCTTTAACATAAAATTATAATTTTTAATAACAAATGATACTTTTATCCGTCCATACGATACATACGGATACACAAGAGTTTTTGTGTAAGATAATTGCTCGTTTCATAAAATCTATTTCAATAGTATATATTTATTTATACATAAAACAAACTTCACAAGAAAGTGAAAAAAGATCATAAAAATAGAGGATTTTATTTCTTGCCGTTTAATGAAAGCCAAAAACATGTAAGTTTTTTGGGAAAGAAAATTGTAGCTTTTAAATTCTGAAAAAAGAAAAAATGTAAGAGAAAAAGCTGGAAACCACCGATCCTTGATCCTTATCCAATAAAACAATCAAAATCCAATAAATAAATTTCATCTCTTGTTATCCACCTCAGTCCACCAGTAAAGACTAAAGAGGAACATTCGATGTGCAATTGTTTCTTCCCTTCAAAAATAAAATAAAATTGTGCAATTGTTTCTGCAAATTTCAAGTATAAGGTTTAAATAATAAATAAATAAAAGAAGATAAATAATACTCCATAATTTTGTTGTTGCATTTCAAGGAAAAAAATGTGAAACTAAATTCTTACCATGGCAAAACAGAGACCTGAAAGAAATCTTGATCATCGACATTCTGAAAGCAGCTCTCATTAGCATTCAACCATGGCGGAAATTCCATCACTTCATCAAACGGAGAGCCCACAATTTCCTCCTCTCTCTTCCTCACCTCCAATGCCCACACAATCCAAGAACTCGAACCCGGGCTGGATCTCCAGCGGCGGCGGCGGAGGAGGAGGGAGGAAGAAGACGACGACGGAGACGACGACAAGTAAATCGAAGAATTGGTAAAGTCATGCAGGTTGAGATTGAGGCCCAGAGCTTGGCTAGGCAGCGCAAAATCAAGATTCTCGAGAAAAACCGGCGGCGGAGGCGGAGGAGGAGGAGCGGTTGGAGCAGGCCAAGAACAGAAATGAACATCGGCATTTGAAGCGTAGATTCTGGGATTCCTCCTTGATGTCTGCTCTGTCTGAAAATCTGGGTGCGATTGGATGATTTCTTGCTGCTGTTGTTTCATGGCGGCTCTGTGGAGTTTGAGGGCGGTGACGATTTCTCTGCGAGCTTCGGCCATGTTTAGAAGCTTCTCTTGGTAAGGTTTTCTTGTCTGAAGCCTTCTTCTGACTTGCTTCTTGTGCTTTAGCGGCGGAATCTGATGCTGATGTTGTTGTTGTCGTTGGGCGTTCGTCGGCGGTGGATCTAGATCTGCTTCTTTCTCTCTCATGCTGCTTCTCGAGGAGGCGAGTTGCTTCACGAAGCTGCGAATGTAAGCACCTGATAGATAGGGTTGTTTTAGATTATTCACATCGTCTCCACCATGGTTTTCTGATTTTGCTATCTTCATTGTATTCATCTCTCTGGAGATTATATATTATTAGAAGGAAAAGTGGATCATTTTCGCAGAGGGTTGTTTATATATAGATAGATGACGACATAAATATCGTTGTTACACAATTTATGAACATCTATTACGACTCATGCACTTCATATTATGCTTTTTAGGAGTTAACTGCTATCAACTTCTATCGCATCTGCAATTTCAAATGTTCCAATAATGCTAATATCCTTAATCTTTTGTCCTCGGGGAGTTGATATGGTATTCTGGGCATTGTCAAATAATGGTTGCACAGTTTTGATACTGTTGATTTGGTAGTATTAGCTCAATATGCTAATTTTCCGGGGATAAAAAAATATTGGGTGTCAGTCTTACAAGAAGTAATATTATTGCAATGTTTCAAATAACACGTTAGAGTTACAAAAATAGATGAAAGCTCATGTAGTAATTGACAATTAATCACTTTTTTTTTAATATTTTTCTTCTTATATTTCATAAATTAATATGACCAAGATCGTCAAATTTACAAACTACATAAAATCATGAAACTTAATTTGATAATTTTATCCCTCCTTTTAAAGTTAAAGAGGAAAAGGATAAATTAGATTTTAATTGTTATATAATTTGTTAATTTGATAATTCTTATCACAATTTATAAGATTTGAGAAAAGATAATTAAATAAAAATTCCAACGCAGACTACATGAAACAATGCTTATGATAGATGTTCACAACTAGTGGGTGGCTGTTGTGATAAAATTAAGTACACACAAAGTGTACATAGTTTTGACAAGTAATAAAATTGAAATATTTCAAGATGTCTCCACAAGGAAAGTATATCCCTTGTTCTATTGCTGAGTTTTAGAATATGATGCATCCTTTTCAAATTGCGGTTGCCCTCCTCTTGACTAGTACCTAGCTTTCCCATTTGGCATTATATGACTAAGTTGCCCTTCTCTTGACTAGTACCAAAAGCATATTAATTTACTTTATTTTTTATTTTTTTGCAAGTAGCTCAATTTGACCAATGACTTTACAAATCGCAACTCTAACTCACAAAGACGAAAAGCTAAACAAACAATACAAAAGACTAAAAAAACACAGAAAATATGCATCAAACTCTATTTTAAAACTTAAAACATGTAAATAACTCTTTATAGGATAGTTATAAGCAGCATCTCACTTTTCTCATTATTTTTGGACATTCTTTTTTGGATATTTTTGCCTATTTTGGCAATAAACTAGGTTGTTCTTGTTGTGGTTGCGGCCACTTAGTTCTGTTGTGAAAAGTTTTAATGAGTGGGTTGAAATTGACCTGTTGCTGCAGCTAAATGTCAGCTTGTATTGTATTAGTTGTAGCGTAGATTACTGACCAAGTATTTAAGTATGATAAGATGGTATAGCTCTTCTTTCATACTACAATAGTTTACAGACCTAAAAAACCATTTTTTTATTTGCCAATCTGGATATATCTTGCTGCGGTTCAAGTGTATACGTCGTCTTACGCGAATTATTTGAAGTGGGAATTAATAAATATCTTCAAAATAAATGATTTCACGAGATAACTAGCTTGTGCCAAAATGTAACTATATTTTATAGGTATATTTATTAGAAAAATCAGCACTTTTATTGGTTTTAAACTTTTAATAGTTATTTTTGTAGCAATTCACATATTTCTTGTTTTTCATGCGTGTCACGTCTATAATATTCTTTTTGTAAAACAACATCTTTCTCGTATATATGGACAACACAAAGCCAAACACTGAGAAAATTGCAAATTAAAAATTTGTATACACTGCATGCTATTAACTGCTATAAATTGAAATCGCAAACTAAAGTAAAGATAACTTTTTTATGTCACTTGACTCTTGTATTTTACTTAATATAATGATATGATAGTTATTTATAATAGAGAAAATAGTCTCCAATGGACGTGCTTGCCAATTGATGATTTCTTCCATATTGTCTCTTTATATATATATATATATATATATATATATATATATATATGTATGCTCACATTTTCTGCCCTAGGGAGTGGGGGTATTTTTAGCTGAGTGGTTCTATCTTCGAATTTCATGAATATCTATAAACTGAACTGTTTTATATATAAAATTCTTTTGATGCGGTTTAACTTGATTTTCTGATAGTTTGTAGGTTGTTACACAAAAATCAGTGTTATGAAGTGCAACTTTGAGCAGTGATTGCATGCAGATTTCCATCGTCATAGAAAATATTATGCATCTTGACTTCACTTTTCCCATGCAATTTGCATTTTTATGTTGTTCGTAAGTTATTATGCATAAGTAAACTTCTACTTATAGTATACCCTTAACGACTAGCTTTGGGGGAGAAGAAAAACATTCCCTCCGTCCATAATAAGTGTATTGTGAATGATACAAATTTTAATAAAATTGTTGGTGGGTGAATTTTAATAGAAAAAGAGTCCCACTGGGGACAGCCCAATGGTTAAGGTGGATTCCTGTGGCCGAGAGGTCACAGGTTCGAACCCCACCAAACATCTCTATATGGGTTTGAGTCTATCACACTTGGTTTTCCAAGTGTGGTTTACCTGTCCTGTGTGGTTTGTAAGCTATTGCACAGGAACGTGGGGTTTACCCAGTGCACACCTAAGGTAGCGACTGCGGGTTCCCTATGATACCAAAAAAAAAGTAATATACTTATCATGCATGGACATTGAATAATAATTGGTTGTGATGTTGAATAATAAAAAGTAGTATGATAAAAAAGAAAGTAATATACTTATCGTGGACATCGAACAAGATAAGAGGTGGTCTCCTGTGCGCGCCCGCGCACAGTGAGACCACTTTATTTAATTAATTAGTTAATATTTTAATTAAGTAGTTAATTAATCTTAATTAATTAATTAAATCTAATTAAAATTAATTAATTTAATAAACTTTAATTTTAAATTAATAAATATAATTTTAAATTAATATATCTTAATTTTGAATTAATAAATTCTAATTTTGAATAATAAACCCTAATTTTGAATTAATAAATCCTAATTGAAAATAATAAACCCTAATTTTGAATAATAAACTCTAATTATGAATTAATAAACCCTAATTATGAATTAATAAACCCTAACTTTGAATTAATAAACCCTAATTGTTAATTAATAAACCCTAATTATGAATTAATAAACCCTAATTTTGAATAATAGACCCTAATTTTGAATTAATAAACCCTAATTATGAATTAATAAACCCTAACTTTGAATTAATAAACCCTACTTGTTAATTAATAAACCCTAATTATGAATTAATAAACCCTAATTTTGAATAATAAACCCTAATTTTGAATTAATAAATCCTAATTGAAAATAATAAACCCTAATTTTGAATTAATAAACCCTAATTATGAATTAATAAACACTAATTATGAATTAATAAACAAAATATAAAAAATAAAATAATAAACACATGCGGCGTCAGCTGCCACAAGCACACAAGTGTTTGTCACAAGATAATTGTAATACAATTATGGTGGATGAAGATAGTGTTAGCAATTGTTCCGCTGTAGCGGTTTAATTGGTACACTGTGAAAGTGTTGAAAAAAAATCATGACTTCCGCTATAGCTGTTTAATACAATTATCGTGGATGAATATAGTATTTACAAACTATCACGAATGGATTAAAATCACCATTTCCTTATAAAACAAATGGAAAAGATTGCGGATAATATATTCCTGCCGAATATAATGAGTGATAGCTAGTTTCAGAGGATCTATACAATCTTCTCCCTCGATTCCCTATAGATCGAGAAAACATTGATTCGTGTATTATTATAAGTACTATTAAATACATTATTAATGTACAATAAAATCATAATGAACTAATTCTATACACTTCAACTATCAACATCGATGATACCAAAATAAAATCTAAACCACAAGTTACAATATAAGCACATATTATTAGTGAAATCGCCGTCAAATATAATTAAGTTATACATTGATGCGACCATGATGATACTAAAATAAAATATGATATTATTGATAGACCTTCGTCACCATTAGGGCCACGGAAGATGCTGACGTTGGTGGGAGGAATGAATTCAATCGCCGTTGTAACAACCTCTTCTTTTAGTTTTTATTTTAATTTTCTCTAATGATTATTTTTGTTAGAAATTACTAACATTTGATTCTCCAACATTCAGTATTTGAGAATTTTTAAATGCTCAACATGATTAGAGAAACAAAGAACTTGGACATATAGAGAGGACATACATGTCCTATACCTTCATCCCATTTTTTTCAGTTCTTATTTCAAATCATGCACCTTTTCTTGCACAACACTTTCTTTTTCTTCTTTTTGTCATAATCTTTCAAATCGAGAGAGGTCGCAAAAAGAAAAAGAAAAAGAAAAAAAATGGAGTATAATTACGTTCATATTCAACCATTTTTTTAATCTCACTTTCTCTTTATAGGATTTGTTTGGTTTGATGCAATTATTTTGGATATGAATTGACGAGCAAGTCTCTTGTGATACCATTTTATGGAATGGGTGTTTGGCTAAACTTATTTTAGAGAGTTTATAAGCTCCAAGAGCTTATAAGATGTTTCAAGAGCTTATAAGAGATAATGTATCAAGTGCTTATAAGTTGTTAAAGTGTTTGGATAATTGATCTTATAAGATAGAGAAAGAATCGTGAGTTAGAGAGAGAAAAATCATAGTTAGAGAGATAAAATTGACGAGATGTGAAGTTGATAGTGTATGTGTAGGAAATAACGAACTATAATAAGGTTATTTTGATAAATTTATGGTTGCTTATAAGTTTATGAAAAAATAAGTTATGGTTGACCAACTTATTTTTTAGGGGAGCTTATAAGCTGTTAGAACTTATTTTGTCAAACACTTTGCAACAGTTTATAAGCTCTTAAACAGCTTATAAGTTGTTTTAAAGAGCTTATAAGCTTAGCCAAACGCCGTCATATATGTTTAAGTATTTCATTGATTTGAGGAATGTGTTAGATGATGTGATTGGTTGGAATACAACTTTAAAATAGAAAATCTTGTTTAATTATAGGCGGAATGAAACAATTAACTTGAAAACAACCAATCTAATTTGAAATTTTGCAATTCAAATTACAGTATAATGATAAAATTATTATGTTTCATAATATTAAAATAGAGATAAAGCAATATTTAGTTGTGAAAAGTTAAGCTGACGTTTTTACTGAACCAAATTTTTGGTTCCACTAGTATATGTAGTAATCCAACCGTCCACATTAAATGTATCACAACCGTCCATATTAAGTGTTTAGGAAAATTGTATCCCTTTCATTTTTATGAAACTACTCTTTATTATTGAACCTCACAACTACTTATTATTTACTAGGTGTGGGCAACTGTTCGATTTCGGTTAACCGCGTACCTAATTTGTTTGAAAATAGAACCAAACTGAACCAATTTAGATTTTCGATTAACAAAAAATTAATTGGTTATTACGGTTCGAATTTCGATTAAACGAAAAACTGGAATAAAAATATCTAATCATTAAATAATAATTTTAGAAAACTAAATTTATTTAAAATAATTAATATAATAATTAAAAACTGAAATATCTTAAAACTGAGAATTAAAAATGATTTTTTAATTAATAAATATTTTTTTGATTTCGAACCAATCGATTATCGCTTAACTGATAACCGAAAAAAATTCAACTATGAAACCGAACACCAAACCATAACTGAATTTTTGATTTTCGATTAACCGATCGGAATCATTTCAGTTTCAGTTCAGTTTTGTTTTAACTGAGAACCGAATAATATCGAAAAAACCATTCTTATCACTCAAAACATAACATAAAATTGGATAATTTTTCCACTCAAATAATAGCTACCAATAACTCTATTGAAATCTGTGCAATCCACAGATGATACAAACCAAGAGAGTATAATATATTGTGAAAAAATGAGTGCAGATTACTCTGTTTCAGAGAGCCTATTCAGCTACACTTACTATTTTTGCTAGCTAGTAATAAATTATTATGCAAGTTGCATATTTTTTTAATTTATTTATTTTGCTTTGAAACACATGGAAGTCAAAAGAAAAAAATTGTACTTCCTCTATATATATTTAAAAAAAAGCGTCGGCCGCGAGAGTTTATTTCGTGCACAACTCTCTTAGAACACTATTATTTCAAATAGTATATATTTTGTTAATTATAAATATATATTCACATATGTAGATATTCAATAAACATTAATTAGTTGTGATATTTAAATTTTAAAAAATATTTGGATTAATACTCGCCGATATACCTTCCACAAACCCTGAAGAACGTGACACAATAATAAAAAGATATATATATAAAAATGGAGGAAGCCCTACAATATGTCGTTCTTCAATTAGAACCACACAACAATTATGAGTACTAATTTGGCTGTCTTAAACTCTTTTTTACTATTATTATTTCACCCAAAAGTTTATAGTTGTAGATCAACAATGTGATATGCACATGCTTAAAGAATTATTCGTTACAATGGGCGTCCTCCAGTTTGTCATCTAAGTCATAACTTTGTTCCCATTTCGCCATTTGTTTTAAAACATAGTAAATACATAAATTTCTAATTATTGTATTTAAAACACGTTCAAAATTTTCAATTAAGTATCGAAAATTTTGATTGATTCGTTAATTTTTTTCAACAAGTTATCATTGTTCGAGCCATTCAACATGTTTTACACTCGAAGTATTTTCAAAGGTGGATCTCTCCTTAGGGGGTGTTTGGCTAAGCTTATTTTAGAGAGCTTATAAGATATTTCAAGAGCTTATAATAGGTAATGTCTCAAGTTCTTATAAGTTGTTAAAGTGTTTGGATAATTGATCTTATAAGCTAGAGAAAGAATCGTGAGTTAGAGAGAGAAAATCATAGTTAGAGAGATAAAATTGACGAGAGGTGAAGTTGATAGTGTAGGTGTAGGAAATAACGAACTATAATAAGGTTATTTTGGTAAATTCATGGTTGCTTATAAGTTTATGAAAAAATAAGTTAGGGTTGACCAACTTATTTTTAGGGGAACTTATTTTCACAGCTTATAAGCTGTTTATGAACTTATTTTACTAAACACTTTGCAACAACTTATAAGCTCCTAAACAGCTTAAAAGATGTTTTAAAGAGCTTATAAGCTAAGCCAAACACCCTCTTAGGCACATGTCTCAAACTTGGCATTGTTGTTGACACACAAATGATAAATATGTTGTTGTTCCAATTAGAATTCGTCGTTATTAGTAAATATTGATCATCAATTAATATCCTATCAAATCATATTCTTTGATTTTTTCGAATCAATAATTTTGAACAATGAAAATTTACTTTTAAACAAATCGATCTAGATTTACAGTCGTTAAGAAATTGAGCATGTCTTAATTACAATAGATTGAAAGTTGGTGTATCTATGTAATCGTTATAAATTGAATAAAAAAGCCGTAATTTAAATGACAATTAACCTTGGTGCATGCATGTATTATAATAGTGTAGATTGGAGGCGAAAGATATGAGAGAAATGAATTACTAATAAGATGAACAGAATTAAATTGAAAATGGAAATGTTGCGAATCAAACTCGTCGCGCACAGATTTATATTGCGCGATGAGGAGCAGCGACAGCTCTAATATGGATAATATCCGAACCCACCGCCTTTAATAAGTCTCTCTCTCTTCTGAGAGAGAGAGAGAGAGAGAGTTGTGATTGGACGGCATGGATAGGAGAGAGCGGTGGAAATGTCTGTATTGAGTTTAACACAACACAAGGCTGCGAAACTTTAGTAATCATCCACTCACAATTGAGAGGGAGTTGTGATTGGACGGCATGGATAGGAGAGAGCGGTGGGAACTGTCTGTATTGAGTTTAACACAACACAAGTAGTGATGTAATCGAACCGAGCCGGCCGAACACCATCGTCTTCAAGCTTGGTTTGTTTAAGATCGGTAGAGTCTCGAGTTTTATTTATCGAATATTTCAACTCATGTTTATTCGAGCTTTAATCGAACTCAAACAAGTTTTCTAAATCTAGATATATGTTTAGAATATTGATTATTTTATTTTAAAATAAATTATTTTATCCATAATAACACAATATATTTATTGATTTCTTAGAACAAATAAAAATAGTTAGAGATTGGCACAATAATTACTAATTATAGAAAGAAAATAATTATATATAGTTAATAATTTAATATTTTCAAAGTAAATCAATTAACGAACTTGTTCACGAGCTAACGAGCCGAATACTATCATGCTCAAACTTGATTTGTTTAGCTAACGAGCTTCACTAAACGAACTTGAACGAACTTTTATCGAACCAGAATCAAGAATATTTCATGAATAAACTGGTTCATTTACCTCCCTAAACACAAGCCTGCGAAACTTTAGTAATCATCCACTCACAATTGAGAGGGAGTTGTGATTGGACGGCATGGATGGGAGAGAGCGGTGGGAACTGTCTGTATTGAGTTTAACACAACACAAGGCTGCGAAACTTTAGTAATCATCCACTCACAATTCATCATATCACCCACTTTTCTTTTCTTTTTATCGCTTGCAGAATATATCAATAAATTAATTGTTTTTGAATGATCAGTTTATAGTGGACCTATTTGATTTTCTAGAAACAAAAGATGACGTTTTGACGGATTTAATTTAATTAATTATAAATAAATAAATAATAGTAAACTACTTAATTTACTAGTTTTAGCAGCCACTCCTTCACTCTATTTTCTATACCTTTTCTCAAGACTATTTTATTAACACAATAACTATATATAGCATCGCTGGTTTCAAAATAAAGTTATAACTACGCTAATATTTTCGAGCAATTGATTTTATATATATTATCTCAAGGATCATAATTATTTTCTGTAAAATACATTATTGTTCAAACTATAAACTAATAATAGTTCTAAATTACAAATTGATTGGGTGAAAAATTGGTGATTAGAGGTAGGTACATAATATTAAACTATATATTCTTGCTTAAAACTGGAGAGCACGTTATATTCTTTTATTTATTTTTTAATCAATAAGGAATAATTATTTTTAGTCTCATTTTACAAATACACGTCATAATAATTACACTACATATAAAATTAACCACCACTGTTGCATAACTATTTCAAGACGTGTGTCACAAAGCAGTTATGTATTTAGGGTCTTAGTCGACGCAGACAATAAATATATGTTATGGTATGTATTAATTAATATATAGTAAATAGCATATAAAAGTTGTAAATAAAAATAGGAATTCAAGTGGTAATAATAATAGAAGCAAATAGAGATTGAAGGACAGAGGTGGGGCCCATCTGTAAGCGGCAAGGATTCGAGGAGTCAAAATCAACGGCTGCCAGTGGATGCGGGAGTCCACGTGGGCAGCCTCTTTGCCTCCAATCAAAGAAGAGATGCCACATGGTCCACACAACGGGACCACCCAACTTCCATTTCTCCTCAGCAGTAACTATTTACATGTCTTTCACGTTAAGTATACGTAGATAATTATTAATTTTGTCTCTCAAAAATTTAATTTAATTGATTAAAAATTAATATATTTAAAAAAAATTATATCTATTTCATAATTACATCTCAAAGAAAAAAGAAGAATATATCCATAACTGTAATATATATGGTTTTGAGTAGATTATTGAAGAACAATTGTCATTAATTCAAATCTCATAAACTAATACATATAAGATCAAATTTTATTTTGTGGCTCTTGTAGTTATACGTCAAAAAATTATATATTATATCTGCACAGAAAATTGATATGCCTCATCATTTATGAGCATATTTCGAGAATATTATTGATATTTCTTATATATTTTTTAATTATAATATATCATAAATTATTATCACGATCACTAAATTTATAAATTACATGAAATTAAAGCTTGAATCATTTTGTCCCCTTTGAACTTTGTAAATAGGTGAATAAAAGTATAATAGACTTCGAATTTTATGTGATTTTAAAATTTGATGATTTCAATAACAGTTTCCAATATATTAGAATAGATAACAATATTAAAAAGAAGAAATGATGTTGGGTTGATTAAATGTTAGCGACTCTAACATATGGTGTGTGGTATGAATCACCTATATATATATATATATATATATATATATAGGAGATGGATCAGTAGGAAAGAATAATTTGGTAGGAAATATGAATGAATCGGACCTTTGATTTGCTATATCAATGGTTGAGATTTAATTTTAGTGTCTTTAGATTTTGTGTTTTGTATGCTACATGGATTATTGTGCAAAGACTAGAACTCTTATCAGACTCTGCAGAACGAAAGATGTGTTAAACTAATATATTTAGCGATATGTCTACGAATGGATGAAATATATCTAAACTAATATGTGTAATATAGTAATTGATTGTCTACACAAATATGAAAGATGTCTACTATTTCTATTTTAAATACATTAAGGAAATTTCTCACCATAACCAACCCCTATATATATAAATACACTTGAGTTGTATATATGTACTAACTCTTTGACAATTTTGTTACCATTGAAACCGAGACCAATCCCTTTAAATAAACGAGGTCTATGTTTCGGATATTCTCGACGTGATATGTATAGGGTTCGTTTAAATTATAAGATGAGTCTTATAATTGTTGCTACCAAATCTAATTGTCATAACAGAACTGAAAATCGATAATATATGCAACAACATAAACTTACATCTATAGTTTTCCTATGAGATGAAGTTTGTCAAATTAAATCCTGAGACCTCATAATTAAAGTAAAATTAATTTTAGGCTCAATAAATTTGTTCTAGAGTGGCTGCATTGCAATCAATGCCGATTTGTTGATATTATTATTTCATTCCTAGGCCTTTTGGGATCATTTTCTCAATTTTAGTTTGACTGTTTTGACCTTCCAACACAGCAGCAATTAGTTGAACTTTCAGACCCCCTTCTCTCTCTCCCTCTCCCTCCCTCTCTCTCTCTCTCTCGAATATATATAATTATTGAAAATATCAATTAACATAATAAACCATGCATAAATTATAGAAAATAATATGAAATATCAAAATATCAATTAAAATCATGAACTATTAATAATTTCTTCATTTTCCAGCTTAAAATGTTATTTCTCAGCTCTAAAATATCAACGTGACTCACCAAATATCACATAAGTTAAAGCGATATTTTCCTTTGTTCATTATAGATCGCTCAATTTTGTTTATTTTAGGTTGTTACTCAACATATTTGTTTCACGCAATTTTTGTATTTATCTTCACTTGCAGTACATAGTGTAGATTTCTTAAAGTATATTGATCCTTCAAAATTTTCTTGCGTTTTGTATAGCTCTCAACCTAGAGGCCCAATTATAAAGGGCCGATCCAGGCTTAACGGGCTGGTAGGCATAACTCATAGTGAGCCCGGCCCATTTAACTTAGCCCATACGATTCAAACTTTCTACTTTCAATAACATTCATATAAACTATATTAATAAATGAATAATAAGACAGTTGAGACAGAAATTTAGAATAAATATGCGCAAACAGGAAAGCTCTGCCAACTATAAACCAGAAGCATTTCACATCTCTCTCTACACATACATGTATTCACCCCACGCACCGCGTTCGCGGCCCCTTTCTCTCCTCCTCCGCTTCTTTCTCCCTCCTTCCAACTTTCATAGGCGTGATCGTCAGTTCTTAGCTCATGGCGACAGATCGGGCAAGAATTATGCTCATCCTATCAAATCAAAGCTTCCGATTGGGGCAAAAAGAGAGTTGAAAAATGAGCTCTAAATTCCATGAGGCAGCGAGAAATCTTACCAGCCATGGTTTGAGGCAAGGAGGATGGAACATATGCTTGCAGGGTAACTCTTGCATCTCATCGTCTACGACCAAGTTCTCCAGGCAAATGGAGCACACAGCATCTTTACCGAGCTTCACCAAGATCCCTTCTGTAACTTTTGTGACGGGGAGATTTGCCACGGCTTCCTTGCTAGCAGGTGGCACTCGTGGAGCTCCAGAATCAGTTGACAGAAACTAGGACCAATAGATTAGGTGCGTAAAAATTATGATAGACTTCGTATGATGATATTAACCATATTGTACGATTTTGTCGAGTAACTAAACAAGTAAAATTGGCAGCCATGGAAATAGACAAAAGATGAAACAGTGAAGTTATCAAATTCAAGAATCACATATAGCAAATGTAAATGGCAAAAAGTTGTGTACATGCGGAAGCACGGTGCATCCACCCCAATTAGGATTCACCAATTCCAAATTAGGATTTATTAACTACAATTATAATTAAATTAGGGTGGAGCGTGCCTCAATGTAAATACGGCTTATGTTGTCTTCTATTGCAAGAAAATAAGAAGGATTAAAACTCTTTAGAGCCAGTGATGCTAGAAAAATGAATTGATGCCAACGTAAGAAATAGTTGTTCGAGAAGAAAAGGAAGAATGAAGATACCTCCGGCAGAATATCATCCAGACTGTTAACCAGCTCGTGCAGTAGGCTTGCACCCCCTTCTCCCAAGTTAGCACTTCCCATCTGCTCCGCTGACGACTCACCATCAAGCAAGGCAGCAGCCGCAGTCAGCAGATTTGATCGCACCAACCAATTCGGCTGTTGAGGCTCACGGTCTACAGTGAGATGCCCTTCAAATAAATAACCTGCAATATACAATACACATCAAAGCTATTTCACCAAATGAGTAAAATATCAACAAATCATATCACAAATTGTAAGCTCAAATGTTGAAGATCTTCCACCTCCATTAGTTCTATTATCTCTAGGCATTGAATCTTCAGATTGGTTTAGTACATCGCCCAAATGGTCCCTTGCCTGAGCAATGCAACTCTGCAAATGCTTTCTCTCGGAGGCATCCCGAACGAGCTGCTCAGCCTCCTCGAAGAGGGTAAGCCCGGCATTCCAAAACCCTGGGGAAGTGTGCCTCGTCTTCAAGACAGTTGCAACACGACACACAACGGTGTAAAACTGCAATGATCACATTAAGGTTTTCAAGGAACCATCGAAGTAAAGACAATTATCAGCAATAACACAAACACCTTTCTCATATTTATCTACAATATGCAAGAAACAGCGGGCATGATCGATTTCCCATTAACCAATTTCACATTTTTGGCGAAATTGAATCATTTTTGGACTTAGTCAATACAGTGAAGTACTCTAATCCTACAGTAATTATTACCTTTCTAATTCAACTACAAATAAACATAATCATACCGAACATTTCAGAACTCGATAAAATAAATACTAATCCAAAATCTCTAAAATTGCAAATTCTCCTAATTCCATAACCAGAGCTCTCAATCCACTAACAACACAATCCAAGAATCCGAACACATTCATCCAAACCCAGATCAAAATTAACATAAAATCGAAGGCACCCACCGTTTTGCACAGATTAGGTGAAGCGGATGAATAATATTGTTTTAGGAGAGATCTGATTTCGGAAACAGATCCCTCAAACATCTGTTTCTTCGCCAGCTGTTTCTGCAACTCTTTAGTCTCTGCTGAATTTCTCCTTCGCTCGCCGCCATTAATAAAAATTCTTTATTTTGCTTCGAAAAATTTCCCCGATATCTCCAAAATTAATCGCAAGAATAATGCTTGAGTTATGGGTTTTCGTTCAGAAATTGAGGGATTTATTTATTAAGGTGGGCGAGATGGAATAGAAAGATTTCTGATTTTTGGCTTGCGAAAGAGGAAACCAAATTTTGTTTTGAACTTTAAAAAATTTGTTCTAGAAGGTAAAACTTAAAAGAGAAATTGATGATAGTAAGTTCACATACGAGTAAGGATGACTATTTGGATATCGGGTAGTCGGGTACCCGATATCCGATCAAAAATTTTTTGGATATCGGATACCCGATTACCAGAAAATCGGGTGTAGAGGTCAGGGTCGGATAGACTATTTAGGTGAGATCGGGTATTGGTATATCCGACGGGTGATTAATATATCTTCGGGTATACCCGACAATTCAATTTTTATAAATATTTATATTTTATATATTTAAATGTATAATTAATATATTCAAATTAATATATTGTAAATATAGTTTTATTATTTTAATTTTAATATGTGAACTTTATAAATGATAACTTAATATTAAAAATAGCATATACATTCAAATACGTGATATGCTATCATAACTTGACAAATGAAAGTATATAGCTAACATTATATATCTAAAATTATGTACAAAAATCAAAGCAAAATAAATAAACACAAAGAAAAAAATGTTATCATAACACCAATATCCAAATATATAGTTAACATAGTTATTAGTAGTAATACAACATATATATAGATTTATATACAAATATAAAATAAAATAAATAAATACAAAAAAAAAAAAAAAAGTGCATTTAGGAAGAATTTCTATTATTATTTAATATTATTAATTCTAATAAACTAATACTTACAATAAATATATAGATTTATATATAAAAATTGAAAAAAAAAAAAAACTTAGTCTAGTATTGGGTGTAAATCGAATTAGGAATTGAGTAGCACTTTTATGCAAAATTGGGGGTGGTTCGATTTTTTTGGATAAGTGCAGGCCGTCTTAGAATAAACGACCCTACACACTGCAGTATGCATATTTATATGTGTGTTAAATAAATTAAAAAATATTTATTTTGGAAAGGTTGAAAACATTATCGATAAAATCTTAATCTATTCTATGCAAATAAATAATCCCTTGACCTGTTTTCTTTTCGAGTTTTTCATCGAAATTGACTTATTTTATTTTAATAAATAACTAGTGTGTAATCCGTCGAATTTCGATGGTAACTATTTGACATTATAATTTATAAAATTATAAAATTTACTTTTTAGAGTTGATAAAAACCATTTAATGCTTTACAATATTGCGACAATTTTTCAGATGAAACGCTACGTGGTATGTCAAATTATAATAAAAAAATTGGTCAAACTTGACGTTCTTCATTTATTTTTCCATCTCTTTTATATGAAGAAATCAAAAGAAATTGATCAACGTAAGTGTTAATAATAAGTTTATCTCAAATTTTATTTAAAATAAATACTAATTTAAATATAAGATTATTGTACCTTTGGATAATTAACTCACAATCACACCATGCTAGTTATTATGTTTTGCGTTCGACCATCATCGTTTTGCGTTTGACCATCATCGTCACTAATGAGAATGGTGTTATTATATTCTTGCATATTGGGTTTAGATGTTATCGATCATGCAGTGTTGCAGCCGAAGATGGAAGTCAGCTAAAGCATGCAACAATGCTATATGAGGAGGTGGTTTCAACATATGGAATTAATAGTTGTTAGGAGCAGTTACTTGTTTGTTACAAAATCTGTTAGTTTGTTAGATACAATCTCTAATCTTTTCTATAAATACTCTTATGTAATTGTCATTTGGTGATAACATAAGAATCAATACAAAACTCTTCACAATGTAGTCATATTAATTTTCTTCTTCTTTTCTTTTCTGCAATCTACAAAATCAACATGGTATCAGAGCAGGAAGTGGTGAATGGACGACCAGGCAATCAATGACGTCTTCTCTTGGAACAAAAACGGATCTATTTTTATCGTTTGGAACCCGACGGAGTTCGCCAGGGATTTGTTGCCGAAGTATTTCAAGCACAATAATTTCTCCAGTTTTGCTCGGCAGTTGAACACCTATGGATTCATAAAAGGTTATGCCGGATCGATGGGAATTCTCCAACGAATGCTTTCGGAGAGGTGAGAAGAAGCTTTTATGCGACATTCAGCGTCGCAAAATTGCACCGTCGTCTTCGACCGCAGTGGCGGCGGCTACTGCGGCCACGACGATGCTACCGATAATATCTGCGCAACCGACTATTTCTCCGTCGGACTCCGACGAAGAGCAGCAGTAGATTTTTTTTATTGTCTGTTGGACCTGCTGCAAACAATAGGAATGGCTCATGGGAGGCTTTCCCATCGAATGGAGGCAGAGCTTCGTGAAGATTGTAGAGAGGGTATGCTTGGGGAACTTTCGATGGAGTAAATCGTCAACTCGACCAACGAGTTTGAGGTTCGGATTCAATTGAACCATGGAAGAAAGTGAAGCAATACAACCACTTATGAACTCAGTAGGTGAATTGGTTGCGAGTGCGAAGCATTTCGTGAAGAGGATATAGAATATGAAGAAGCGAAGGAGGCGAAATGGAAGAGGTGATGGAAACGACATGGTTACTTGTCGCAGATGATGGAGTAGGTAAATTACAGGGAGCAATTTGAGGGGGGACTTGGTATTCAAGAAGAAGATAGTGATTGATGGCGGCCACGGGGAAGAAGTAATGGTGGCTCAGCGATCGATTCTTTAGCGTATGGGAACGACGAGTTCTTGTTCCGACCAAAATTTTCTACTTAGTCGCTAGCAATAGCACGAGGTCCCTATAGTATGGTAAGGTCGACCCAAGTCGCATCTCTCGAGGAAGACTTAACAGGGCTTATGATGTGTTACGATGAAAGCAATAAATCTAAGTCCTAAACTTGATTTTGGGGTGATGATTAACTAAGATAACAGAAATAAAACACGCTAAACGATTCAAACCAAGCGTTGGCGGTTCAATCGCACAGAATAATTCAAGAGTGTGAGATAAACTAGGTATTAGGGTTCTTAGCCTTGATTAATCGATTATTGCTTGATCAAGAAATCTACCTATTCATGCAATCCTCAAACCTAAATCCAAACACTCGACTTTCGTTCCGTGGATTAAACCTAGGTTATCAAATCTCACAAATACATACACTATTAGAGTACCCGTTTCCGGTAACCTCTAACCCAATTGATTCCTATGATGCACGTATCTATCTCTCGATAATACACAAACATACAAATTAAAAGGTGATTAATCACTTAGCAAATTCCTATCATGCACGTATCTATCTCTCGATAATACACGAAACATAAATAATTCAATAGAGATTAATCACTCAACAATAAACCCTAGGATTCAATTGGTATTCTCAATCAAACAAATAATCAATCAATCAATTTAAATCACCCAACCCTAGAAAAGAATTAGTTCATGCTCATCTCACGGATCAAACAATTATAATCGATAGAAATCATTATTCAATAATTCAAGGGAAGAAAAATCAAATAATTAATCCTTACAATCGTAATAGTCGTGATGAATCTCTTCAATCAAGGTCTTGAATCAATCCAATGTAAGAAATTACAAAGAAAATCAATCTGATAAGGAACAGTTCGCGTGGGGAGAATTCTAAAGAAACTGACGAAAGAGAAAACTGAATAATGAAGAAGTTAGGGTTTCACGCGTTTTGAACTTATATATATAGCGCTTGAAAATCGCCCGTACCGGACGCGACGTCTTCAAAACTAGCTAAATCGGGGCACCCCCACGGACGCGAACTCGGCCGGACCGGCGGTTGCGTCGAACGGAGGCCAAGACGGACGCAAGCGGCACGGACGCGCCCTTCTGGACGGCTTCAACTCCTGGCCCAACGCCGGACGCATCGCAGTACGGACGCGGCTGTCTCTCGATAATTCGCTCTTGACTCCACGGCGGCGGGAGTCTCTGGACGATCTTGATTCTGGACACCCAGCGCCGGACGCAAGCCAGCGCCGGACGCGGGGTGTCTCTGGACGTTCTCAACACAGCGCCCAGCGCCGGACGCACCACAGCGCCGGACGCGGGCCTTCACGCGGACGTTCCACCTTTGCCAGACGCACCCAGCGCCGGCTACGCCAAGTCCGGCGCTTGGGTGCGTTTTTAAGCTCCAAATGTGTAAAACGCGATCATTCCCTACATAAAACGAAGACGAACATGATTCCAGTAAAAAGATATTCAAAACTAAGCAAATAGGAACCAAATCGTATCAAACAAACACAGAAAAACACAACAAAAGCATACGAAACAACTCCCCCACACTTAACTCTTTGTTTGTCCTCGAGCAAATTTAGTTTCTTGAAAAGAGTGGTACACATAGAATCAATACTTCAAATAGAATCAATCTCATATTCACATCCATTCAATGCATCTTAATAATATAGTTCTCAATATAATGATCCTCATTCATCAATCCAAACATGTGACTTATCATAGAATAGTTGTGCTTCGACTCAACATGATCTCAGAAATCAATATACAACTTATATGGTTCCCTTTTCATGTAAGATATCCCAATGACAAAATCAAATAAGAATTTGTGGAACTTAAAACCGATTATAGGACGATGATCGTTAGGTGGAAACTTCAAGTTGTACACTCGAGTATCCTAACGTGAGATATCTATACCCATAGCAAATAGTCTCCATTCGAGACAACACAAGCAAGAGGGTAGAGCCCTTATTCAATTTTAAGCCCACTTATTTCATACAACGTATTTTTTATTTATTTTTGTCCACTTTTCTAGAAAATCATACAAGAGACAGGTTCCATTTACGAAGCATATGACATCCGATCACACACCTTGTCTAAACACAGCTTCCTAATTATGTCCCACAGTTCAAATTGACGCCTAAGAATTATCAAACTAAAAACCATATACCAAGATGCAAAGAAATTCAGATCAAAACGCAATCAATTCAACTTAAAGCATAATTCTTCATACACCATTGATTTCAAGAGAATAAATTCGTCTCTAATCCAAACAAAGAGTTAAGAAACGACGAAACACAACGACAAGACGCAACAAAACGGGAAACGACAAACGACAAAACAAAAACGACACAAACCAAACGATACCCCCCCACACTTAAAACAGGCAAGGTCCTCATTGCATATGAATATAAAAGTATAGTAGAGGCGACTTCCCTGAAATTGACGAAACGGAGCGGCGGGGCATCAAAACCGAAACAAACCTACAAAACAAAACACCAAAACAGGACGAACACAGAACAAAAAGAAAACGACACACACACAAAAACAGCAAAACACGAACACTCCAATAGTGACGAATCACTATTGGTCAGACGGCGGTGGTGGAGGTGGATCGCCATGAAATGAAGTCCAAGCTTTCCACTGAGCCTCGAGAGCGCCACGCGCTGATTATGCTCACCCATTTGCTGATTATATTGATTCCGGTATTGGTTCTCTCTCCAAAGTCGGTTCTGTTCGTCAAGACGTTCATTTTGCTGATCGAATCGAGAGTAGATGTCTTGACGAAACTCTGTCCATTGATCGGCTAATTCATTCCTGAACTGTCCCAACTCCTCACGTATGGAATAGTAACCCTGCCCTGATGGACCTTGCTAAGAAGGAACGTGGGTGATCGGGATCGGCGTTGCTCTGAAGAGGCTCTGTATCCTCTCCTGCATCGGTATGCTGATCGCCTTCTTCATCAGATGCAAGAGTGGTATCAAAATCATCATGTCACCGAAGGGGATGGGATGGTCCTACGACTTCCGCTCGAGTGCGGCGAGTCTGCGCATGCATGTATCTCTCTCACGTTCCTCATATCATGCGGTGCAAGGGTCGTCTCATTATAAGCAAGCGGGCGCCTCGAAGCTCATCGAGGTCAATCCTCTTGGTCTTATCAAATCCTCGCCCAGAAATGCGTGCCCTCATTACTAATTATCCTCAAATGCACACTAGTCCGGTGGGGATTTGGCACAAGGTAGGCCGACACTTACTTGTTGAACTAATCTGCGGATGCTCCCAAATGAAGAAGGTTGGGCTAACCTTCGTTTTCTTAACTGCATGCAAGTGAGGAGGAAGACCTCACCAGTATTAACTTTGTTAGCTTTGTTCATTGTCGAAGACATTGAAGGCAATGAATTTGTGCACCATTGCCAAAGTGGATCCTTGTTAAACCCACTCGGCATCCCAACCGACGACCGCTTATTAAAACACAAAGCTCATGCCACGCCTCCACGATATTAAAAGATTGAGGTACCCCTCGTGCACCTGAGGTTGGGAGCCCAAACACACCCTTCATAACCCGAGGGGTGACCGCATATTCTTGCCCCAACAGACGACACGTCGTCGTATCAGATTCATCATCAAAACCCAACGTACAATAAAATTCAACTAACAACGGAGAATACCCAGGTAATTCCATCATAGCATACTGCAGCAGGCCTAAACTCTTAAGATATTTCTTAATCCTATCCTCAAGACCCAAGCTTCGCATCAAATCCCAATTAAATACACGTGGAGGAGTTATTTCTTGATGTATAAAACGACGGTGAAGCGTACCTTCTATAGGATTATAGATGGGAAATGCTGCAGAATACATGATGCTAATGTCTTCTAAGGGTTCTTCCATTGGAACATCGTCATCTCGCGGATTACGCGAGCTAGATCCGGCTAGATTCTTCGTACGAACCATATTGCTATCCGTATGGGAGCACCGGGCGAAGCAAGGTAGTGGCGCGGACTCAATAGAACTTCTTACTGGACGCAAGTGTCAGCTGAAACGCCGGACAGAGAGGAGCAAACGCCGGACGCGGGGGCGAGCGCCGGGTTCAGGAGGAAAGAGCGAGGAAGCGCCAGACGCGTTTAGAGCACCGGACGTGATGAAACGGCGGCGGCCGAGCAAGCGCTGATGGAAACGGGCGCGTCGGCTGAAATTATAGCGCCGAAGGATCGAGCGGAGGGCGTGCGGCGCTGAAATTGTAGCGCCAGACGGAGGAGAAGGATGACGCCGCTGGAGGTAAGGTAAGTAGCGTCGGACGGAGGCGGCGGCGTCGGACGCCGGACGACGAGACGATAAACGCCGGACGCCGAGAAGATGGCGCGAGCGGAGGAGAGGAAGATGGAGCGAGGTTTGCGGAAGGCGCACGGCGCTGAGGTGATGAAGCGTCGGACGGAGCTTGAAAGTCGAAGATCTTGTGGCCGTGGATGGAGGCCGGACGTAACTCTGGTGTTGGACGGAGACGTGGCGAAGGTGTCTTGCGAGAGAAAACAAAAACTAGGGTTAGAATAAGCCAATCCCTTCAAATAAATATTTTTTTTTATTATTATTATTATATTTTTTATTATTTTTATTATTATTATTTTTTTATTTTTTTTTTTTATAAATATATCGGACCCAGCGCCGGTTGCAACCCGTCCGGCGCTGGGTAACACTCTCTGCCCGAAAATAATAATCTCCACCCAGCGTCGGTTTCGGCCCGTCCGGCGCTGGGTGAGCTCTGCATCGCCTTTTCTTCAATTTGTACCCCAGCGCCGGTTTGGGGCGCGTCCGGCGCCTGGGGTACCCCTCTGGACGGAATTTTGAGTCTTTTCTTCTTGTATCCAACACTCCAAAATATTTAATTCCAACCTGCACCACACAAAACAAAAACAACATCACAAACACAAACAGAACAAAAACAAAAGAAAAACAAGCAAAACAAAAATAAACGTGGGTTGCCTCCCACGAAGCGCTAATTTTAACGTCATTAGCTCGACCATTGAATCCTCATTCTGACACTGCTTCTTGAAGTCTTATCGACTCAGTCTCCATCACATTCGATACTCCTTCAATGTACAACTTCACCCGTTGTCCATTAACTTGAAAGGACTTCTTCTCATCACGATTGTATAATTTTACCGTTCCGTAAGGAAACACCTCTTCTATCTCATAATGGACCACTCCATCTACTCTGAAGCTTCCCGGGAAACAATCTTAACCGTGAGTTGAACAAAAGCACTTTCATTCCAGGTTGAAGATCTTTTCTCACTAATTTCTTATCATGAATCCTCTTCACCTTCTCCTTATAAATTCGAGCATTCTCATAGGCTTCATCGCGCAGTTCTTCGAGCTCAGATAACTGTAAAGTCCGCTCTTCTCCAGCTTGAGACAAATCCAAATTCATATTCCAAATCGCCCAATATGCTTTATGTTCAATCTCCACGGAAGATGACAAGACTTACCATAGACCATCTTATAGGGCTCATCCCTAAAAGCGGTCTTGTAAGTCGCTCGATATGCCCCTGAGCCTCATTCAATTTAGTTGCCCAATCTTTTCTCGACGGCTTCACCATTTTCTCCAGAATCCCCTTGATTTACTTGTTGCTCGTCTCGGCCTGTCCTGAAGTTTGAGGATGATACGGTGTTGCAACTTTGTGGGAAACTCCATTCTTCTTCATCAATTTCTCAAATGATTTATTACAGAAGTGTTTTCCCCCATCACTAATTATAGCTCGAGGGAATCCAAACCTGCAAAGAATATTATCCTGCACAAACTTGATGACAATATTAGCATCACATGTCCGGGTAGGAATCGCTTCCACCCATTTGGACACATAATCTACAGCAAGAAGAATATACTCAAATCCACAAGACTTTGGAAAAGGACCCATAAAATCAATACCCCACACATCAAAGATTTCAACAGGTAGATTAGTATTCAACGGCATTTCATTTCTAACTCCTATCGCACCTACCCGTTGACACCTATCACATGCTAAACAGAAATTATGCGCATCCTTAAAGATTGACGGCCAATAAAATCCAGATTGAAGAACCTTAAAAGCGGTCTTCAACCCCAAAGTGTCCTCCACAATTGAAGCATGACACACGTCGGGATCTCTAGTCGCTCCTCTCATGGAATGCATCTTCGATAACCTCATCCTTTCCAAGGCGAAAAGATGAGGATCATCCCAATAGTAATTCTGGGAAGACAAAAACCTTTTCTTCTCTTGAGAAGAAATATCGTAACGTAATTTTCCACTTGCAAGATAATTACATATATCGACATACCAAGGAATAATGAAGTGTCAAATGCATGCTCAAGGAAACTCATCACTAATGCCGATTGATGCAAGTCATCCGCTTGGGAGCTAAAGGGAAGGCGAGATAAATGATCGACCATCGCATTCTCACTACCCTTTCTATCCTTAATCTCAACATCAATTCTTGCAAGAACAAAATCCACCTAATCAATCTAGGTTTGGCTTGAGGTTTTGACATCAAGTATCAAGAGTGCATGATCACTTGTACAATTGTTTTAGATCCTAGAATATAAGACCTAAACTTGTATAAAGCAAAACCACACCAAAAGCTCCTTTTACGTAGTCGTGTAATTTGCTTTTTGCAGTAATTAAGAGTTAAACTTGCATAGTAAATCACACGCAACATTTTATCAATATGTTGACTAAGGATGCTCCCTCTGCAGTGTTCGATGCATCACACATAATTTCAAGGGTAATGACCAATGGGGCAACTACAATAGGTGCAGAGATAAGTTTTCCTTCAAAGTATTAAAAGCATGCAAGCAACTTTCATCAAATAGAAAATGAACATCTTGGGCAAGCAGTTTACACAAAGGTTGACTTATTTTAGAAAAATCCTTAATAAATCGCCTATAAAATCCTGCGTGCCCTAAGAAACTTCTAATTCCTCGACATCAATTGGTGAGGTAATTTTCAATTACATCAATTTTTGCTTTATCAACTTGAATCCCCTTTTTAGATATCACATGCCCTGATACAATCCCACTCGTCACCATAAAATGGCTCTTTTCCCAACTCAATGTAAGATTGCATTCAATGCAACGTGCAAGAACCACATCTAACTTCCTAAGACAATCATGAAATGATAATCCAAAAACTGAAAAATCATCCATAAAAACCTCAATGAAATTTCCAATCATTTCTGAAAAGATAGAGGTCATGCACCTTTGAAATGTTCCAGGGGCATTGCACAGACCAAACGGCATCCTCCTCCACGCGAAAGTGCCAAACGGACAAGTGAAAGTTGTTTTGGCTTGATCCTCCGGAGCAATTGCTACCTGATAATAACCAGACAGACCATCAAGGAAACAATAGTATTCATGTCCAGCTAGCTTATTGATAAGCCTCATTTTCACATGATTTATAAGGCTATATTCGTTTCGTTTCTAAGTGATAAGTGATCTTTTGAGTTGTCTTTTGATATATTTATGTTTACCTTGGAAGATATTATGCGTGTGTATTTCATGTCATTTTAGCATAGGTTTAATGTCAAAAGGTGGATCACGATAAAGAGGAATCAATAGCTCAATCGCAAGCTCGTGCTGAAGAATCTGTTGAAAACGACGTTGAATATGACGTAATGGATTTGAAAAATATGGATGTGAAAAGTATACTATGTTAAAGAGCATCTCGATAGAGTCCGTAGGTGCAAGCGGATCGCACCGAGTCCGGACAAGAGAGAAGCGGAGCGAAGCAAGTCGCTGCGCGCGAGGAATTACGCCTCGCGAGAACGCTCGCGACCGTTGGTCGAGATACTTGGTCGCGAGGATGAGCGAATTTTCAGCATTTTGAATGCCTCTCGACATGTCTTCGCGGATTGATACATGCACGCCTCGCGAGTAAGCACAATTGAATTGGGCGTTTGAGGCGAGTTCTAGTTGAGTATATTTCGAATCGACTCGAGATGGAGAAGGATTGGAATTCACGAGAGAGGAGCTTATGATTTATTATAAATAGGGTGAGAGTAGTAGCTTAGAGAACATCATTCGGGCAGAGAATACAATTTCTTCTTTATTTTCTTTTGCAAATCCTTTTCTAGATAAATTTAGTTTAGCTTTTATTTTAGTATTTTCATTCCAATTTCATAGTTTAGTATTAGAATTGAATTTCTTACGGATTCAAGTCGCTTCTAATTGTTAATCGTGGAATCCTACTTGTTTTATTTATTTAATTAGGTTTATGTTATTTTATTTATTTATTATTTTGTTATTTTAATTATGCGTAGCTAAAGTTCGTATTGATCCTACGGTTTGTACGTCTAACTAGATTTATATAATTAATCTGTTGATACTGTTTTGCCGTCCCATTCATGATTTATGATTCTTGGTTTTAATTCTCATGTGTTGGTATCTGGCCAATATTGATGCATGCTAGTTATGTGATTGATATCTTGGCGGAATTAATTACATAATCGATATCGAATTTATAATACGTTTTGCCTTAAGACCCGAGCGGAGATAGGTGAGCTCAGAGGAGGTTAAATCTTTGTGTGCTTTTGGTAATTAGCTTACTTCTCTTGAGACCGATGGAGATAGAGTTTAGGCTAACCTACTACTATAAGGCATCTGGCGAAACTATAGTTACATTAGTGATCTTTCATCGAATGCGGATTAAATTGGTAAGCAGTTAATAGGTTAATTGTGTGAATTTGGTTAGGTTAAGCACATCCCTAGGATCAGTCTTTTATATCTGATTTTATTTCCATTTTTATTTTCAAGTCTAGTCTATAATATTCTCTCTTGATATTTTGTTGCCTGAATAATAATCAAGATTCTGTGTTAATTAATTGATGTGTTCTCAGTCATGATCCCGTGGATACAATATATATACTTATTGTTTTACTATCATTTATTTGGTAGGAATTATAGCGATCAAATTTTAGGCGCCGTTGCGATTTATTTAGATTGCATAGTGATAATTTTACGGATTGTAGTTATTAATTAGGGCTTAAAAAAATAGAAAAATTTATTTACGTGTTGCTTCTTGGATCCGATTTTGTTTTTATCTCTCGTGTAGTGCATGATTACGAGATCTCAAATGAGAGAAATTATTCCATTAGATCTTGAGATTGACAGATCATATAAGAGAGAGAGCCGAGAAAGAAGACAACAAGAAATGACAGATAAACGACCTCGAGGCCAAGATCGGATGGCGAAATGGAGGCGATCTTGAATGCAACGCCAATGGCGTTGAATAATCGAATGGACGAGATGGGTGGGCGAGCACAACCCATACCGCTCAACCACGTATACGTGCCACCTACGGATCGGTTCAATGTGGAGGATGGGGCGAGCGTCAATGCTAATAATTTTGAGCTAAAACCGCCTCATCAACATGATCCAAGCGGAGCGGTTTGGGGAGGGTGATCAAGACCCCAATGCGCACTTGAAGCGTTCCTCGATATCTGTGATACTATCAAGTAGAACGGAGTGCCAGCTGATGTCATTCGGATGCGGATGTTCGGATTTTATTTGAGGAGTCAAGCGAAAGAGTGGTTCAAGAGGGAGCAGCTCTGTGAGAAGTTTCTGTCTAAATACTTTCCACCGCGAGGCTCAGAAGATCATTGCCGAGATCTCCCATTTTTCACAATTGGGAGATGAGTCATTATTTGAAGCCTGGGAGCGATTCAGAAACCTGCTGCGCAAGTGTCCACAGAATGGGTTTTCACCTGAGCAACAAGTGACACAATTTTATAGTAGACGCAGTGCTAACACCGTAGCATTGTTGATCGTCGGTAGGAGGATGCCTTCTCAATCGAGGAATCGATGAAGCGTTGAGAATAATTGAGGAGATGGCGACCAGCGGTTATCGGTGGCGATGGAGGCGTACCAATCGGAAGAGTGGGCTGCTGCGAGTTGGATGATAAGTATGATGATTTGTTAGAAGTTCACAACTCTGCAGGGAAGGTCTGAGAGAAAAGGCGGATATTTGTGGCCATGGCGCGAATATCGAGGAGGTTCAATATTTGAATCAAAGGAGTAATGGTCGAGGAATCAAAGTGGGAATCCACCCTATCATCCCAACAATAGGAATCATCCAAATTTTTCCTATGCGATGCAGTAATGCTCAAGCAACCACCACCGGTTTTGCTATTAATAATGGAATGATTGTGGAGCCAAAGAAGCAAGCCTCAAGAGATGATGCACCAAGTGTTGGCAAGCAATCGTGAGATAGCCACGAGTCACCAACAAATTGTGGCTCAAACAAAATATTCGAGATCCAATGACTTGGGAATAGGATGAGCGCTCTAGAAAGCACGATCGATGCCATGAACAACACGATGATAGCCCTTGGAAAACAAGTAAAGATGATAGAGAATCAAGTGGGGCGGATGGCCAATGAAAGATTTGGAATGCTGTGCGAGGCAATTCCCAAGTAATCTTGAGCAAAATCCGAAGAATCATACTCCTCCAAATCAATGCAATGCGATATATTTGAGGTGGAGCTTCAAATGAAAATCATCCGGAGAATCGAGGAGATAAGCAATCCGATGAAGAGAGTGTCGCGAGAGAATGGCGAAGAGACATCGTGAGGAAGAAAAAGGGTGAACACGCGCAAGATGAAAGCGAAGGATCGCCAACGCTCCCAAAGCCGACAGCTCCATTTCCTCAGCGCATTGGGAAGACGAAATATGACGAGGAGTTCGCCAGATTTAAAGAGATGTTTCAGAAAGTTAACATCACCATACCTCTCTTTGACGCACTTCGGAATATGCCCGGATACGTCAAATTTTTCAAAGATGCAGTGGCGAATAAAAAGAAGTTGGGGAAATTTGACAAGATCAACCTCTCTGAAGAGTGCAGTGCTATTTTGCAGAGAAAGTTGCCACTGAAACAAAAAGATCCGGGGAGCTTCACGCTGAGTGCGAGATTGCAGCACACGTTCCCAATGTGTTGTGTGATTTGGGGCGAGCATAAACCCGATGCCGTTAAATGTGTCCAATCACTTGGGGTGGGCAAGCGAAGAAGACCTCCATTTCGTTAATGATGGTGGTGGTCGATCGCGTACCTAAGGGGATAGTTGAGGATGTGTTGGTAAGAGTTCGGGATTTTGTCTTCCAGTGATTTTGTTATTTTAGACATTCTGAATTTAAAATCAACCACTAATCTTGGGTAGGCCTTTTTAGAACTGGTGGTGCTTTAATTGGCGTGCGGGAAGGTGATCTAACTTTTCGTGTTAACGATGAGAAGCTGAAAATCTCAATCTATGACGCTATCCGCGACACGATAGTGCGAGCATGCAGAGTGTCATTCAATCCTGCTTGTCATTGCTAGCCAAATCTCGAGCTTGGATGTCAACCGACCAGTTGACAAGGGTGCTACAAAGAAAAGATGGACTCGGCATGGAACTCCGAGTGACTTGTTCAAGTTTGGGGGAGGCCACTTCCACACCCAGTGGTGGTCTGCGGTGAATGAAAAATATGGAGGCAAGCACAGATTTGGGAAGAAGTCTGCTGTCAAAACGCCAGATTGATCGGGTATGAAATGGTCTAGCTAAAGACATTTAAATTTAGCACTTGTTGGGAGGTAACCCAATGTTTTCCTTTCTTTTGTTTTGTTTTCGTTTTTGTTTTGTTCTGTTCGTGTGTGTTTGTTTTTCGTGTTTGGGTTTGTGTCTATTTTGTGGGTTGAGTTGAATGACGAGCAGTCGATGATGAGAATTGTTTTATTAGAAAATTTGATTGCAACTGATTTTGTGAGACAAAGTATGTTATGATTATTGTGTGTATTGGGCCTTTGAGAACTTGATCACATTTATGAAACCTGTGAGACTTGAGCTTTTGGTATCATATCTTTTCGGTCTTATTTCTTTACGTGTGAATAGTTTGAAATAGCATGTGTTTCTCTAGAACTTGCTCGGTTCTTTTCGAGGTTGCATTGATGTGCTTAAGAATTTTGAAATGATATTAGGCATTTTTTTCTTAGCTATACACTATCCAAACACTAACTGTTATTTTATTATCCTTTGATGAGCTGTTTGAGCCTACCTTATTCTTTCATATAGCCGTGGGTTGGGTTATGCGATTAGTGATAATTGGTTTGCTTGAATTGAGGGTTGAGAAAAGAAAGGAAAGAAGAAATTAGATAATGAGAAAGTGATTATTAAAAATAGTTGCTTACCCATATAAGTTCAAAAAAAAATAAAAAAAAAAATGACACAAGTGTGTGAAAAGAACATAAATGGTTAAGTAGCTAGTGCTTTGAGATGAGTATACCACTTATATGAAAATTATGGAGTGCTTAAAGAAAAATGACTTCTTGGTATAGAGAATTGAAATAAATTGTGGAAGTTTGGGATTATGTCTTGTGATACTTATGGTGTTTTTCATTATGGGATTATGAGTCATTTAGCCTAAATATATCCTACCTTACCAAAGAGCCTACATTATAACCTTTTATAAGACCTTCTTGATCTTAGTTCTTGAGCACATATTTGAGCAATGGAGAATTATACGATTTGCAAGCCTATGGTAGATTCCATGTGTTTTTAAACTTTGAGAGTATACACATCCTCCTTGATACACTTGAGTGTTTGGGATTCTTATATATATATATCCATGACGTGAGGATTCAAGTTTAAGAAGGCTTGTGCTTATGATTATTATGATGTGTGGAGTTTAACAAAAGATGTTGTGATTTGATTCATTTGTTTGAATCTTTATTGCTCATTGCTCACGAGGCTTATTGCTTTTATCGTTCGACTCTTTACACTCTCGGTCGTCTCTCTTTTGTTCTAATTTGTTTGAGGACAAACAAAAGGGTAAGTTTGGGGAGTTGATAAGCCTCGTTTTACATGATTTATAAGGCTATATTCGTTTCGTTTCTAAGTGATAAGTGATCTTTTGAGTTGTCTTTTGATATATTTATGTTTACCTTGGAAGATATTATGCGTGTGTATTTCATGTCATTTTAGCATAGGTTTTAATGTCAAAAGGTGGATCACGATAAAAGGAATCAATAGCTCAATCGCAAGCTCGTCTTGAAGAAGAACTGTTTGAAAACGACGTTGAATATGACGTAATGGATTTGAAAATATGGATGTTCAAAGTATACTATGTTAAAGAGCATCTCGATAGGAGTTCGAGGCGCAAGCGGATCGCACCGGAGTCCGGACGAGAAAAAGGAATAAACCAGCAATGTGCGTAGGAATTACGCCTCGGGAGAAACACTCGCGACCGTTGGTCGAGATGCTTGGTCGCGAGGATGAGCGAATTTTCAGCATTTTGAATGCCTCTCGACATGTCTTCGCGGGGGATTGATACATGCACGCCTCGCGAGGAGTAAGCACAATTGAATTGGAAGCGTTTCGCGAGGCAGAGTTCTAGTTCAAGTATATTTCTGAATCAGACTCCGAGATGGAGAAAGATTGGAATTCACGAGAGAGGGAGCTTATGATTTATTATAAATAGGGTAGAGAGTAGTAGCTTAGAGAACATCATTCCAGAGCAGAACACAATTTCTTCTTTATTTTCTTTTGCAAATCCTTTTCTAGATAAATTTAGTTTAGCTTTTATTTTTAGTATTTTCATTCCAATTTCATAGTTTAGTATTAGAATTCAGAATTTCTTCCGGATTCAAGTCGCTACAATTGTTAATCGTGGAATCCTACGGTTTTATTTATTTAATTCGGTTTATGTTATTTTTATTTATTTATTGTTTTGTTATTTTAATTATGCGTAGCTAAAGTTCGTATTGATCCTACGGTTTGTCGTCTAACTAGATTTATATAATTAATCTGTTGATCTTGTTTTGCGTCCCATTCATGATTTATGATTCTTGGTTTTAATTCTCATGTGTTGGTATCTGGCCAATATTGATGCATGCTAGTTATGTGATTGATATCTTGGCGGAATTAATTACATAATCGATATCGGGAATTTATAATCTGATTTTGCCTTGAGACCAAGCGGAGATAGGTGAGCTCAGAGGAGGTTAAATCTTTGTGTGCTTTTGTAATTAGCTTACTTCTCTTGAGACCCGCGGAGATAGAGTTTAGGCTAACCTACTACTATAGGCGTCTGATGGAAACTATAGTTACATTAGTGATCTTTCATCTGAATGCGGATTAAATTGGTAAACATATTAATAGGTTAATTGTGTGAATTTGGTTAGGTTAAGTACATCCCTAGGATCAGTCTTTTATATCTGATTTTATTTCCATTTTTTATTTTCAAGTCTAGTCTATAATATTCTCTCTTGATATTTTGTTGCCTGAATAATAATCAAGATTCTGCGTTAATTACTTGCTGTGTTCTCAGTCATGATCCACATGGATACGATATAATATACTTGCTGTTTTACTATCAATTTATTTTGGTAGGAATATTAGCGATCACTTATCTAACATTTGATCAATAAATGGAAGAGAAAAATGGTCATTTCTAGTGGTGGCATTCAACTTTCTGTAGTCGATGCACATCCTCCATCCATGGTAGTCCTTGTGAGCACCAGCTCTCCTTTATCATTCTTCACCACGGTTATACCACCTTTCTTGGGTACCACGTGTTGGATGACCCACCGACCGTCTGCGACGGGTAGATGAGTCCTCTGCAAGGAGCTTTAGAATCTCCTTCTTGACTACTCCATAAGGTTAGGATTCAACCTCCGTTGTCCTTCCCGAATCGCCTAGCCCCATCTTCAAGTACTATCCGATGCATGCACATTTTGGGCTTATCCTCGAATATCCGACATACTCCATCCAAGAGCTCGTTTATTCTTTCTTAGGACCTCAATGAGTTGTTCTTCCTCTACCTTGCTTAACCCGGCAAAGATTATGACAGGCTTCTGCTCACCCTCTTCAAGGTAGACATATTTGAGATGCTCGGGTAACTCTTTGAGGTCTGGTTTCCCTTGTGAAGGTAATCTTTCCACTTCTATCTCCCGGTTCTCCTCCGCAACCTTGCTCTCCAGACAGAGCTTCTCTTCATTCTCATCATAACCTGCAAGGAAAGTTTCTATGCGATCTTCCTGCAATACACATGTCTCGACCACCAAGCAATCAATAGCATCTATGTAAGAACAATTATCAATTGCATCAGAAGATGGTACTATAGTGCTATCTCTAACAGAAAAGGACACAGTTTCTCCCAACACCGCTATTTTCAATACCCCATTTTTAACATCAATCAAAGTGTTGGTAGTAGCCATAAAGGCCTTCCTAAAAGAATTGTGTGTCTCTACCATTTTCTTTAATGTCACCCACATCTAGAACAACAAAATCAGCAGAATGATCAATCCACCACTCTAACTAATATGTCCTCGATAATCCCCTAGGATAACGAATTGATCTATCACTAGCGTAAACACATGCGAGTAGGTTTTAATTCCCCAATTCAAGTTGCTCAAAAATAGAGTAAGGCATTAAATTTATACCGCACCAAGGTCGAGCATGCTCGTAGCTTCCTTTCCATTTCCCAAAGCAATCTTTATCACAAAGCTTCCTGGATCGCGTTGCTTTGGTGGCAATTGATGCTGAAAAATAGCACTGGCAACCTCAGATACAATCACCTTCTCATCATCTACAAACTTCCTCTTTTTCGATGCTAACTCTTTAAAGAACTTAACATATGCTGGGACGTTTCGTATAACGTCGAGGAGAGCAAGTTCACATTCACTTTAAATAGCATCTTGTAGAACTCAACGACTGCTGATCCTTCTTTTCACTTCTCAATCTGCTCGGAACGGGAATTGGAGGTTTATACGGAGTCTCGGCTTTGTGAAGCCTCGGATGTCTCTTCTCTTCCTCCTCTGTGCTCTCCTTTTGCACTTCCTCAGTCACCTTAGTCAATTCTGGTTCCTCTAGTGGAATTTCCACTTTATTATCAATTGTTTTTCCACTCCTAAGAACCGTGATTGCTGTGCTTATTCAGTTGACTAAGCATTTCCTTTTGTCCTTTCTGCCAATTCTCCAGCGGTCCCAAATTAATCGTCTCTACTTGAGTCTCTATCCTCTTCATTGATGCTTCCATGGACTCAAATCTCGATGACTTGCACGAATGAAAGTGTGTAGAGAATCTTCAGTGTTGGCTTCTCAAATGCCGATGCTTTGTTGGGTTTGTGGAGTGGTATTGCAATTGTTGTTATTCTTCTTCTTTGGAACATTCTTCTTTGAGGAGGTTGCTGTCTGAACTGAGCTCCTTGACTAGATCCTCCTTGATTCTGATTCCAGGAGAAATTAGGATGATCTCTCCAGCCTGGATTGTATGAATTTGAAAAGGGATCGTATTTAGGCCTCGGTTGATACCCTTGCTGATTGCCTCTTTGGAACCCTTGCTGGAACCCTTGCATTGCATTCACTTGCGCTTCCTCATATGCCATCTCATTGGCTCGTTGGCATATGTTGGCCCCATGTCCCGCTTCACCACAAATCCCACATGTCTCCATCGACATCACTTGTTGCTGTTGGAATTGGGCGATGGTTGAGATCGTTCACCCTCATTAGTTGAACTTGGCGAGTGAGCTCCATGATTGCTATGTCACTTCATAATTGGGTGTAATCTCTTTTCTTCTGCTGCGGTCTTCGCCCTACACTTCTCCTTTGTGAGTTTGCAGCTAGCGTCTCCAGAATCTCGCTAACGTCCTCAGCAGTGTGGTTTCCAATGTCTCCTCCAGCCGCATTATCTATCATGTATTGATAATCCATCATCAATCCATCATAGAAAAACTGGTTGAGAAGCTCAGCTGGGCAATGGTGATGCGGACACTGCTGCTGTAACGACTTGAACCGATCCCATGCCTCATGCATAGGTTCTCCAGCCATCTGCTTAAATGTGGCTATCTGAGCCCTCAGCTCTTGTGTTTTCTGGTTCGAGTAGTACTTTCCCATGAACTTATCATACACGGCTTGCCAACTCGTCGATGAACGGGGTCAGAGACATCAACCATGTCTTGGCTCTATCTTTCGGTGTAAGGAAAACACCTCATTCTCGGCGTATCTTACGTAAGCCCGTTCGGTGGAAAAGTGTGAACCATCGTGATAGAACTCCGGATGAAGTTCAAGACATCCTCGCTAGGCATCCCATAGAATGGCGGAAGAAGGTTGAAGTGGATGGGCTTCAACTCATAGTTTCGGGCGGATCCGAGAACTATGCATAGCGTTGTCACCCCAATGACGGGTCGAGCAAAATCACGCATCCTCGGGTTTCCTTCTTCATGGCCTCCTCCATTTTCTGCCATTTCTTCTGGCACAGATTCTCTCTTGGAGATCTACTCTCCAAACTCTCGTACTCAACTGTTGCTGCACTTGCCTCACTTTCCAGACAAGCTTTCTTCTTCCGAGTTCGAAGGATTAAATTCTCCTACCCTGTGAATGTTGTCGAACACTGGTGCCAACTTCCTTTTGAGACTTCGACGACCTAGCATACACAAACACAAGACAAGAAAACGGATTACGCGCACCTGTGGGAAGAATTAACCAAACAAAAATAAAATAAACAAAAATAGAAATTAGGAGGGGAAAATAACACAATCAAAAATGCCTAAAGCCTTCCCCGGCAGCGGCGCCAAAATTTGTTTCGACCAAATTTTTCTACTTAGTCGCTCGCAATAGCACGAGGTCCCTATAGTGTGGTAAGGTCGACCCAAGTCGAATCTCTCGAGGAAGACTTAACAGGGCTTATGATGTGTTACGATGAAAGTAATAAATCTAAGTCCTAAACTTGATTTTGGGGTGATGATTAACTAAGATAACAGGAAATAAAACACGCAAACGATTCAAACCAGCGTTGGCGGTTCAATCGCAGAATAATTCAAGAGTGTGAGATAAACTAGGGTATTAAGGTTCTTCGCCTTGATTAATCGATTATTGCTTGATCAAGAAATCTACCTATTCATGCAATCCTCAAACCTAAATCCAAACACTGACTTTCGTTCCGTGGATTAAACCTAGGTTATCAAATCTCACAAATACATACACTATTAGAGTACTGGTTTAGGTAACCTCTAACCCAATTGATTCCTATGATGCACGTATCTATCTCTCGATAATACACAAACATACAAATTAAAGGTGATTAATCACTTAGCAAATTCTATCATGCACGTATCTATCTCTCGATAATACACGAAACATAAATAATTGATAGAGATTAATCACTCAACAATAAACCCTAGGATTCAATTGGTATTCTCAATCAAACAAATAATCAATCAATCAATTTAAATCACCCAACCCTAGAAAAGAATTGGTTCATGCTCATCTCACGAATCAAACAATTATAATCGATAGAAATCATTATTCAATAATTCGAGGAAGAAAGATCAAATAATTAATCCTTACAATCGTAATAGTCGTGATGAATCTCTTCAATCAAGGTCTTGAATCAATCCAATGTAAGAAATTACAAAGAAAATCAATATGATAAGGAACAGTTCGCGTGGGAGAATTCTAAAAGCGAAAGAGAAAAGCGAATAATGAAGAAGTTAGGGTTTCACGCGCTTTTGAACTTATATATATAGCGAAAAATCGCGCCCGGCACGGACGAGTCAGCGCGGACGCGACGTCTTCAAAACTAGGCTAATCGGGGCACCAGTAGCGGACGCGAACTTCGGCGTCGAGCGCTGCAGCGCTGGGAACGGAGGCCGGCGGGACGCGAAGCTTGGCGACGCGCCCTTCTTCTCGATGGCTTCAACTCAGCCCAACGCCGGACGATCGCAGCCACGGACGCTGGCTCTCTCAGATGAATTCCGCTCTTGACTCCCAGCGGGGCGTAAGCCGGCGCGGACGCGAGAGTCTCGGGCGATCTTGATTTTGGACACCCAGCGCCGGACGCAAGCCAGCGCCGGACGCGGGGTGTCTCTGGACGTTCTCAACACAGTGCCCAGCGCCGGACGCACCACAGCGCCGGACGCGGGCCTTCACACGGACGTTCCACCTTTACCAGACGCACCCAGCGCCCGCTACGCCTAGTCCGGCGCTTGGGTGCGTTTTTAAGCTCCAAATGTGTAAAACGCGATCATTCCATACATAAAACGAAGACGAACATGATTCCAATAAAAAGATATTCAAAACTAAGCAAATAGGAACCAAATCGTATCAAACAAACACAGAAAAACACAACAAAAGCATACGAAACAGTTCTCTAGCTAGAAGTAGGTTTGGAGTCAATGACCACTAATCCTATGGCTTGGGAAGGATCAGCCAGTCTAAGTGTATTGCCAGAGTTGGATTACGCATAATGCCGGCGATTCGGATGTGTCGATCGATCCGGCGAAGGTGGAGGAAGATCGGTGGCGATGTATGGTTTATCCGCGATTACGATGTTGTGAAGGCGAAGCTCTTCAAGGTGAGTCAATGCCGAGGAGATCGATTCGCTTGAATGCGGAGGAGTATGACGTCCGTGTCTTACTCATTTTTACCGATTGTAATCGGCTTCTAGGCATTCTACCTATGTCTAGTTTATTAGCTAGGATCGATGGTGATCTTGGCTATGATCGATGGTGATCTTAGGTTTTGTTTGAATCCGTTGGAGTCGTGAGTTGCAATTTTCCTCTTCGGTTCAAAATACCTCTAGATCTGTATAGATCTTTTTGGTTTGTTGTTATTGTTGTGATTTTCATGACACTTCATAGTTGGTGGAAGAATTCATTTTCTTTGGTCTAAGATAGCATTTGGAGGAATATGTTCCACTTGTATTTATCAATGGTACTATCAACTACGGTGGAGGTGTTGGGAGTGGGCTGGTCTTCACGGGAAGGGCACAGTATCTTGGAAAGAAGTGCCTAAAGGTTTGTATGGTACATTCATGCAGAATGCCTGTTGGAACTTATGAAGATTATGAACATGAGCGGTCTTGTATTGTTCAATGATCCAAGAGCTATGCTTTCAAGCTTGGGTGGTGGATCTCCACCATCTCCGACTTGCGGGGTGATGAGAATGGTGTTATTATATTCTTGCATATTGGGTTTAGATGTTATCGATCATGCGGTCTTCTCTAAATGAAGATGGAAGTCGGCTAAAGCATGCAACAATGCTATATGAGGTGGCTTCAACACATGGAATTAATAGTTGTTAGGAGCGATTACTTATTTGTTACAAAATCATTAGTTTGTTAGATACAATCTCTAATCTTTTCTATAAATACTCTTATGTAATTGTCATTTGGTGATAACATAAGAATCAATACAAAACTCTTCACAATGTAGTCATATTAGTTTTCTTCTTCTTTTCTTTTCTGCAATTTTTTGTTTTTGCAATCTACAAAATCAACAGTCACCGTTTAAAATAATAGGTTTGGGTTTAGCCATTTAACCATCTCAGACCATGTTAATATTTATCATATTTCTTCTAATCCAGTCAAAACTTTTCAAAAATAAGAATTGACAATCTTGAAAATTTCAGGTTTTGATTGTTACGACACCACAACAATAAAACAACAAAAACAATAATAATAATAATAATAATAATAATAATAATAATAATAATAATAATAATAATAATAATAATACATAATGTAGTTTTGATATTATATATTATACTCTCATCCCCAAAATTCCTTCCTAGGAATCTTGGCGTGAGTTTTAATAAAAGTTGTTGAGTGTATTATGAGTGGAATAAGGGTCCACATTAATGTACTATTAAATTTTAATGAAAGTTGTTGATTGTATTGTGAGTGGAATAAGGGTCTCACATTAATGTAATATTAAATTAGTTAGTGGTGGACCATAGTTGGTAAAAAGGTGTAAATAAATATGTTGTTGAGGGTAAAAAAGAGAAATAGTGGTGGGCCATGGGTGATAAAAGGTGTAAATAAAGAATATTATTGAGAGTAAAGTTGGAAAGATAGTTTCCATAAATAAATAGGAAGGAAATTGAGGGACGTCTCAAAAGGGAAAATTAGGAAGAAAATTGAGGGACGGAGGGAGTATTATATTATCGATTTCAAAATAAATTTTCTAGACAACGTATGAAATATCGAATTACTTTATTTCTTGCAAAACTGATATGGTTCTTTACCATTCTCACGTACTTATTAATCTCTCTATTTGAAAATATGGATGTTGATGTATAAAGTAAATAATCCATTATGCACTTATTAGTTATAAAAATAAAGTTAAAATCTAAGTTGTGAATATAATATTTTATGGTAGTATTTGATGGGAAAAACACAGCCACAAACGGTAAACAACAAATGCCAATCTTCGTTTGGCTAATTTTCCGGACTCGTATGAACCTTTGAGGATGCAAACTAATAGGTTATTCTAGATGCACCAATATACATCGCTCAAATTAATATGCACGCAATAATAAGGAGACACGAGATTTTAGTGTGGAAAACCTCTCAAAACGAAAGAGAGGAAAAAACCACGGGACTACTAGAGCCGCTTAAATCCACTATCATCAATAATTGAGCAATACACAATCTTCTCTAGATTATACTAGAGGCATACAAAACATCATACACTCGGAAAAGCACATCAAGATGTATGGAATCAAAATCGAGCAAAGATCAAGAAAAATATCACCAGAAAAATCTCCTCTGTTCAGACCAACGAAACCTGATCTTCGGTCTTAAAAATCCGATCTCCATCTTCCAAAACGTTGGCCCATATGCACTGAAGCTACTGTGCAAAACTCACGATGATCTAACGGTTCACTCTTGAAAGCGAGTTTTTCCGAAGCTGCATTGCATTCTGGCGGAGGAGAAAGGCTGCGCGATTTTCTTTTTCTTCTACTCTATTTGGCTGCGATTTGTTTGCCCTTAAAAAAAACTGACCCATTTCATGGGCTTTCTCATGGGTCAAAAATAAAAGAAAGCCCAACAAATCTCCCCATTTTTGACTCATGAGGAAGAGTTTGCCATCTCGGCGATCGAGCAACACATCTTCAACTTTTTCCTTGCCAAAACCTTTGTTAATGTATCGGCACCATTATCATCGGTATGAACTTTATCAAGTTCAAATAGTTTGTCTTCAAGTGCATCTCTAATCCAATGATACCTCACATCGATATGCTTTGTTCTTTTGTGAAACATAGAATTCTTAGCAAAGTGAATTGCACTTTGATTGTCACAAAGAACCACGCAACGTTGTTGCGTAAAGTCAAGCTCTTGCATAAATCTTTTCAGTCATAATAGTTCTTTGCGCGCTTCTGTTGCAGCCACATACTCAGCCTCGGTGGTAGATAAAGCCACACATTTTTGCAGTCTTGACTGCCATGACACAGCTCCTCCTGCAAAAGTCATTAAATATCCAGAAGTGGATTTCATGTTGTATTTATTTCCTGCTATATCAGAGTCGGTATAACCAACAAGTATTGGATCCCTATTTCCAAATGTTATACCCAATTTGGAAGTACTAGCTATATTAACATAGATTGGTTAGTAACATTTTGGTGTGCTCTTAATTAGACAAAAATGAAACGTCTACTTTTTAAAAAAAAATTAAACTGTCATATATAATTCTCAGCAAAAGAATATTTTTTTTTCAAAAAATAAAATAAAATAAAGAAATTAATGTTGTAGTCTTGGCTGGAAATTGATTTGGAAATTCCCCTTTAATATATATATATATATATATATAGGATTTGGATCAGGTAAGAATGCAAATTTGATGAGAAATAGAAATAAATTATAGCCCTTCATCATCATAAATTGATGATCCAAATTATATATTTATATGATGTACTAATAACTGGATATGCTACGTTTTTAATCTGAGAGAAAAATTAAGAGGTCGGATTAATAATATTATTTTTATGAGATTTGATTTTTAACTTTTTTTTTTTACTTTTTTTTTGTGGGATTTCATATCTTAGATAGATATTATTATTTCAAATATTTATCTTTTTCATATTTATTTCATAGCACTGGTAATGTAATTTCTTTGCTTTGTCAATTGATTTCGTTGCACTGACAGTATAATATTAATTCATTGTTTAATTTCGTTAGTATATGTAACAATAAAGTTATGCAAAGTAAATATTAAGATTGTGCTTCATAACGTTTTCATGTATGCTACAAATATATTTCATAAAATAATACTCCTCCGTCCACTATAAGCGTGCATTTAATTCCTTTTCGGTCCTGGTCCACCAAAAATGTGCACCTTCCTTTTTAGAAACACTAACTTTATATTTTTACCTCAACTTATCCACTTATTTACAAAAAAAAAAACACATGCCACCTTTTACACTCACAATCCATTAATATATTCATTTATTATCCCAATGACACATTTTATACACATTTACTTTACACTCATTATGGTTTCTTAAAACCCGCGCCACCAAGAACTATGCGTTTTGGTGGACGGAGGATACTAATTTTTTACAACACATTGATGCAATATTAGTTACGATATGTGCTACATATTACACAACTTGTGCAACACAAATAAATGTCATATTATGATAGGTGAAAATTTTGGAGAGAATAATTTTTTTTGCCATATTTATCCTCACCCGATTTTAGGCGAATAGAAGGATGATGATGTCATCAATCTTGTTTAAAATGAAGAATGAAATCTGAAACGTTAATTACATGTTAATTAATGGTTCTGATTTATTCTTATTTCTTACACATAATAGCATTCTCACCGTAACCATCCCCTATATATATTATCTATTCAAAATGTATGAGTTTACTTACTTTTTTATCTCTTTAATCACTTTATATATTCGTATACATACTTTTTATCCATTTAAGGGTGCCCACAATCCTAAACCCAAATTTTCAACTTTCATATGGGCTCCACAATGCAACATCAGCTTTATAAAATCCTCCAACTTATATTCTATTTTTTTTACAATAATAAATCCAACTTTTAACTTTTAGTTGGATCCCATTAAAATACACATAATTATATATATATATATATGTGTGTGTGTAAGTATATATTTTAACTATAAATAGAAAATTTCAAATTTTGAAAAAATAAACATATAACTCAATTTAGTAAAAAAACTGGAAAAAATAGAAAGGGAAAAAAACTACATAAAAAAAATTGCGTCAGCCACATGCCCATGGCACGCACGCGCCAACCAAAACACGCGCGTTGTGCACGCGCCGCAACTGACGCGCATGACGGGCCTAAAATGTTAGTGGAAGCTAGTGTTTTAAACCTGAAAGTTGAAACCTGATTTCGTTTCTTGGCTTCACTGTTGTGGGCGGAAATCTTGGGTTCCAACTTTAGAAAATTGGGTTTTGAGTACCAATGTGGGTACCCTAAAAACTTTAGAACTTCTTTTAAATAATTGTGTCGAAAATAAACAAGTTATCTTCAGCAGGACGGAGGGGATATGATGTATGTTTGATGGGATCATGATTTTTTTGGAAGATATCCGAATCTAAATTAAAAATACAATTTTTTGTTTTCAAAAGTAAAATAAAACAATGTCATTTTATCTTATGTGACAAGAATTAATGTCATATTATCACCCGTCAGTCTATATAAAAAAATCTTTAGTTTTGCTATATAACCAGTCATAACAGAACAAAATTTGAGCTATATTCAACTATTTTAGAAATTCAGACTATGAAATCATTATATAGATAAAAGAATAGGTGTGTTGATAATGGTGTTTAATTTTTATATTGTCAATATTTTTAACTCCACAATAAAGTCAAATAAAATATGACTGAATTTCGTACATTATGATTACGTTAAAAAAATGACTGAATTTCGTACAGTATGATTACCAAAATTTAAAATGTATCTCGTCTTAATTAAATTTTCATCCTAAAGAAAATCCCTTTGCCACTAAAGTTGTGCATCCTCTCTTTATAAGTAGGGGTGACAAATGATCTTGGATCCAATTCTGATTTATTTTTTAGGATTTAGATCTTTAAAAAATCAATCAGACGAATCTGGATCATTTCTTTAATTTTAGGATCCGGCTAGATCTTGATTTTTGAAATCTGATCCGGTCCAAATACGACCCGTAAATCCATTTATTTTGTAATACATATAATTTATATTTCTGGTTGTAATTTAAAATCATACTCTAAATCCTATCGCCATTCCATTCTTCTAGAAATAATAATAATGATGATGTCATCATCATCATCATTATCTTATGTTATTATGAATTTTAGTTGATTTAGAATTCATTTTGGAAGATCGATAAAAAATAATTTGTTTTATAAATTAAAAAATATGAATCCGGGCCTAGATTCGTGAACCAACGGATTTTATGAATTGGATCTGGATTTCATTTTTTTGGATCCTATGAATCTGGATCGAATCCAAATGGATAACGAAGGGATAGAGAATGTAGTCTATGATCGACTGATGCATATTCGAATATTAATAACATTTTCGAACACCTCGTTAACTTAGTCTTTGAAACCTTTCGATCTGGTTAAGGGTCAAAGGTCAAATTACTTTTATAACTACTAGCTAGTATCATCTATCTTAATTGAATTATCAAGTTATCAAAAATAAAGAAGAGGCAACAATTTACAGAAAACTTTAATTTATTTCTCATTGAATTGTTCTATGATTATTTATCTTTTCAATAGTCTGAGTCGGATTAACATCAGCTACACGTTAGCATCAAGTGATTTAGACGTGGTTAAGTCAAATAATATATATAATCCACAAACAAAAACTTGCTTCAATTTCAAAATTCATTGTAATTTACTTATCTTTACAAGAAAACCATCGTTTTACATGCTTGAGAAATAACTGAAAGTGTAGCATTATGAGTACATGATTGCATCCTCTTGAATAGCTCATTTCAAATGATGAAATTTTATTTCGATCTCCCATTTCATTACGTAAGTAATATAATTTACACATATTAATCAATACAATACAACGAATAATTAAGATGAATCTAATTGCCTCCACAGATAAATAATTAATTATAAATACGATGTTATCATGGTGGTCCACTATAAGATATATCCACCAATGACATACATTAGTTTTTCAATTAAAATATGAATCAAAAGCTTATGACTTTCATTCCTTCGAAAGAGGATCTCCACACTCAATCATGCAGATAATATCTTATTTACAAATTAACATTTGCATCAATTACACTTATTTATTTGTTGATTTTATCTTATATATACGAAGCACACATCTACGCTTATTCGACATTATTTCTCATTAGCATATACACTGTTTTTTGTTTAGTTCTATTTTTCATAAATCTTGAATTATCTACCCGATCCAATAATGGCTGAATCCAAGAAAATCCTCTTCGGAAAATACGAAATGGGAACTCTCCTCGGCCGCGGCGCCTTCGCCAAAGTATACCTCGGTCGCCGCCTCCCTTTGGCCGCGGCCGAGGAGGAGACGGTGGCGATCAAGGTCATCAAGAAAGACGAAGCGATCAAGAGCGAAAAAATGATGGAGCAGATCACGCGCGAAATCGCCGTGATGCGGCGCGTGCGCCACCCCAATGTCGTCCAGCTCAAGGAGGTGATGGCAACCAAGTCCAATATCTTCATCGTGATGGAGTATGCCTCCGGCGGCGCCCTCCTATCCGCGTTGGCAGAGCGCGGCCGCCGCCTTGACGAGGCCACTGCGCGCCGCTACTTCCAACAGCTGGTCGGCGCCGTCGATTTCTGCCACAGCCGTGGCGTCTTCCACCGCGACATCAAGCCGGAGAACCTCCTCCTAGGCGCCGATGGGGACCTCAAAATCTCCGACTTCGGGTTGTCGGCGCTCCACGACGGCCGCGCCGGGGCCGACGGCGGCCTCCTCCACACCCGGTGTGGAACCCCCGCCTACGCTGCGCCGGAGGTGCTTCGGACCAAGGGCTACAACGGCGCTAAGGCTGACATATGGTCATGCGGCGTCGTTTTGTACGTCCTCCTCGCCGGGTTCCTCCCTTTCGACGACCGGAATCTCGCCGTAATGTTCAAGAAGGCGATTAGGTCACAATACTCATTTCCTCCATGGTTCTCTACCGAAACGAAGCGTTTGATATTGAAATTATTGGATCCAAATCCGGCTAAACGGATCTCAATTCCGGGTATAATGCGGGTCCCGTGGTTCAAAAAGGGTTTGCAAAACCCTAATTCAATCTCCATGCAAGAATTTGCTAAGCTTGATGAAAGTGAGATTCTAATGGAAGAAAAAATCAAGAAATCCCCTTCTTCTCCGGCTATGTTGAATGCATTTCAGTTGATTTCTTCGATGTCGACCGGCCAGTTCGAGCTTTCGGACACGTTGGCGGCGAGTCATCGGAAAGGGGACTTCACGTTTACCTCTCGGCGTTCGGCTAAGGTGACATTAGGGAAAATTGAGATGGTTGGGAAGACATTAGGGTTTAGGGTTGCGAGGTTGAAGGACTTCAAGTTGAGGTTGTTGGGGGCGGCGGAGGGCCGGAAGGGGCGGCTCTCGGTCACTGCCGAGGTGTTCAAGGTGGCACCGGAGGTGACGGTGGTGGAGTTTTCAAAAGTTTCCGGCGACACGTTGGAGTGTATTAGGTTTCGTGAAGAGGATATTAGGCCGGGGTTGAAGGATATAGTTTGGACATGGCAAGGGGACAGTAGTTTCTAGTGTTCTGATCAAATTAGGGGTCAAGAGTTAGTCTAAGTATTAATTTTTATTTTATTTATATATTTATTATATTTTTTTATTCATATTCTATTATTTATTGGGTTTTTATTTATTTATATTGTACGATTATTTGGTGGGTCAGATGTTTGGATTCAAACTCATAGTTATAGTTTTGGAGGTGTTCTATAGTATTTGGATCATCTGACGAATTTTGACGATCTTCTAGAAGACTCCCTTTTTTTCTTACTGTTAAATCGAGCTACAAGCTTCTCGTTTAGAATTTATGATTGATTTGTAATTAAATTTGATTGTATATATATATAGCTAGAAGTGTGTGTGTATATTGCCATCTTAAAATAATATGTGGTTACTTTTTTTCTCATTTATGTTTTTCATTAGTTTGAGTCTTACATAAGTTATATTGATTATATCGAGCGCAGTGTTTATGATCAAATTACTTACATATATAATACACAATCACGCATATACAATATACCAAGTGATCACACCTTATAACTAGTCTTTATAAATTTGCAATGAGTTGGTAATTTATTACATCAAAATATGAAAGTTTAATAGACAAAAACTTGGGTGAGTTTCGCCTTACCGTGATCTCATTCTTGTTTTTTGTTAAATAATTATATATTAATTATGATGAGTAATGTTAGTTAGATTTTATTAATTTATAATTAAATTTAATAATTTTAATTAGAATTTATTAATTCATAATTATGATTTATTAATTCACAATTAAGGTTTATTAATTCATATTTAGGGCTTATTATTCAAAATTAGGGTTTATTAATTTATAATTAGGTTTTATTAATTTAAAATTAGGGTTTATATTCAAATTAGGGGTTATTAATTCAAAGTTAGGGTTTATTATTCAAAATTAGGGTTTATTAATTCATAATTAGGGTTTATGAATTCTAATTAGGGTTTTATTAATTCAAAATTAAGATTTATTAATTCACGATAGGGTTTATTAATTCATAATTAGGGTTTATTAATTCATAATTAGGATTTATTAATTCTAATTAGGCTTTATTAATTCAAAATTATGATTTATTAATTCATGATTATAGTTTATTAATTTAAAATTATTATTTATTAGTTCATAATTATGATTTATTAATTTACAATTAAGATTTATTGAATTAATTAATTTTAATTAAATTAATTAAAAAATTAATTAGGGGTCTCACTGATGGAGTCCGATATTGTTGGGCATGTTTTTAGTTTTAATTATTTTTGCAGCCCATTTAGATATAAGATTAAATAGTTTCCTAGTTTAATTAGATCTCTTCTATTAGTTAGTTTCCTACTTTGATAAGGATTCCTTAATTGATAAGGATTAGACTTCATTTTTCAGCCTATATAAAGGCTTGTAAGCATACGAAAATATTCAGCTTTTGATTTACGAATATATGTGAATTTTATTCTCTCTTCATTAGCTCTTGAATTTCTTGAGATTTGTCAGTAATTCATTTATCTACGATATCAACGAGACGGTCATCCCTCGTTTGTGTGTCATTCATCATCCCGAGTTCTGTGCGTCAACATCACGTTGGGGTATAGGCGACATCTTGACCTATATCACTTCTTGGGTTAGATTCAGAAGTTTTGAGATATTCCATCGTGTTCGTTCTTCCGTTCGCGTGTCGATAGATCCTTCGTACCAACGAGGATCGTATCATTTGGTATCAGAGCTATCCGTTCGTCGTCCATCCGTTCGTTCGTCCATCCTTTCGTCATCCATTCGTTCATCGTCCAGGTTTCGTTTATTTCTTTCGTTCGTGTCAAGGGTAGTATATAGGATTTCTTTCTTTCGTTTCGTCTGTTGTGACGTGGGTAGCGGCTAGGGTTTGTTCATCCGTTTTTTTAAAATCAGCGTCTACCATATCTGTGATCGTTATACATATTGTTATCCATACCATACATTATCCATTCAATATCCGTAGCTTTATTTTTATTTTTATTTTTTCGTTCTTGAGATTTTCCGCATCTACGTTCTATGAGGATTAGTGATACACGAGTGCTGAGTGACTCATTTTGAGTGATACACGAGCGTTTGTGAGTTGGTGAGGTTCCTGTTATTTTTTATTTTCTAACGTTTTCTGCAGTAATGTCTAAGAAGGTGGAGTCAGATGGGTCATGTCATAAGGACGACGATGATTCTATCAGTCGTCAAACAAAATTCATGATAGAGGCCTTGCGTTCTGAATTGGGAACGATAATCACAAAAGAGATGGAGGAGCTGCATGATCGAATCAATGCACTTGAGGTGAGACCTCGTAGAGATAAGCGACGTCGACTAGATCCTATTGTGTATCAACGAGGTGGAGGACGAAGAGGAGGCAGATGCGGCATAAATTTTCATCGAGATAATGGATACGAAGAGGTGAAAATGAGGAAAATGAGTTTTCGATTTTGATGAAAAAGCGGCGAAGAAGGGATCGAGAAGATAATAATCGGCGAGATCAAGATGAACATCCTTCTTTTCAAGGAAAAATGATCTGAATTATACTTGGAGTGGGAGAGAAAGGTGGAGCTCATGTTTGATTGCCATAACTATTCCGAGCTCGAAGGTAAAGTTAGCGACAATAGAGTTATCGATTATGCACTTGTTTGGTGGGATCGGTTGGTGAGTAGTAGGAGGAGGAATCGAGAGCGACTATCCGGACATGGGAAGAGATGAAGGCGGTGATGAGGAAGCGATTTGTGCCTAATCATTATTACCGTGAGTTGTACAACAAATTGCGAATTTGAGGCAAGGACGAAGAGTGTGGATGACTACTTGAGGAGATGGAAGTAGCTATGATTGAGCAGAGATTGTTGAAGATAGAGGCGACAATGGCGAGATTCTTGGTTGGATTGAATTGGGAGATTAGCAATGGGTGGAATTACAACATTATGTCGAGTTGGAGGACATGGTTCACATGGCCATAAAGATTGAGAACCAACTCAAGAGGAGGGTTAATGACATGAGTGGCGGTAACATGAGCGAATCAGTCAATTGGAGGCAGCCCCAAAATGTTAGTGGTTCTTTATCAAGAGGGAACCAATGGAAGAAGGAGGAGCATCCAAATGGGGAGAAGTGGCCGTTTGTAAAGCCAAAAATAGATCCTACGAGTTACATAATTCAAGCTAAACCGACTGCATTTACCGCACCGTGATTTGAAGTGTTTTACTTGTCATGGAATTGGACATATTGCTAGAGAGTGTCCGAATAAGAGGTGATGATCATTCGGGATGATGGAGAGGTGGTGACCGATGATGAGGGAGAGGCTACTAATCCAGAGATGCCAGCCTTGGAGGATTCCGAAGTTGAAGAGATTGAAGCACCCGATGCACTCATTTTTGTTGCTAGGAGAGCTTTGAGTGTACAGAATCAAGTGAGTGATACAGAACAGCGAAAGAACATCTTTCATACGAGGTGTCATGTCAAAGATAAGGTGTGGAGCGTGATCATCGATGGTGGGAGTTGTACCAATACGGTTAGTATGACCATGGTTGAGAAGTTAGGGCTACCATTAGTGAAGCATCCCAAGCCATATCGGTTGCAGTGGCTGAATGATAGTGGCATTGTCAAGGTGTGAAGCAGTGAAGATTCGATTCGCATTGGAAAGTATGAGGATGAAGTTCTTTGTGATGCGATTCCGATGCAGGCGAGCCATATACTATTGGGACGACCGTGGCAGTTTGATAGAAAAGTGAAGCATGATGGCTTTACGAACAAATACTCCCTCGAGTTCAATCAAAAGAAAGTATCACTTGTTCCTCTTTCTCCAAAACAAGTTTATGAGGATCAAGTGTTGCTGCAAAAAGAGTCGAAGTTGGTGAAGTCGGTTAGGCAAAGTGATGGAAGTAAGGAGAAATGAGTAATCCAAAAGTCTTATCTTGCGATAGCTAGTGTTTTGAAGTGGGTGGTCAATAAGGAAAAACCATCGGTTGATATAGGTGACGACTTGGATTTGAGGACAAATCATTCTCAAGAGGAGGGGAATGATGGAGTCAGATATTGTTGGGCATGTTTTTAGTTTTAATTATTTTTGCAGCCCATTTAGATGTAAGATTAAATAGTTTCATAGTTTAATTAGATCTCTTCTATTAGTTAGTTTCCTACTTTGATAAGGATTCCTTATTTGATAAGGATTAGACTTCATTTTTCAGCCTATATAAAGGCTTGTAAGCATACGAAAATATTCAGCTTTTGATTTACGAATATATGTGAGTTTTATTCTCTCTTCATTAGCTCTTCGAATTTCTTGAGATTTGTCAAGTAATTCATTTATCGACGTATCAACGAGACAGTCATCCCTCGTTTGTGTGTCATTCATCGTCCCCGAGTTGCTGCGTCAACATCACGTTGGGGTATAGGCGACATACTAACCTATATCACTTCTTGGGTTAGATTCAGAGGTTTTGGGATATTCCATCTTGTTCGTTCTTCCGTTCGCGTGTCGATAGATCCTTCGTACCAACGAGGATCGTATCACTCACATCTGCGAAATGCACGCATGAGAGACCACCCCAAATATATATTGTTATACAGTCGTCGTTAGGGTACATTTTTCATTTCGTGAAGAAGAAAATGGTTTATGAGAAGAATACAGAACTACTGCAAACTATTTTCATTTGTTACACATGATAAGAGATGATATATATTTACTACGAATCTTATTGCCTCTACGAATTAAAGTTATTGAGCAAGCAATTACGTCCCGGTAATTGTTAACCATGTACGCTTTATTACATACCACATGTCGGAGTAAAACATAATCCAAAAAAACAATTATGGTTATATACCTATATAGGGGTTGGATCAAGTGAGAAATAATCTATTTTGAGAATTTGAGAACTATATACAGACGTATAAAGTCGATGAACAAAGTCTATAAAGTTGTGCATAACAAAAACATTCTAAAAATATTGCATAACAAAATAATTTTAGAAAGTTTTCATTGTGCACAACTTTATATCGTTTTGTGCATCATCTTTATATGTCTTATGCATAGTTAGCAGAGTTTGCAAAAAGGATGTAGGTCTCATTTAATCCACTCCCTATATATTTAAGGAGTGTAAAATGATGCATATGATGATATAAAATTACATCAATGAAATTACATCTTTTTAGAATTCATGCGAACTATGCATAAGGCGTGTAAAGATAATGCATATGATGATATAAAATTATACACACTGAAAACTTTCTAAAATTGTTTGTTGTGCAATAATTTTAAAATGTTTCATTATGCATAACGTTATAGATTTTGTTCATTAACTTTATACGTCTGTGCATAGTTTTCAAGTTCTAAAAAAAAAAATCTCACTAGATCCAACCCCTATTATATATATATGATGGATTAGGTAGGAAAGACATTATTTATAAGAAATAAGAATTAATTTTAGCTATTGATTTTAGTAAATCAATGGACAATATTAATTTATGTTGTGCTACAATATATTAATGTATATGTTAAACTTTAATTTCGTTGGATTTATTTAAAGGTTAAATTAGTAATTTTGTTTTATGTTAAAAATGATTATTTCCTTGATTTTAGAAATTTGTTGTAATTTATCTTGTAACTTCTTATTTTAGATAGATTATATTTTTTTTATTGCATTTGTAGAATACATTCGTAACATTTATCATACAACAATGACTTTTGTTGCGTGATGTATAATGTGTGTCATATATTTATTAAATATGTGATTTTTTGTATCACATATGTGCTACAGAAAGTGTAAGTAGTGCAACAATAAATTGTGTTGCGTGATGTGTAATGTGTGTCATATATTTATTAAATATGTGCTATAAAACGACTAGTTTGTCCAATATTATATTGAGCAAATTATAAAATCTTTACTTTTTCGGTAAGTGACTAGATTATCGGAAGGTGACGAGATTTACATTTGGAGTGGTAGAGAAAATAATTTTTTATACCAAATTTACCCTTATTTGAATTATTTAATAAAAATAAAATCTAAAATAATTACCTAAATTTGCTTCAATCGGACCATTGATATAAGCTAGATGTGATTTTATTCTTATTTCTTATACTAGGCATTCTCAATAGAACCATCCCATATATAAGGAGTAGATCGAATGAGTACTCCAACTTTTTTAGAACTAAGGCGGCGTTTCCATCCACTAATTATAAATAATTTATTATCCAAAATTTTAATGGTAACCGTTTAACCCTATAATCAAAGAATTTTATATATTCATTTACGATAATTGTTCTCATATGTACAATCACTGCGATTACATGAACAACAACATGAATTATATGAATATAACAATAAATTAGAATGTGATAGTATGCACAAGAACTACGATCACACGAAAAACAACATGAGTTACAACGAATAAAGAAGAATAGAATATGAAAGATATAAATAGCAAAAATTTAGGGATTTGAGTATTTTTATCGTTAAATAATTATGAGTCGTTCTATCTTATTCAATCTAACAATGGTCATTGGTTCTTAGTTCTTATCTAAAAATAATTCTCTATAACCATATATATATATATATATATATATATATATATATAGGAGTGTTAACGTGATTTTTATCTTGAGAACAAAAAAATGATGAATTTTAAGTGAAAGTTGATGAATCCGTTGGAAAAGTTACTGAATAAAAAAAATATGAAATTTTCGCTTCTCATGGGATTCGAACCCTGGGTGAAAATTCTGAATTTTTGGATTCAGAATTTTCCTAACTGATACATTAACTATTATAGCAAATTCATTTAGTTTATAACAAATTTTCGTAGCTCTTAGTTTTTACGTTAAAAATAGTGCTTATTTGAACCTCATATATATATATATATATATATATATATATATATATATATATATATATATATATATATATATAGGATGGTTATAGGAGGAACCAACTATAGAATGAGAACCAGAACCAATCCACACCTCAATTACACTAAATCTAACGGTTGTGCATGAATAAATAATTGAAAATCGGATTTTGATGTTTAACGATAAATCGAGAAAAGTCGATGTATTTTATGCGTGTAAGGGCAAGAATGTAAAATTACAACATATATTAGCGCGTATGTGACGTATGGCTCCTTAATTACCGCACGGTTTCACGAGACTCCAACCTAATTTCACATCTATGGCCTCCAAGACTCATCGCCTCCTCCATCTGCAAATCTAAGTTTACTTTAAACATAGTGATTGATTTTGTACACTTAAAAAATAATCGAAACCAAATTCTTGAGAGTGTGAAACATAGGCATTCAGACTTGAGTCGGACGCCCTTCGACAACAGGTTTCCATTGTTGAAAAGCAACAAGTTAATCGGTAAAAAATCTTTAACAATATGCGTGCGTTCGTTGTTTTTGTATACAATTATAGTATTTTTATTTTGCTTTCATTAGTTTGTCGTAGATTAAAATGAAAATACCTACTTTAAGGAAAGGTTTGCGTTCATGATAGTCAGTGCAGAAAAGATTTGTTTATATTTTGAAGTCGAACCCACATGTTTTGTAGTTGTTGGAAGAGTGGTCCCCATATTTTGATTTACTTTATAATCATATATTATTACTTCATATAGCTGCATTTTAATATTCTTAATTAGTTGTTTTAATACTATGTACTTGTTCGGATGACATTAAAACTTTGTATATGCGGGTCATATAATCATCGTTTATTGTAATGAGGCTGTTTAACTCGAAGATTAACTTGCTATTGTTCTTGCATATGCTCGTTCGTAATTTGTGCATAAAATCGTTTCGATGTGCATACAACACTTTGCAATAATGCATATAAAAATAATTATACATTATGTGCGTACTATGAATCTAGTTGATTTCCTAACTTTTATATATAATTTGCATTTGCGACAAGTGATATGCCACCAACATTAAAAGGTGTCATCAATCTAATGTTTTTAAATCTATGTTTTTGTAATTAAAATAAGTATGCACATCAACTGTATTGTGAAACTTTTTATGTTTTGCAATCGTTTTGAATAATTGTTTATTAATTGTGCATGGGGTTACAAATTCTTTGCTTGTCATTTCGTTTATATTTATTTGTTTTGTTGTATATAAATTGTGCATGATTCATGTATTTGTGCATGAGGTTACAAATGATATGCATGCCGATGAATAATGGGTACCCCCAACCCAGGTGAGGTTACAAATGATATGCATGTAGGCGCTTTTTGTATTTTATTGATATCCTGTGTATAAGTTGTGCATAGTTCTAGAATGTAATTGTGCATGGGATTACATATGATAAGCATGTCGAATCTTTTATGTATAAAGCAATTATTTGATGATTGATGGTTGATGATTGAACTTTAAATTTACACATTGTGCATTTATGATTGATGATTGCACTATTCATGGGCTTTGTTAATATATTTAATTACAGACTGCATTCTTGTTCATAATATGGAATGCATATTATTTGCAATTGTTTTGTATAGAAATTGTAACAATTCTTTGCACATATAATGAGCGTGACTAATTTACTTGCATAATTTTATGCAATGTAGAGATTTATCTTCTGAGTTTGTAGGCGATCGGGAAGAACATAAGAAGGCTAATTGATATCTAAAGCAAAGAGCGCATTTGTGAAACTGAAATGGGCGATCGTGGGAACAACATAGATCTTGGAGTTTACTTAATGAGACATTTGGAAACTTTTATGGGTGATGGATCATCTAGTTGGAAGTGTGGATTGTCAACAAAAGATAGCGTCGACTTATGCATATGCGAGTGCGTTATTGTGCATCAATAATGAATTGTCGGTGAACATTGTGAAAGAAGATGTCTCGTGGAGCTTACGCTTTTATCGGAAATGTGCATGGATCCAGGTTTAATGTAAACCTTGTTTTATTGGGTTGAATAATATTAGATCCCACGTATCTTTTATTGAGTTAAATACATTACATACATTATTGATTTTTTTTTCAATGACGTAGAATTAATAATATAAACATTTGGAGCCTTTGAATTTTACGTATATTAGTTTATATCTTATTTATTATGATTGTGATAAATTTTATTTATCTCATGTTAATTCGTGCATGACTACATATTAAGTTGTTTTACATGTATCTATTAATTATTTTGCAAAATAATTGTAAATCATGCATTTTTTTTGAATAATATTAGAGCATGAATAAGATTTACTATCATCATGCACATTGAGCAAATTGTCAACGTTAATGATGAAATACCAGATCTAATCCATTTAATAAAATAATCGTTTGAATACATCATTTATTCAATATCTGTGTTTTAAAGTATCACAAGACATGATGAAGATATTAACTCACATTACAATGTATGCATAATGTTTGTATAAAAAGGAGATACATGTCATTCTTGTTATATATTTTTTATTAATGCATTGCATCCTATTATCGTCAATATTGTATTTTTAATAAATTAAGAAAGATTAACAATAATTAAGGTTAGTATGAACAATAATTTATAAACATGTGCATATTATAATATGAATTATATATAACGAGATACAGATGTTGTGTATTTTTGTATGATGATGTGTATATCTCCACATATTGAAACAATGCATTTTAATTTAATAAGCAGTAACTTCAAATTTTAACGAGACTCATTTATGTGCACAATAACTTATGCAACTGTTTCACAATGTGGTTCATTTTTTATATAATATTTGTAGACAAATCCTATGATATTTTGTTATGCAAGTCATAGTTTATGATTATGAACAATGATGCTTCTTATTATGCATACTATATGTTAACTGTGTGCGCAATGTATTTTCTCAATATGCATACTGTATCTTACCTGTATAATATTATGTAATATATGTAGACATATCCTATGAAATTGTTATGCACGTCATAGTTTATGATTATGCGTAGTGTTGTTTCTTATTATGCATACTGCATGTTAACTGTATTAACAACTTATTTTATGATAACTTATATATTAACATAGTTGTCTTTGCCGGTAAATGGTGTAATAATCTTTTTATACCTATAAATTAACAAACAACAAATAACTTATTATGCATACTATATGTTAACTGTGTGCGCAATGTGTTTTCTCAATATGCATACTGTATCTTACATGTATAATATTATGTAATATAGTAGACATATCCTATGAAATTGTTGTGCACGACATAGTTTATGATTATGCGTAGTGTTGTTTCTTGTTATGCATAATGCATGTTAGCTGTATTAACAACTTATTTTATGATAACTTATATATTAACATAGTTATCTTTACCGGTAAAGGGTGTAATAATCTTTTTATACCTATAAATTAACAAACAACAAATAACTTATTATGCATACTATATATTAGCGTATGTGTGCGCAATGTGTTTTCTCAATATGCATCTTGTATCTTACACATATAATATTATGTAATATATGTAGACACATCCTATGATATTGTTATGCGACATAGTTTATGATTATGCGTAGTGTAATTTCTTATTATGCATACTGTAATTTCTCAATATGCGTAGTTTATGATTATGCGTGTGTGACCCTCAATAAACTTATGAATCTTATATCCATCACCAGCTTCGGAGCGAAACATAATTCGAGCCATACAACCAACTCGCTAGAGCGATCTATTCGTTTCGATTTGATGAACTACCATCAATAGGAACATTGTATCAACATTAGAACCCTCACGAGTACGGAGAATGGACCTAAACAAAATTACTTTACTGTCACTCGAATGTTTTATAGAGCTTTTCGGCGTCTCAAATCCACTGGCGGTGCATAAGCGTCATAGAAATCCCCGCTTCGTAAGCTACTGAAAGCCATTTGTAATTTAGGCTTTATTAGTTCATCATAAAAGGGACAATAAATTCACTTGACTGCAAAACTTTATTCTGGATATCAATACCTGATCACAAATAACCAGACAATGCATGTCATATTGGCATGATTGTGCATTCCTGATTACGTAATTATTCATATTTAAATTATGTGCATACAATACTCTACTATAATAGTTGCACATGATCATTATTAATTTGTTCATGTAGTTATAAAATGATATGCATCTGATACTACTGTTATGAGTTGTTCAGATGAATTGCGCAAACTATATAAGAACTTGAATTACTTTAATTTCAAAAAAATCTCGAGAATATAATATATTTATTTGAATAGCATGTTGGAAACTTATTAAATAATGATAGCTGATTGCTGGAAAAAATTTAGTGAAGGCATCCATCAAATTGATAACTTGGTTTTGAAATTTGTGTGGCATTACTTTCTCTTTTGTTTTGGTCAAATCAAATTTATAACCATAGACACAACTATCATTAAATCAAAAATCTTCAAAACAATATCCACATCCAATAGTTGTCTCTACCGGTAAAGGGTGTAAAAATCTTTTTATACCTAGAAAATAACAATCAACGAATATCAAGAATTATTTTTTTACATATTAGCTTTGCATTAAATCACACCAACTAAAACAGAACAGTTCGATTATTTCTCAAAAAAAAAAAAATTACACCACTAACTATGCACGCACTCATAAGTAAATATGCATACGTTCTTGTGTATTACTTCACAAAATTTGCGGAAAAAAAAATACAAACATAATTCGGATTTAAATATCATACATGCTTAGTATACGTTATTTTATCTTTGAATAACATATGTATTACATATGCATACTTTAAAATAATCTTTAAAAAAATATACTACATTGAAACATATAGGATATTAATAAACACATTAATTGACATGCACACTATTCAAAGAATCATGAATATATATGCATATAACCATGCACAATGTAATATGCGATCATATTAATAATGATAAACAAAGCCATAAATAAATTGGAAGCAATAGAATACATGTTCATACGGTATGTCGCATCAAAAGAAACAGCATCACCAAATAACTTAAAATTTTGAATTGATGTGGAATCAGCCTAGAATAAACGTGTAAGCCTACTTGCATCATCAACATCATAGCTAAACATAAAGCCATTGCAATTCTCACGTTTCCATTTAAAGTTATCCAACAACATTTGGCGTCGACACGAATGAGACATCCTTAAGTCACGCTTGTAATTCTTGAAGTCGACAATAGTACAACCAACATCTTGATAGCTACCAACCATCTCCTTGAATATGCGAAAACTCTTACTCGGACCAATGTTGGCTTTTATATATATCTTTCTCAATGAACATTTGATGCATAAAATCCACCTTACGATTTCTTTTCATGAGGTGACGATAAGCATCAGGCACCATTTGATGTGTGTGACCCTCAATAAACTTATGAATCTTATATCCAATACCAGCTTCAAAGCGAAACACAATTCGAGCCATGCAACCAACTCTACTAGACAATCTAATACGTTTCTGATTTGATGAACTACCATCAATAGGAACATTGTATCAACATTAGAACCTCACGAGTACGAGAAAATGGACCTAAACAAAATTACTTTCTTTGTCGCGACCGTTTTATAGAACTTTTCGTGTCTCAAACCCACATCTGGATGCATAAGCATCATAGAATTCTCCGCTTCTGTGAGCTCTTGAAAGCCGTGTGTAATTTCGGCTTTATTAGTTCATCATAAGTAGGTAAAATAAAATCACTAGACCGCGATACTTCATTTTGGAAATCGAACTGCACGATAAATATATAATGCATGTCATAACCATTATTGTGCATGTCGTTTCATGTAATTATTCATATTTAAATTAGATATGAGATGCGATGAAATCTGGGCAATCTACCAGATAACTTAAATCCATTAAAATACGCATGATATTTAGACACAAACATGGAGAATAATTAAAATAATGTAAAATAATATAATATTAAAAAAAATTACATAATGGACATAAACAGATTTTTGTTTTTTCCTATTTCTCATCAGTTTATTTGTGCATACTGTAAAATTACAATATTCATCTGTATAAAAGAGATTACATGTAACATAAAACAATCATTCTAATCTGTTAAGTCTGATGTTGGTAAATCAAAAAAAAAAAAAATGCATTCGCCATCTCTTTACGAACTGTGTTGGTAGAATTATGAATCTGTTACGTATGATGTTGGTAGAATACGGTAATTACAATTTAGTGATATGGAATAAACTTGACGATGATAAACTAGTACATAAGGATAATTTAATGCGTTGTATACAATCTTTATGGATATGGAATCCCATAAATATAGCATGTTTACGGTTATATATGTATATTTGACTAAAATATCCTTATTCTTACAATATTACCTATTGAGCGTGGATTTAAAGCACATTAATCTAAACCATACGATTAATCAAAATTAACAAGCAGGATTAGTTCCTAGTTCCTATTTTATTTGTGGTTCTATTTGATCCATCCCTATATATATATATATATATATATATATATATATATATATATATAGAGAGAGAGAGAGAGAGAGAGTGTATGTGTGTCTCAAGTACTAAACTATTATTCTCATATAGTAAAAATAAAAACTATGTATAGACATAAAAAAAGATGAAATATGACCACTCTTGCGATTTTGTCATTTCTTAACTTTATAATATATTATCTATTTATTTTTAGGGTGATATAATCTTTAATACTCTCTTCGTATCATAATTGTGGTCTCGTTTTTTTTTTTTGGATCGTTTCATAATTATTGTCTAATTCTAAAAAATAAATTAATTTTATATTAAAAATATTTTGTTTTCATATTCCAATTACTTTACATATAAGATATAATCTTTCTTAATCTGCATACTGAAAAGTTTTGAGACAATAATAATGAGATTATTAGTAACTGCAAAATATAGTACCATTCTATTTTACAGCCGCTGCCTACTACGCAGATTTGCTAACCTATTTTTTCTGCTTTTCATGCCGCAAACTTTTGACCGCCGTCCTTGATTCCAATTCTACTTAAAATCACGAAATTCTTTAATTCACGAAATTAAACGTGTTATAACTTCATCAGTTGTTTAATTCGCGAAATTAAACGTATAGTTCTGCTTAAACTCGCACAATCTTAGTTTCTATTATTCACGAAAATAAATGTATAATTCTGCTTAAACTAACACATTCTTTAATGGACGAAAATTTTAAGTAATCCATATATTAAGTTTTATATTCTTCTTATCCCATATGTTAAGTTTGTTATCATTTTTAATCAATTATACAATTTTATCCTTTAAAATATAAAAAACATACTGATTCACACCTGACTTACACATGACTTTAATTCCCAACCCTCCCATCCCCTTCTTTCCCGACGGCCAACCTCTCTCCTCTCCCTTTCCGACGACCAATCTCTCGTCCTCTCCTTTTCCCGGTCAACCATCCTCTCTTCCTCCGTCCGGCCAACCTCTCTCCATCTCCCTTTTCGTGACCAACCATCCTCCTCTCTCGGTGACCAACCCCTCCTCCCTCTTTTCGGCGGCCAACCTCCTCCTTCCCATCGGTTTCTTGGCGTCTAATCATCCCTTCTTCCTCTCTGCCGGCGGCCAACCACCACCCTCTCCCTTTTCCCTGCGGCCAACCTCTCTCCCCCTTCCCATCTGTTTTTCGGTGGCCAACCTCCCTCCATTCCCTTCTGTTTCCCAGCGGCCAACCCACGGCCATCCTCCCTCCCTTCCCGTCTGTCTTTTTTACTGTGGTGAAGGATAATTTTGTAATTTTAATTAGAAATGAGTAAAACAAAATAGTATGTTAGTATATAGGTTAAATTAAGTAGGTATGTTACATTTGAGACAATTCTCTCCATTAACACTTCTTTAATTGGGGGGGGGGGTCTTGTGATTAGATAAAAATTCTTTTTCCATTTCTCAATTGATTAACATCGAAAACCATTAGTAATAGGACAAATTATAATTATGGTTATTTTACGAACTCACGATTTCATGCGTGAAATTAAGTGTTTCACATTTTATTTCAATAACTCACAAAATTGATGTTTGTGAATTCATGAAGTATCATAGCGTCCACCAGTTCGAAAATTTTGAAACAATTACGAACATAATGATCTATTTGAAACATATTTGCCACCAATATATTGTTATTACGGGTATGTAGAAATGCGAATACAATGGAAATAATCAAGGATAAAAATCGAAGCAAGAGTTGGACTCTTTCTTCGCAAGATAAATTTATCCGTTATAGTGCACATGGTTCTATAGCATTTGTCTTCAAGCTACAACAGCTTTAGCAAATACGAGTAATTATACTATTAAACATATTTCCGGTGAACTACTAGATCTTGGGAATGAGATGTTTTGAAAGATGTATGGAGTAGATTGATTATCTTGAATTGGTGTGTTTAATCATCTTACAGTAAGGTCCTTTTATAGCATGATGGTTGTTCGTGAAGTGATGCGAGGTCCAATTGCCAACCCAGACCAATGCTTGGTCCATGGTGATAAGGTTGACCGAATCGATCGATGGTTCGACCACGCCAGTCAAACCACCCGCATTGTGGTCGAGTCCTATGTGTCGCATGAGCCGTCTCCACGTGCCATGTTTGCAAAAAATTTGACTCCTCGCGACGATGCGTACGTACGAAGTGTGCCTCTAAAGCGTCTAATACGATAAGTACGACGTGCTCGGACTCGGATGGTGCTTCGTACTCGTAGGCATTTGGGTTATCTATAAAATAGCTAATTAAAAATATACTAGGATGCACCATAGATGAATCACACTTGATTACTCCTTGTTGGTGTGAACTCATTTATATATAACTTACAACTTCAATGTTTTTTCAATGTGGAATACAAATCATTCTCAACCATTAAGAAACTAACTTTGTACATTAATAGTTCATTGATCCCATACCAAATTTATACATGAAAATACACTAAATTGATCCAAACAAAATGTAAATTCGAAATCTAAGCTCATATACAATTTATTCCAATATATATTAAACGTAAACCGGTTATCCAATATGTTAAACATGATGGTTATCTAACTGAACGTCGCGAAGAAATCATGGCGGAATGCCTTCTTTGAGTGAGAATGGATAGCTTTAGCGTGGATAATGAACTAATTAACCGAAAATTTGCTAATGACAATCTAATATACGAATGGGTAAAAATTGATTAGTTTCATGGAAATTTGACGTACAAAAGATCTTGAAATACAAAATAAGGGTACATAGAATTATAGATACTTTGACATAAAAATGTTCTTCTTTATGTATTTTATGTGAATGGATAATTATTATGGGGTCTCCTGTGCGCATGTGATTAGGGGTGGAAAAAAATACTGAAAAATCGATAAGCACTCGTGCTTATCGTACCGAAAAAATATCGAAAATACCGAAATCGTCAGATCTGAAAAACGATGCGGTATGGTCTGTACCAAAAATTTAGATGCGGTTTGGTGTATCGATTTTGGTGATACCGCGGTATACCGAAAAATACCGAAATTTTGGTATTTTTCGGTTTACCGGTATTTATTGAATTTTCGGTAATATTGATTTCAAAATTCTGAATATTTAAATATATATAAGATATTACTAAAAAAAAATAACCCTAATGACTTATCTCCTTCCCTTCCGCCGTCCGCCTACTGCCTTCATTCATTCCCAATTTCCCATTCACAGAATCACAACACTTGCTACTCTGTAACTCACTTCTAAGTTCTAAATCCAACCTTACAATTTGGGGAAAACAGGGCTATCGGCTGCCCATCTTGGCGTCTTAGCAGTCGCCGCCAACGTCGCCCCTCCTTGCCGGTCGCCGCCACTGTCGCGCCTCCTCGCCAACTTACAGTGAAAACATTGAATGTCACACCGCAACTAAGTCAAAAGACAACAAGGTTGGAGGAGTCATCTGGTAGATTTCTGAACCTTTTGGTTAATTCTTTGATTAATTTCTGAACCTTTCATATACAAAACAGCGGTGGATATTATACTGTCTATGCCCCAATACTTGGAGTATTTACACTTCAGCTCACTGATTAATCTTTTTGGCATCAACATTGCACTTAAAAATGCTAACTCAAATAAATAAATACTAAATGATAATCACCTTGTAAAAAGGAAAAGTTTGTTCATGTCTGCTTCAAATTGAAGGTGCCTTCCTTCCTTAGCAAACGTAGGACTTTCCGCAAGCACCTTGACTGCCTAAATAAAGCAATTAATAATACAGTAGATCAACATAATTTAGTAAATAAAGAACAGCATAGACGGGGATATTGAGTAGAAATCACACAAAAGAAATATACTTTTTGCAATTATATCGGGCCATCAACTCAATGGGATGCCAATTCGAAGCAATTTCTCCAACTACAGTAATGCCGATCGATAGTAATGGATATTAATGATCATATACAAATGGGATTATGGGAATTACCTCTTGAAACTTCTGAAATAGAAATGCCATGACTGCAAAGTTGTCGCAAAATTTTGTAAGAAATCTCTGTTACTTCTGCCCAGTTTAGCCAGGATTTTTGATATTGCGAATTTGGGATACAGAGTCAAAATTAGGGCATAATCGGGGATTCTGTAAATACTCCAAGTATTGGGGCCTATGAAAGTTCTTTGATTAATTTCTGAACCTTTCTAGTTTTGACAGTTCTACTGTGTTTAGTTTTTTATGAGAATTGGGGAGTTGAACTGTTTTCGGTATTTTTGATAAGTTCGGTATTTTCGGTATACGAATTTCGGTTTAGTATACGGAAAATCGATGCAATGCAGTAAGAAAATTTATCATACCGTATTTTTCGATATCTTAGAAGCAGTTCGATGCAGATATCGGTATGAAATTTTTATATCTGTGCTTTTCGATGCGATTCTGACGATGCGAATTATTTTCGGTATACCGTCCGATCCACCCTACATGTGATCCTGTGCGCTTGAGAGCATAGCGAGATAATCCTATCATTAATTATATAATTAATTAGTTATTTAATTTATTATTAAATTAATTCTATTTATAAATTAATTAATTCTAAAAATGATTAAATAATTCTTTATTGAAATTAATAAATTATAATTAAAATTAATAAAACTTAATTAAATTTAATAAACCCTAATTATAATTAATAAATCTTATTATAAATTAATAAGTCCTAATTTTGATTTAGTAAAATCTAATTAAAATTATTAAACCCTAATTTAGAATTAATAAACCTTAATTATGAATTAATAAACCATAATTTCAAATTAATAAATTATAATTGAAAGTTATTAAACCTTAATTAAAAATTAATAAATTATAATTATTCTTAAGCATCCTAATTATTATCTTATCACCTTAATTAAATAATTATAATGGGTGAGCTTGCACGGTGAGACTACACTCACCCAATTTTTTTTCTAATTATGATCTTCACTACAACACATTGGGTATATAATTCCTCTCTCCCTCTCCCTCTATTGTATATATAGGAGAACGCAAAAATTATTTTAAAAGTGAGAGCACAAAAATTATAAAAGTTGATGCATTTACAATGAATTTTGATGCATCCGCTGGAAAAGTTACTGCACCCGAAAAAAAATAGAATTTTCATCTTACATAAGGGGCAAAAATTCTATTTTTTTGAGATGAAACAACTTTTCCGTCGGAGGCATCAACTTTCGCAATAAATGCATCAATATTTTTGGTTTCATGTTCTAACTTCAAAACTAGTTCTCATTTAATAAATTAATAAATTCAACCAGACAACACGTATAGGTTCCCTGAATTTTAATACATTCATGAAAATACAATATTGATACTTTTTATATGAAAAGGAGCCTAGTCAAATGCCATATACTGATATTATGAAATTTTAAAAGTAAATATAATTCAATTAAGTCACACGCTACCTTTCTAATAAAATACATTATACACGAGCTATTTTGAAGCTCAATTTAAAAAAAAATGTTTAGCAAGTGAAGCTCGCTAAACACATATTTATATGAATCAGTTCAAATTTTATAATTCAATAATATTATCACCGTTACTGTTTTACATTTTCGTTGTTATGATCTCCTCTCTCTCTCTCCACATGGCCTTTTTTTCTCCGTCGCCATTGCCACCAACTCCGTTCGCTCCTGTCCCTGTCTCTCTCAGCATACGTCCTGTGTCTTCTGCTTTTTCATGTTTTATCTCCGCCGCCACCTCGCCGGAGAAAAATAGAGAGCAAGTTTGAGTGCGCCACGGATTTGCAATATATTTCTACTACTATTCAATAGTTATTTTGGTTTGTAATTTTGAAAATTTGGAGATTGGAAATAGAGAAATTGAAGCACAAATAAAAAGACAATATCCTCATTGGCCATTTAATTTGTTCGCAGCAGTTCAAGCTTATATCGAATATCTGGGTTTCAATTAAGTAATGTACCTATGATAACTAAGGTCTCAATTTGAGATTAACTATTTCGTGATAGTCTATATAGATATTCAATTAATTAAGGGGATTAACTTGGAAGAAATTAAATGCGAAATTGTAAAGTAGTAGTATATATACAAACATATTGTTGTGATAATGCGCGTGCAATTTATAATATCCTTTAGCCTAATAAAATAAATTCGTGTATTCTACCGGTTGTGAAAAAAACATGATATATGAGAAGCCCAATTCGTAAATTATTCTGGTCAGACATATGATGGTCAAGTAGGCTACGAACATAATATGATACTACATACACATAAGAGCGAACTAGCAAAATATACAAAAAGAAGGATTGTTAGGCCCAAATGTAATTACTATATATAAAATAACATCAATATATACAAGTTTTTAGTATATTGTTGTAAATGGGAACAAAAACTAGCTAGTCCAGTAGCAACTTTGGTTCTATATATATATTAATTCTGAGTATTTCAGGGGAAACCACCGAAACCAAATGCTCGTTAATTTATCAATTCCTGTGAAATTACTAATATAATAGTTTAAATACCTTTACAGATTTTAATTTGGGTACGAATTCTGAACACAACCATATATTTACTCGATATAGCCTCTTAATTATTAAAATTATAAAGATACTAATAACATTATTATTTAACCCCATATATAGGCTATAGCCCCAATTAAAAAATCCTAACAAATTAATAATAATTCCTAATTGGCCTCTTCTTCTTATCAAGTTCTACCAAGAGCATTGATCTCGTCTGTTAGAAAACACACACACTACAATCACGAAAGAATATAAAAAAGATGATAATTGTTTACCTAGCTCATCTTGCTATTACGTCTGGGGACGATGTCAAGCCAATTATTTCACTATGATATTTGGGATATAAATTACAAGGAAAAATTATCATTAAATAGAACAATAATCAAACCATAACCTAAGCCCACTAGGATTCGGTTTAGGCCAAAAAATGCATGGATCCAAATGTTTGCGCATAGTCCATTCAGACTCCATACTCCAACATCATCTTTGATTCACCTCTAATATCTAATTGTTTTTGCTGAAAACACCAAATGCTCTGAATGGATCCATCATTTTTGCTTTTTTTCATTTTCATTTTCCAAGGGTTTATTTGAATGAACTGAAGGAATCAATGGAGTCTGTCAATGGATGGGTTTTACCCAGACCAACACGGAACCGCTCATAGCCCATTAAATTTTAAAACAGCGGTTTCGGTTCTAGTTCCGGTTCCATGCCCGCTTTGGATCCGAACCGTTTAGACCCATAATTTGATGGTCCGGTCCGATCAGGATCTGGTTCTGGTTTCAAAATCAGAATCGATACCTATTTATTGGTTCTGATCTGCGTAAAACCCGTCTATTGATAAATCTAAGCTTAAATAGGCTTGTTAATGAGTCTGTTTTACTCATACCGATCTGGAATCACTCATAACCCATTAAATTCTAAAGCAATAGTTTCGGTTCCAGTTTCAGTTCTTGTTCCAGACCCGCTCAAATCCGGACCGTTTCAAACCCATAGTTGATGGTCCGGGTTTGGTCCGGATTCGGTATCTAATGGGCCGATTTTAGAACCAGAACCGATACTTATTTATTGGTTCTGATCCGGATAAAACCCGCCCATTGATATTTACAAACCCACACTCAATCTTGACGCCGTAAAATTTATTTACTTTCTTTGATCCTCATTTTCACACTTAGTTACACACTCAATCTTTGATCCTCATTTTCACCCATTGCCGATTCTAAAGCATGATTTATTCATTAATCAAATTTATAATGCAAAACTAGGGTCTGTTGGTAAGAAACTGCCCGGCAGAGAATCTTCAACAGTTGAACTCAACATGTTTTTTAATGTGTTTTTGGTAAACATGTTTGTGTTTTGAACAAAATGGAAGCAAATTTATCTCATTCTTCCATTGAGTCGTCAAAATTCTAGGGCTTTAACTTAAACATGTTTTTGGGGCTATCGACTATCGTGATGAAATTATGTTATTATAGTTAATTTGAAGCTAGTGGTAAAATAATATTTTTATTATTATTTTTAAATAAGGGTTATGTATAAAATCACCCTTTTAATTTAGTCATGGCCCATTAATATATTTTGGACCATACATATTTTTGAACCTTAATAGTTTAAGAGGTTCTTCAATTAAGCCATTAAGCCTTAATTTCTAATTTTGTTTAATTTTATATTTGTACTTTATGAACAACTTTACTTTGTTCCAGCAAACCCTTCGAAACTAATTAAATGATAATAGAAGAATGAGAGTTTAATAATGTACCAATAATTGAGAGAACAAAAATTATATATGAAGTTTCTTTTCTTTGGTATGAATTTTTTTATAGTTAAGTGACTATCAATTAAGCAGAACTTGAACTCACAGATTTTAAACAAAATAAATATTCTCTCCGTTATTATTTAAGCGTCCTATTAGCATAACTTTTTATTTTTTTAATAAATGTCATAGTTTATAATTTGAGAGTAAAATTATGATATATTTCATATTTACATTTATTTAATACTATTGGAATTTGATAATTAGTTGTATGAATACATTTATCATGATAATTTATGAGGTTACAAAAGTAAATTTTTCTATTTTTTTGGTATATATAATTTGACGACAAGAGACACTTATAAAAGAACGAATGGAATACTATGTAAGAGTGTAATTAGTGAAATTAAATCAGAAAGTTCGGACAAAAATAATTGTTTTAACTACATTATAAAATTCTGACTCAAGTAATAAACCTTTCTAACTACCTTGAAGATTTTTTTCCCCCTCTTTAAAGCATGCCTTTAGCTTCAGTCAAGATAAATTAATAATATTTTGTCAACAACCACCTAATATACATTAATGTCCGATCAATACAGGCAAAGAAAGAACTAAATAGGTGTCACTAGTAGGTATAGACTACAGACAAAAAAGAAGAATATATTAAGACTATCTTTCTCTTATCAAGAAAGAGCAAAACTTAAATTTTTGGGGGAAAATATCTATTAATCATATATTTTTTAAAAAGACTAAGAACTGGTATTATTCTGAACTCGAATATCCTTGGAGTCTACGCAACGCAATATTAATGTTCTTGTTTTTCTTTGTTTATTAAATGATCTTGCTTTCATCACTATTATTCCTTGTATAAATAGCACATATACTCCATTTGTTTTTCCAAAGATGCAGAAAACTCCATATAGATAAAGACAAAAACTTCACGCGCTCACCATGCGCGCTCTGCTTTAATATAGTATTAATTAGAGAATTAAGGATAATTAAGTTTATTAATTATGATGTATTAATTATCAATTATAATTATTATTTTTATTTAAAATTTATTATTTCCAATTAGGTTTTATTAATTTCAAATTGATATTTATTAATTCACAATTAAAGTTTACTAATTCTAATTAGGATTTATTAATTTCAATTAGGGTTTATTAATTCAAAATTAGGGTTTACTAATTTTAGTTAAGGTTTATTAATTTCAATTAGGGTAATTCAAAATCAGAGTTCTTAATTTACAATTAGGACTTATTAATTTAAAATTAGAACTTATTAATTTAAGATTAAGGTTTATGAATTCAAAATTAACAATTCAAAGTTAGGATTTATTAATACTAAATTAGGGTTCATTTATTTTATTTAAAATTAATTACATTTAATTAAATTCAATTAAACATTAAATAACAGTTAATTAAATACTAATAATTAATTAATATATTTATTAATTTATTAATTAGGGGTGGTTCTCACTGTGCGCTAGGGCGCACAGGAGACCACCCCATAGATAAAACCTAGAAACTCCATCTTGTTAATAGAAAATCCTGCAAAAGAATTCCTACTGGCTAAAATTATCAGTAAGGGAGCATTACTAATATAATTATTTTTATTAAGTTCATCAAAACCAAAAAAATATTGGAACACTTTATCAAAAAATTACTATTTTTTATAATTACTGATATTTTTCTTAACATTTGATGTTTTTAGCCTAAACTTGTAGTAAAATGGCCCTTTTTTGACAAAAAATTGGGTAAGCACATCCTCACTATGCGCTCACCTTTGCTTTTTGTTAAAAGAATTATATGTTAACTATGGAAAGTAAGTATAATTATATTTTATTAATTTATAATTATAATTTATTAATTCATAGTTATATTTTATTAATACATAATTAGTTTTATTAATTCAAAATTAGGTTTTATTATTCAAAATTGGGATTTATTAATTCATAATTAGAGTTTATTAATTCACAATTAAGATTTATTATTGAAAATTGGGGTTTATTAATTCATAATTAGGGTTTAATAATTCAAATTTAGGATTTTAATTCATAATTTTGGTTTATTAATTCAAAATTGGGATTTACTAATTCTAAATTAGGTTTTAATAATTCCAATTAGATGTTATTGATTCAAAATTAGAGTTATTAATTCACAATTAGAGTTTATTAATTCATAATTAGGATTCATTCACTCTAATTAGGGTTTATTAAATCTAGTTAGAGATTACTAATTTTGAATTATGATTTATTAATTTTAATAAAATGTATTAAATACTATTTAAAATTAATTAATTAATAATAATAGTTAATTAACTAACTAACTAAATAAATAAATTTTATATTAATTAGTTAATTAATTATTTAAAATTATGGATAATCTCACCATGCGCTCGCACCCGCATAGAAGACCACCATTTTTCTTACATTTTTGAAAAACCACTAGCTAGGGCTACATTTGTTTCTTTCTCTTAATTATTCATTGACATTCACCAAATCCAGCACTGTACTATTTTCTTCTATATTTTTTTTCTCTTCAAACGCATCCAGTCACTTCTTGAAATTTCCAAAGAATTTCAAGTCTATAGATTAATTTCGTTTGTGAATTAAACGTCTGTCGCTTTCAACTTGAGGACACGGTCTCTACTCGTCCATGAAATACGCATATTCTTTCTTTTTATCTTATAGAAAAATATTATTCTACGAACCACAAGAACTAAGAACTAGCGATCTTTCAACATCAGTAAAATTCTAAAAGTATGTGTTTTATAAGACGATATTATAAGGGTGTTTGGCTAGTTTATTTTAGAGAACTTTATAAGAGATAATGTCCAGTCTTTATATGTTTGTTAAAGTGTTTGGATAATTGATCTTATGTTGAGAAAGAATCGTAAGTTAGAGATAAAATTGACGAGAGATGAAGTTGATAGTGTATGTGTAGAAAATATGAACTATAATAAGGTTATTTTGGTAAATTCATGATTTCTTATAAGTTTATGAAAAATAAGTTAGGATTCGACCAACTTATTTTAGGGGCTTTATAATTTGTTGGGTTGTTGGAACTTATTTTCAACGAATATAATTTGCTTAGGAACTTATTTTACCAAACACTTTGACAATATATAAAATTTCCTAAGCATTTATAAGTTATTTTAAAGAACTTTATAAGCTCAGCCAAACACCATCATAGTTGTATCTCTAGATGGTTTCTCACAAAGAATGTGTATTTTGCATGTAACATAATCATACAACTTGAGCCGACCTAAAAATATTTGAACATATCACGACCAAATTTCTAAGTCAACTAAAAGATAGTTATATTAGTCGATCATATTGTCTCGTCTAGCATCATTAAAGATATGTATAACTTTCCAACACCGCACTTATTTTTGGCTTTAAATATTTTTCAAGTTCCCATTGGGTTGATTTTTCATTAGTCTTGGCCGTATCAATCATGCAAGAATTAATCAAGTACAAATTGACAGAAATGCATGATTCATTGAATTTGTGTGACGTTTCACAACATACCTCATGATATCAAATTTCCAATTAAAATTGGCCATTTCTTTTAGAATTTTCCTTTTTCACCGTGCAAATGCCAAAGAAAAAAAAAGTGATCACTTTACATCCAGCTAGGATGTAATCTATATATGATGTTTATTATATTTATATACACTTTAAAGTATCAACATACATTAATATTTAATAGTGAAATTAAAGATGTTAGGTACAAACACATATGATGTGTTTTTACAAAGAAAAGAGTTAACATGTTTGTAAATTATATATGTACATTAGTTGGTTTGCAATTACAATATACAATTGATAGGTTTTAGTAATTATGATATAAACTCTTCAAAGTTTGCAATCACAAATTAAATCAAATATTCAATAAAAGTATCTGAGGTGTGACGTTGTTATGTCAGCTCACACATTACATCTCTGTTATAAAAACATAATCGATGTTTTAATTGTGAAAAACTGAAAATTTGTGTTGAAGTGAGACAGGTCGATAATTGTGTTATATGTTGGAAATCAACGCATTATACGTGTCATAGGATCGATCTATATTTCAAATAGATGATCGTAGTATATTCATATTCTCAAATCCTATTTCTGGTGAGTGATGAATAGTAAATCAAAGTTGGTTACTTATACATGGAATTATGTATGATTGAGTGGATAAGCATGGATTACTTAATGATCACCACACATTTGTAATGTACCTTTATTAATTATCTATGTAAGCGGTTCATTGAACACTAAAGATAACTATGTGCACAAATGATGGGCTGGAAAGCCCACGTGTGTGCTGCCAGCCCACGCGTGCTGCTCGGTTTAGTGGATGATGACTTGGATCTTGGTCTTTGGGTGATCTTTAGGCTTATTCATGGGCCTGGTTCGGGCCCAACACGCATACCTTTTGGGTCAATGATTTATCGCGTCCAAATGTGGAGTTGGTTTGAGGCCCAACTCGTGTTGCCCAATTCGTTGGGTCTGTTGTGCACTTGAAGAGAGATCCAGATATGTCCAATGAAACTGGACACATGCACAGTCCAGATTCGTCGTAACTGTCGGTAACATCATAACATGATGGTTCGGCAAAAAACGTGGGTGTAACTCTCACCTTGTCTCTGGAAACCACCGCATAACCCCATCTGCACTCAATGAGGGACATAACTTCTTAACACCCAACATCAAACGGATGTTGACTCCAACAGTCTCCTATGAGGGAAAATTGCATATAAATAGGACATGTCTTCCTTGTATTAGCCACATACAGTCAATCTGTATTCCACCGTACTCATAACATTATTTGAATAGCTCATGTCCAAGCTTTGTCCTCGTTTCGTCCAGTTCGTCGGAACTCGTTGGCCTGCGGTGCTGCCATATTCGAGAAGTTGTAGTTTTATCTTTGGGGACGATACGCCAAAACCTAGAGCACTACCAGAGTGTATCTCGTCTTGCGTAAAGAGGCTTCTGATAAACCTCATTTTTACCTAATTTATAAAGTCATATTTGTCTTGTTTATAATTGATAAGTGACTATTTGAGCTACCATTTGATATGTTTATGTTTATATTGAAAGGTATTATGACGTGTGTATTTCGTATCATTTTAGCACAGGTTTTGATGTCAAAAAGATAGATCACGAAAAAGAGGAATTTTGGCTCACGACGCTTCGCAACTTATTCTCGCGACGAACACACGCGATGCTAACACTCGAGGAAGAGAAGGAGAAACCTCACGACAATTGCTTGCGACAAAAGATCGCGAGCCAAACTCGCGAAGTAAAGACGGACGTTAAGCAGCAGTATTATTTCGTGACTTTCTATCGCGACCATAACTCGCGAGCCAAGAAGGATTGCGCACCGGAATAGTTAGCTCGCGACTATTGCTCGCGAGTGAGTCTCGCAAGCCTTCACGTCCTAGGGTTAGATATACGGGCACAGTCAGAGCAGAGAGATGGATCTTACACACTTTACACGAGAGACTTTAGCTTTTCAGAACAGAACACATATTTCAATTCTTTTCGCTTTGCACATTTATTTTTCCTTATTCCAGAATAGTTCATTAGTTTCGTTTTTCAATTACTTTTTCGATTCCAGTTTCGTAGTGTTTGAGTTATCAAAATATTCACGGATCTAAGTTGCTACTTTGTTCATCGTGGATTCCTACGGTTTTATCTATCTATTTCAGTTTATGTTATCTATATATATTTATTGCTTTAATATCTTAATTATGTGTAGATAAATTCCTTATTGATCCTTAGGTTTATATGTCTGACTAGATTTGTATGATTGATCTGTTGATACTGTTTTGCCGTCTCATTTATAATTTATGATTCTTGACTTTAATTCTCATGTGTTTGTATCGCCAATATTGATGCATACTAGTTATGTGATTGATGTCTGGCGGAATTAATTGCATAGTCGATATCTTGAATTCATAATACAGTTTTTACCTTGGAATCTGGCGGAGATAGGTGAACTGTAGGTTATTCTTTGTGTGCTTTTTGTAATTAGCTTACTTCTCTTGAGATCCGACGAAGATAGAGTTTAGGATAATCTACTACTATAGGTTGTCCTGTCGGAAACTATAGTTACATTAGTGATCATTCATATGAATGTGGATTAAATTGGTAAACAGATTAATATGTTGAATTGTGCGAATCTGGTTAGGTTAAGTACATCCCTAGGATCAGTCTTTCATATCTGTTTTATTCCTTTTTTATATTTGAGTCTAGTTTTATTATTATCTTTCTCTTGATATTTTGTTGCTTGAATAATAATCAAGATTCTGTGTTGATTAATTATTGTGTTCTCGAGTCATGATCCACGTGGATACGATATATGTACTTGCTATTTTACTATCATATAATTGGTAGGAATGAAGCGATCAAATTTTGACGTCGTTATCGGGGACTGTTTAGATTACATAGTGATAATTTTCTGAATTGTAGTTATTAATTCATGCTTATAAAAAAAATTAGAGAAAATAAAAAAATAAAATTTCTGTGTTTTTTATTAGAGCTAATTTGGTTGTTATCTTTTTGCGTTGTGCATGATTACAAGATCTCAAAGGAAATAAATTATTCCATTGGATCTTGAGATTAAAATATCACATGAGAGAGAGAGAGCCGAGAAAGAAGACAAAAAGAGATGGCAGACAGACAACCCCAAGGCCATGATCGGATGGCCGAGATGGAAGAGATGCTAGCCGTAATGCAATGTCAACTGACGTTGAATAATCAGATGGGCCAGATTGGTGGACAAGCACCACCCATACCGCACAATCACATGTACAGGCCACCCATGGATCAGTTTCAAGGTGGAGGATGGGGGTCGAATGTCAATGCGAATAACTTCGAGTTAAAGCCTGCCCTCATCAGCATGATACAAGCGGAGCAGTTTGGGGGAGGGGTCACTGAAGACCCCAACGCACACTTAGAGGCATTCCTTGATATATGTGATACTATCAAGCAGAATGGAGTGCGGTGAAGCCATCCAGATCTGAATGTTCATATTTTCTTTATGGTCAGCGAAAGAATGGTTCAAGAGCTGGACGGATCAATAATCACTACGTGGGAGCGGTTGTGCGAAAAATTCATGTCCAAATACTTTCCACCTGCCAAGGCTCAAAAGATCATTGCCGAGATCTCCAATTTTTCACAATTGGGAGATGAATCATTATTTGAAGCCTGGGAGAGATTCAGAAACCTGCTCCGAAAATGTCCATAGCATAGGTTTTCACCTGAACAACAAGTAACCCAATTTTACAGTGGACTCAATGCTAACACCCGTAGCATTGTAGATGCTTCAGCTGGAGGATGTCTGCTCAACAGAGGAATAGATGAAGCTTTGAGAATAATTGAGGAGATGACATCCAACAGTTATCAGTGGCCGATGGAGAGACAGCCGATAAGAAAATTTGCCGTTGTAGAACTTGACAACAGATACGATGGTCTGTTAGAAAAATTCACATCTCTACAGAAGGAGTACGAAGCCGAGAGGAAAGGACAAATGACTGTGGCCATAGCGCAGAATATTGAGGAGGTTCACTATGTAAATCAAAGGAACAATTTTGGAAATCGGTGAGAATCCACCATATCATCCCAATAATAGGATTTACCCCAATTTTTCATATGCCAATGCGCAGAATGCTCAGCAACCACCACTTGGTTTTGCTGTTAATAATGGGAAGATTATGGAGCCGACGAAGCCGAGCCTCGAAGATATGATACAACAAGTGTTGGTGAGCAATCACAAATTGCGTGAGTCACCAACAAATTGTGGCTCAGCAAAATATTCAGATCCGTGATTGGGAATAGGTGAACACTGGAAACACGATCAATGCCATAAATAATCTGGCATAGCCCTTGGAAAGCAAATGAAGATGGTGGAGAACCAAGTGGGGCAAATGGCGATGAGAGCTGGGATGCACAGACAAGGGCAATTCCCAAGCAACACTGAACAAAATCCGAAGAATCACACTACTCCGAATCAGTGCAATGCAATCTATCTGAGGAGCGGAGCATCATATCCTAATCACATGGAACATGAAGGAGTGGAGGAGGACGAGCAAGACGATCTGACGGATTCTCGCCTCGCGAGCAATTCTCGCGACATCCCGTCGCGAGGTTACCTCGCGAGGAAAAGTGGGCCGAGCACAGAACCAGGCCTCACGACCTTCCCTCGCGAGGGAGTCCCGCGAGGAAAGACGCACCAGAGGCAGAACATAGCCTCGCGACCTCGCCTCACGAGGAAGGATCGCGAGGGAGTCTCGCGAAGACGTACAGAGAAGACCTCGCGAGGGAGTCTCGCGACTCAACCTCGCGAGGGAAAGCCGCGAGCCAGCCGACGCCTCCAGTAGCCAATGCTCCATTTTCTCAGCGTCTCGGGAAGAAAAAATATGACGAAGAGTTCGCCCTCAAAGAGATGTTCCAGAAAGTAAATATCAACATACCTCTCTTTGATGTGCTCCGAAACATGCCGGATACGCCAAATTTCTCAAAGATGCGTGTGTGACGAAGAAGTTGGGTAAATTTGAAAAATTGACCTTTCTGAAGAATGCAGCGCTATTTTACAGAGACAATTTCCACTGAAACAGAAAGATTCGGGAAGCTTCACGTTGGAGTGCGAGATTGCAGAGCATACATTTCCCAACGTATTGTGTTATTTGGGAGCGAGCATAAATCTGATGCCCTTATCTGTGTTCAACCGCTTGGAGCTGGTCAAAATGAAGCCAACTACAATTTCATTGATGATGACTGACAGGTCAGTCTCATATCCTAAGGGATTAGTTCAAGATGTGTTGGTAAGAATTCAGGATTTTATCTTTCCAGCTAATTTTGTTATTTTAGACATACCTGAATTTAAAAATCAACCACTAATCTTGGGTCGGCCTTTTTCTAGCCACTGGTCGTGCTTTAATTGATGTACAGGAAGATGGTCTCACATTTCGTGTCAACGACGAGGAGCTGAAAATTTCAATATATGATGTCATCCAGCGACACGATAGTTCAGAACATGAAGATTGCTATTCAATCACCACTATCACAGCTAGCCCAATCTCACACGTATATGGCAACCGACCAGTTGAGAAGGATGCTACAAAGAAGAAGTGGACTAGGTATGAAAACCCGAGTGAATTGTTCAAGTTTGGGAGGACCCACTTCCACACTCAGTGGTGGTCTGCAGTAAATGATAAATACAGAGACAAGCACAGGTTTGGGAAGAAATCGGCTACCAAAACACCAGATTGATCGAGTTATGGAATGATCTAGCTAAAGACATTTAAATTTAGCACTTGTTGGGAGGTAACCCAATGTTTTCCTTTGTTTTGTTTTGTTTTCATTTTGTTTGTCTTTGTTTTTGTTTTGTTTTTCCTGTTTGGTTTTGTGTCTGTTTTGGAGTTGAGTTGAATGACGAGCAGTCAATGATGAGAATTGTTTTTATTAGAAATTTTGATTGCAACTGATTTTGTGAGACACATCATGTTATGATTATTATGAGTAGGCGGCAAAGTCTGGCCGGCCCGACCGGGCTCGTCAGACTTTAAATATTTCGAGTGAGCGGGGCCCAAAATTTTTTGAGCCTAAAAATATGAAGCTCAAACCAACCCCGGGCGGATTTTCGGGTGGGCGAGCTTTTTTTAGATAATTTTTTACTTTTTTTAATATATAAAATTAATATTTTAAATTACAAAAAAATAATTACTTAATTAATATCTCATAACTCCTTAACTTAAATAAAGAATCAGTGATGAGAATATTTTGAACTTACTTATTCTTGCTTCTTATATATCTTGACCTATTAATGTATTCATGCGATGATATTGTAATGCAGTATAATTTTAAATTCTTTAATTTAAGGAGAAAAAATTAATAATTACAAATCAAAGATAAATGATATTACTAAACATCAATCTCATTTATACGCATAAAATAATAGAAGAAAATATATTAATTATACAGTATATATTTAAGATCAATGATTCAAAATAGATTTTACATACTATAAGGTCATTAATCATCAATGTATATTTTTTGGAGATTATTTCTCTTAGGAATTATTTTTGAATGATTTATGAGTTTATTATTTTGTCTTGAATTTATTTTCTTGACCAATATATGAATTAGTAAGAAAATTGTTACTATAAAAATAAATAATTATATAAAATATAATTAATAATATTAAAAAATTATAGATATGTATATTAAATAATATTATAAATATATATATTTAATAAAAATCAAGGACTTTTAGCCCAAACCCGGCTTTTTGGCCCGGCAGTGGGCAGGGGTTTTTTCAAGGCATTTTAGGCCCGATTTTTCGGCCTTTAATTTGAAGCCCAAACAGGCCTAAACCGGGTACCAGGCAAGGGCTCATTTTGCCGAATCTAATTATGAGTATTAAGTCTTTGAGAACTTGATCACACTTTTGAAACCTGTGAGAATTGAGGTTTTGACTGTCATATCTTTTCAGTCATGTTTCTTTCTGTGTGAATAGTTTGAAATAGCATGTGTTTCTCTAGAACTTGCTCTGGATCTTTTTCGAGGTTGCATTGATGTGCTTAAGAATTATGAGATGATATTAGACATTCTTTTCTTAGCCTATACACCATCCAAACACTAACTTGTTAATCATTTTATCATTTGATGAGCCTGTTTGAGCCTACCTAATTCTTTCATATAGCCATGGGTTGAGTTATGTTGTTAGTGTGATTTTTGATCGCTTGAATTGAGGTTGAGAAAAGAAAAAACAGAAAATTTATGATGAGAAAGTGATAATTAAAAAATAGTTGATTACCCATATAAGTTTAAAAAGGGGGGAGGAGGATTGGCACAAGTGTGCGAAAAGAACATAAATGGGTAAGTTGCTAGTGCTTGAGATGAGTATATGACTTAGATGAAAATTATGAAGTTCTTAAAGAAAAACGACTTCTTGGTACGAAGAACTGAAATGAATTGTGAAAGTTTGGGAATTATGTCTGTGATACTTATGGTGTTTTTCATTATGGGATTATAAGTCACTTAGCCTAAATATATTCTACCTTACCAAAGAGCCTATATTATAACCTTTTATAAGACCTTTTTTATCTTAGTTCTTGAGCACATATTTGATCAATGGAGAATTAGACGATTTGCAAGCTTATGGTAGATTTCATGTGTTTTTAAACTTTGAGAGTATATACATCCTCCTTGATATACTTGAGTGTTTGAGATTTCTTATATATACATCCATGTTGTGAGGATTCAAGTTTAAGAAGGCTTGTGCTTTTGATTATTATGATATGTGGAGTTTAACGAAAGATGTTGTGATTTGATTCATTTGATTGAATCCTTTATTGCGATTGCTCTTAGACTTATTGCTTTTGTCGTTCGACTCTTTGCCTGTCTTTGGTCGTCTCTCTTTTGTTCTGATTTCTTTGAGGACAAATAAAAGGTTAAGTTTGGGGGAGTTGATAAACCTCATTTTACTTAATTTATAAAGCCATAATTGTCTTGTTTATAATTGATAAATTATCATTTGAGCTACCAGTTGATATGTTTATGTTTACCTTGAAAGATATTATGCCGTGTGTATTTCGTGTCATTTTAGCACAGGTTTTGATGTCAAAAAGATAGATCACGATAAAGAGGAATTCTGGCTCACGACGCTTCGCAACTTATTCTCGCGACGAACACATGCGATGCTAACACGCGAGGAAGAGAAAGAGAAACCTCGCGACAATTGCTCGCGACAATAGGTCGCGAGCCAAACTCGCGAAGTAAAGACGGACGAGCGGCAGCAGTATTATTTCGCGACTTTCTATCACGACCATAACTCGCGAGCCAAGCCTCGCGAGCCAAGAAGGATTGCTCACCAGAATGGTTAGCTCACGACATTCCATCGCAACTATTGCTCGCGAGTGAGTCTCGCGAGCCTTCGCGTCCTAGGGTTTGATATATGGACACAGTCAGAGCAGAGAGCACTACTGAGGCTTATCTCGTATTACGGAAAGAAGCCTCATCGACTCGGCATTAGAATATAGTTTTGAATTCATTTATGTTTTTCCGATTATGTTCGAGTCATTTGTAGTTTGATCTACCTTCTACATTTATTTTCTATTTTATAACCGCCCGATAAGTTTTGTACTGTTTTGTACGCATAATATTTCAACATTGTAATTATAATATCGACTAGAGTTCGTAATTTAAAATAGACTATGTAATTGAAGTATATATATAGGGGAAAAAATGATCACATACGATCGATTTGAATGACTATTGCCTTATAGGCACACATCTTGCTAGCTCTTTACCTAGGCCTTTCCGTTTTTATCCTTCAACTTTTTCATATATATATATATATATATATATATATATATATATATATATATATATACACGTGGAAATTATATATATAGTCAGTCCAAGTTAAAGAATGTCAATTATAGCCATCAACATAAAATGTCAAATTATAGCCAACACTACGGCCCTATTGAGACTATTATCACCAAATAGTATCAATAGGACCAAAAAAGTTGGCCCTATTGGTACTATTTGGTGATAATAGTCCCAATAGGTAAGTAGTTGGCTATAATTTGATATTTTATGTTGATATCTATAATTGACATTCCTAACTGGATGGCCATATAAAACTTTTCTATATATATACATATATTTCCTTCAGATTCCTTTTTTAAAACTTTAAATTTCATTCTTTTATTTACTTGAAAAGTTAAAAAGAATGGAAGTACTGGAAACAACAATATAGATTTTAAAATGTAGTGGACAAAATAAAAAAGAGGAAAAAAAATACAAAAACGGTAAAACTCTCGCACGATATAATGTACCATTGCTAAAGCTTCTGAACATTTTTTTTAGATTAATGGCTTGTGCTTATTTTGCAATTTTAATATGATTTATCAAACATTGCAAATTTGCAATGATGTCACCATTTTTAATTTGTAGTAAAAATTAAGTTAATTAACACTCTAATTTTTTTCTGGTCACCTGAGCGTTGATGTTCTATGCCTCACCAAAGCCGTCGTTTATCAAAGTGTGATTATATGATCCCAATATCTTTTTACAACAAATTGAAAATTGGTTATGAACGTTTGAAATATTATTTTAAAATTGTATAATAGGTGAAAGTTTGTTACAATTACACATTTTTTTTCAAATGCTTACAAAGTTAATTAAGCCGAAAATATTAATGAATGTGTGTAATGTACTCCATCCGTTCCGATATTCTTGGCTTATTTCTTTTTACACGTAGATTAATGAGAATATATTTTGTGTGTAAAATAGTGTTTGATACGAAATTCGAGATATTTCATAATGTAAAATTGTTTCCTTTTTGGAACGGACCAAAGATAGTAGAATAACTCAACAAGGAAAACGAACCAACAATAATGGGACGGAGAGAATATGATATATATATATATATATATATATATATAAACATATTTTTAATAAATTTGAGATTATAAAAATTCAAATGCTAACTAAAGCAGACATTGAATAAGTAAGACAATAATAGTACTCAACATATTGTAATAACGTTGCCATATAAAATCTTCTTTCAATGATCAAATCACGTAATGTCATATCATGTCACTAGTTACAAAGTTACTTTTACAGACGCGCTTCTTTTTCTAGTCAATTGTTTACTTCTACTCAATTGAGGATTAATTCCATGGTGAGGGGTGCAGTGTATCCCCTTCTCACTATTTATTTAAATATTAATATTACTGTTCATATGAATAGTGAGAGGGGATGTACTGCACCCCTTCACCATGGAATTAACCTCAATTGAGATAGTTAATCACTTTTCCAATTATTGATTCTCGTTGAAAAAAATATACATGAATAAAAATCTGAAAAATATTTTTCTAGTACTTTGTCCATACATTAACAGTATATCATTTGATGGATAATAAAATATTTGATAAATTACTTGAATGGAAAAATGATCCCATCATATAAGAAATGAGTGGTTCAAGTTGAATTATAAGAATAAGTATGAGCCAAATAGTGGTTTTTTTTGTAAATAATGAATGATTGTGATGTTACATTATAAGGATTGAGTGTCTCAAAAATAAAAGTGACACTCTTTGTGAACGTCAAATAAGATAATTGTGATTTATTTTTGGTGGATGAATGAAGTGTTATTTTACATTGTATGCCAAAATAAAATGAATTAATATAAGAGTATACATAGAAACAATATTCTCTGATTTGAAAAAATCAAGCTCAAGTTGTGCTCATTAACTAATGCAAGTAGAGTTACTTGTTGATTTATGATTTGTGATGTGAGATATATGACTTAGGGGGTGTTTGGTTAAGCTTATTTTAGAGAGCTTATAAGCTCTAAGAGCTTATAAGATGTTTCAAGAGCTTATAAGAGGTAATATCTCAAGTACTTATAAGTTGTTAAAGTGTTTGGATAATTGATCTTATAAGCTAAAGAAAGAATCGTGAGTTAGAGAGAGAAAATCATAGGTAGAGAGATAAAATTGACGAGAGGTGAAGTTGATAGTGTATGTGTAGGAAATAACGAACTATAATAAGATTATTTTGGTAAATTCATGATTGCTTATAAGTTTATGAAAAATAAGTTAGGGTTGACCAATTTATTTTATGGGAGCTTATAAGTCGTTGAGCTTATTTTCACGATTATAAGTTGTTTTGAGTTTATTTTGCCAAACACTTTGAACACCTTATAAGCTCCTAGCGAACATATAAGCTGTTTTAAAAAACTTATAAGCTCAGCCAAACACCCTCTTAATTTGGAGACCTCTCCGACTTCAATATATTGCAGTTTCAAAATTTTATTACTCAAATGGCTTACACTTGATATGGTTTTGATTTATTAAAAGAATATTATATAAAATAATGTATAATTAGATTCGTATATGTATAATGATAAAAAAATGAATCTTTTTTGAGTCAATATATGTACAGTTGACTGTTATTCATACTCAATGCGTTCAAATTTGGATGTCTTAGTATTAACATGTAATTTCAATTTGCTTATAATTTTTTTATACTATTTTTTTAGAACTTAAGGTTTTTAGATTTTTTTCCCTTCTACTTAATAATCAATCGAACCCATCCAATAAAAATTTTCATTTCCTAGTTGAGAGAAGGAACACATTGGAACATTTCTTATAAATTTTATTTTAACATATATCAATAGAGGATGAGAATTCCCGTTAATCACCGATATTTAAATGGTCTTCAATGAAAATTTTATATCATTTTAGTAAATCTTGAATGAGGATTAACTTTTGAAAATTTCACACTCTTAAAATGGATAAAAGGAAAATTTAGCTAAAATAACAAAGTAGTAAATAAAACGAAACTTAAATTGACAAAACAATTAAACTTGATGTGGTAGAGTGGGAAAACTAAGTAAAGAAGGTTCTGGGTTATTAATAACTTAATAATAATAGTTTTCATTTGTATATTCTACGATTTTTGACTTTTGTAAGGACGACGGTTTTCACAAACCTTATTTTCAAATTTTCAACTACCAAATTCCAATAATTCTGTGATCATTTTACAAAATTTTGGACACAATGAACTAGGGGTGGGGAACGATTCGGGTACGGTTAATAGAATCGAAGTTTTCATAAATTCCAAAATCGAAACGAACCGTTTATTAAATTCGGTTTATCAAAATTGCGTCGGCTAATGCGGTTCAATTTGGTTAACGAAAAATAAAAAGAACCTATAAATTCTTTATTTTCTTACTCAACTACATTAGATAGTCTAAATATTAGATAGTTATGATTAAACTAAATTTATGTGGCTTTATTTTTAATTTTATACGTTGGCTTCAAGTAATTAATTTAATTACTTTCATATATTGATTAATTACTCAATCTATCATGCATACGAATTTAAAGTTTTGATACTCTATGACTATGACTAATTACAAGTTTTCTAGCCACTAAAATGAAAAACTACATGCTCACTATACACAAACCTATTATTTTATTTTCTTGTAATTCTATTGAACTTTACCTACAAATAAAGATCCAACTTTTATTTATTAATTTTTTTGATGAGATTATAATTGTAACAAGAAATAAAATAGATTACTCAGTTTTTCAGTTATTAACCGTTCGGTTATCGGTTAACTGAAAATCGAATTAAAATATTTTTTTTTACCATAAACCGAACCGCAAACTAAATGTATAGTGTTAGATTAACCCAATATGATATGTTTCGATTCGGTTCTTTATTAACCAGTTTCTCCAACCCTACCATTAAAACAGTGTGAAGTGTAAAGAGTAGGCTATTGTAACAAGAAATCTTATGTTACCAATTCATTACATAGTCTATATCAATCGTACACGCCACATGTATTTACTTATTGATATTACAGTAATAAATGTGTTAAGTTTCTTCACAAATTGAAAAAATCCCAACTGATCTACTACAGGTTGCGTTATAAAGGCAACATCTAGTATACTTTATATCAAGCAATATCTACATATTATTTTATAGATTTTATGCTCAGACACCTAGTTGATATCCATTCATTCGAGCTCATTTAGTGAGTCTTGTTAATATAAGCTAGTATAATTTTGAATATATATTACGTACCCTACTCATTAACTTTTGAATATGCTCGTAATTATAATTAGTGATGGATTCAAGAATTGTTTTTTGGGCCCAAACTTATTATAAGTTTATAACTTTAAAAGGTAATAAAATATGGTCTTAAAAATAAAATTTTAAAAAATAATAATTTAAATAATAGCATAATATTATTTGAATAGAGGTACGTAATGATTACATTAAATTTCTTTTTCATTATGTTTTAATATCTTGTAAAAATAAAATAATAAGATTTACTTATAAATAACTAAACCATCAATTAATAATAGCTGCAAAAATTAAAATAATAAGAAAGTTATAAATGTTAATATTATAAAAGGTATTATCTTACAAGACTCAAATCTTGATTCTCTTATACTCATTACAAATAAAATTAATTCATATATAAAGCTTGTTAAATAAATTTTAGTAATATATAATATAAATTTGCAAAATAAAATATTTTCTTTTTTGAAGAAAAATGAGCAGCATTTCAAATATGATTACGCTCATAATTTATAAATCAATTTCGAGTTCAACTCGATAATTAGTAAATTAAGTTTGGGTTCGAAAATATTTGATTTAACTCGAACCTATAACACATATACCTAGAATACGTATACGTTGTCCCCTAAGGACAATCCAATGGTTAAGGTGGGTTCTTGTGGTGAGAGGTGCGTTGAACCCCACCAAACGCCTCTATGAGTTTGAGTCACACCCTGGTTTCCAAGTGTGGTTTATCATCGTCTGTGGTTTGTTTTCCAAGTGTGGTTTATCCGTCTCGTGTGGTTTGTAATTTATTATGACTGGGATTATTCGGTCTTGTACTAAAAGTAGCTGATCGTGGGTTCCCATGATTTAAAAAAGAAAAGAAAAAGAATACGTATACGTTTTTATACATTGACGATATCTATCAAGTATAACTTTACTAGAATATCTCTTAACTTGGCTAATAAGGAAGCCACATGTTAAAGGCTATCACTACATTGACTTGGACAACGACTCTTGACTTCAACAATTTCCTCGACATTTCACATACGTATAAAACGAGAAGATGCCTCGTAAAATTAGTGCCCAAAACATTTTTTATAAATTTGATACACAATTGTCAATATTACAAAAGAGTTACGGCTTAGATGTCGACACATATATTAAAAATCCTTTAAATAATAAGATATACTTTTATTTCACCATAAATAAATTGTTTTTATTTCGATACGCGAGCCTGATCGAATGTGAAAATTGTCAATATTACAAAAAGAGTTACGGCTTAGATGTCGACACATATATTAAAAAATCCTTTAAATAATAAGATATCTTTTATTCACCATATATAAATTGTTTTTACATTTCGACAGGCGAGGCTCATCGTATGTGAGACCCGTCTTATACTTGGTCTCCATTAATAGTAAGTTGAACTATAATACAAGAATATATATTAAAACTAATAACTAATTAGCTTTTGATGTGACATGCGCAATATATTAATGCAACCAGTAGAAAGATATATATCTATATATTTTTAAGTTTTCAAATTTCACTTTTTCTTAAAAGTAAGGAGTAATTGCTCAATTATGCACAAACTTTTCACTTATTAACACAATCTTTGAAACTGTATAATTGCTCATCATCATTTAATTTATGCAAAAGTAATATCTTTAATTTATTTTGTCATGCAGAGTTGACATCATGCCAACTAGAGCCAGCATCACCCAAATGCAGTTTGTGATTTGGAATTTTCAATTTTATTAATATTACAATAGAGATACCAACTTTTTTGGTTACGAAAAGATAAGAATGTTTATTTTAAAATAAATTTAAAGGATTATGATATTATTACAATATTTTAAAAATTATAATTAAAATTATAAAATAAATGAAAGTTCGTGCATTACAGATATGTATATTGAAATAGTCCTTTTTACTCTTTATCCTAAAATTGTGTCCTTTATTTAGCGGTGAAGGTTATAGAATTGAGGATCACGTTCTATGGGTTTGAGCCTGTCACACCTGGTTTTCCAAGTGTGGTTTCACATCTTGTGTGGTTTGCAGACTATTGCACAGTGGGGTTTACCCAAGGCACCTAAGGTAGCGGGTGCGGGTTCCCATGATATCAAAAAAAAAAAATTAAAAAAAAAATACAAGAACTCAATATTTACTGATAAAAAAAATACAGGAATGTAGCAGGTTATTTTGTATTTGCATCTACAAGTATAAGTACGATTACCAAATTAGTTCAAACAAGCTATGTCATGATTATTTCGTTACTATATTGAATTCAATTAGAAGGTGGGGATATCTTATTTTAGTTATAAATAAAGTGCTGCAAATAAGACAAATTCTACAATTAATTAATAGCTATTTCAAATTGGAGTTTTTAGAAAGGTTTGGTGAATTTCCTTGTGAATTTCCTATATAATTAAACTTTCACGACACCGTTACTTTAAGAATAATCTCCAATTTCTTACTATATATATATGCCTCCCACTCCACACAATAACTCATTTAATTGATCATTCACACTTCCAAATAAGCTTGCAAAGTTCAAATGGAAATGGAGGACTCGACCCTTACTATTGATCTCAACTCCAAGCCCGTGCAAAATGCTAATGGAACTCCGGTACGCCAGATTTTTGAAGATTTTCATTCCTTTAAATTGAATAGACGCATTATGCTCAAATATTAAGTGCTTTCTTTATTCAGAAGTCGGGATTAAAAGAAATTAGTGTCGGAGAAATGAAGTCCTTTTCTAAATACGATCATATATCATGTATGTATATATATTTTAGATAATTTTTGTAAAAGGCGCTAGACGACACACGTGAGTGTAGCGCTTAAGCAAGGTTTAGACGAGTTGAATAATAAGAAAAAATATCTTCTAGAGCTTATTTATAGAAAATAATAAGAATGCTTGCCGGAAAATTATTTCGCTTTGCAAATCCGACATTCTTGATTTAATCGTAAAGAGATTTCTCAACGCGTAATAAAACGGTAGTGGTTGTCTCTCTCTTATCTTTTCTCTATAGCTTCTCTATAGAAAAGTACAATTATGAGTTTTTCCTTACTTCGTAATGTATAGATAACCTTGTAAGTATGAAGTAAACTACTTAGTATATTTTTCTTAAATATTAAAAGATTTTAATCAAACAACTGCTTAAAAATATAAAATTGATATTTAACAATTTGTACGTTCATCCACATAACATTGACAAAAATTCTCATGCTGACATCTGCAAAAAAATAGACTTATAATTAATTAATTATAATTAATAGTTCATTAGGGGTTGATTTAGTTAAAATTTAATAATTCATAATCATAATAAATCCGAATTAAAGTGGCCGTACCCTGCCACGTCCGCACGCAACTGCACCAACGTAACATTTAGCTAGTAATAACTCTAAAGAGTATTTATGTAAATATAGAATATTGACTGCTTTCATAAGTTCATTGATTTCACAGAGTGTAATAAGCACATATTATTCGTAAACCTGCTCTTTGTTCTGAAATAATTTAATTAATTGCATATATATAAGAACAAAATGATCAAATCTTTACATTTTATGTCTTATTTATCCATAGAAACTAACAATAATTTCAAAATATGAAGTCTAAGCCGACTTCATCAACTAGATACCTAACCGAAGTCTAAGCCGACTTCATCAACTAGACCACTTCCAGAGGATAACCACCACATCATGCATCTTTCGACCCTATATTTAATATTTTTCATTATAATTAATTAAACATTCTCGAGTTGAATTCCATATTCAACATATGCCACGTTGATCGGATGACATCATTACTAGACATCCGGATTTAGGGGGAGCTTCAGCACCCTATTCAAATTCTTTTATTTTTAAGAAACCTTATACCTAATTTTTGCTGGGAATTTTAATTCTAACTTTCCCAAACTATTTTTCTGCATTTATCCGTACCAGACATGTATGCACAAGTAAAATAAATCTTGCGACCGAATTGCAACTTCACATTGGCGACTAGCTAGACATGCATTTAATTATGTGCAGGCTGATGAACTGATCCAAGAACTGTGTCGTGTGAAATACGAGAACAAGAGGCTGACAAATTTGCTGACAACTGTGAGCAGAAATTTGTCTGAATTTAAGCAGATGCAGTACGAGGAGGAAGAACTGTCAAGAACAAGAAAGAGGAAAGCGGATGACAATAATCAAGATCTCCCAAATATTTCACCCAATCATATGTTGTGTTCTAGTGATTTGCCAAACGTGATTGGATCAAATATTTCAAGAGTTTATGTAAGAATCGATCCATCTGATGTTAATCTGGTGAGAGCTTAATTTTGATCTCGTACTTTAATTATGTTATTAGTACATATACTCTGATTCTTTCTTTTTTCTTTCTATTTCTTCGGGTTCTTTTAAGGTTGAAATAACAAGAAAATTATTTATTGATATATAAGATGAATATATATAATATAGGCAGTGAAGGATGGATATCAGTGGAGAAAATACGGACAGAAGGTGACGAGGGATAATCCTTCTCCTAGAGCCTATTACAAGTGCTCTTTCGCCCGGCTTGCCCGCCAAGAAGAAGGTGCGAATCGAACACGAGCACCATACATATTGAATATATCTTGTATTATATTATTATTTATAATAGATCAGATTTATTTATTAGAGTTAATAGATAAGCTTGTCAAGTTTGATCGACCGGGTGTTAATTAGAATAATATTTTAACATATATTTATGTGATTTATTGATATATTTTTAGATTATTAAATTATGTAATAAGTATTACGTTCACATTTTAAAATGAAGAATACTCCCTAAATCTTTTATCTTGCTATCAGTAATAAATAAATCTTTGAAAGAAAATATTAAATTTTAGGCTTAGGGGGCTTTTGAAAGGTTTTAGGTAGCTCTTGTAATTAAAAGGAGTTCTGTTTGAGACGGTCTGATGAGTCAAAACTATAAATATATTGTTAGGTATGAGCTGAAATATGGATGTTTAACTTATCAGACGGTCTTATACAAATTCTTGTCCATGACTAAATAGGGTACGCCGAGAACAAACAAAAAGTTTATTACAAATTTTTTTGTAATACCCTCTCAAATGTTAAGATCCGTAAAATGCACTATATATATATGAGTCGTACATAACTCATATCCAATGATATATTAATATTTTTGTTATTGTCTGAGTCGGGGTATTGCTATAGCCTTACGGATGATAGTTAAACGATTTCACAAAACTATCTCAATATCTAATATAGTTTACAGATAATAGCATCAAACCTTATTCGACCAAAATCTCCCCTATATCTCTAGGTGCAAAGGAGTGTAGATGATCCAACTCTCTTAGTAGCCACATATGAAGGGCAACACCACCACCATCACCACCAACAATGCCGCCCCGCTCCGGCTGATAGTTCAGTGGTGTCACCACCGGGTGGAGGAGCTCCATTTCCCGGCCAGCCGGTATCCATCCCGTGCATCGGCACCACACCAACTAGTGATGATCGTAGCAAAACTCGAAGTGCACGTGATCAGAGCCATGAAGTTCAGCAGCTTTTGGTGGAAAATATGGCTTCCTCTCTGACAAGAAGTCACAGTTTCACAACTGCGTTGGCTGCAGCCATAACCGGAAGAATATTAGACGAGGTTATAATGTCGGAAAGCAGTACTGCTGTCGACGACATTAATATTTCAAATTCTAGAGGATTTTCACTGTAGGAGATTGTATATATGACTGATTTTTTATTTGGTTAGAGATTTTGGGTAGCCACTATATTAGAGGAATAATTTTAACTATTTCTTTTATCGGTGTTTGGATTTATTACATCAATTTTATTGATGCATATGACATGTTGAGAAATATAATTTTTGTTTATTAGTAACTATTTGCAGTTGATGAAATGAGCATGAAGAAAATTCTAAAATTGAAATCAAATATCATGTTCTGAATATAAACTTGGTAAAATGGACATTGTCGTAATTAAAATAATCCAAAGGAGCAGAGAGAAGTAAGAAGCAAATATGAAATGGACTTTGAGTCCCATCATTCCTTCCTTCTACCGTTTCCACTTTCCACATTTGATGATTAGAGTGTCGCACTAACTGCAAGAAGTAAACCCCCAAAAAATATTAGAAAATAAGTAGCTTTAGTTTAATAAATTATTTTTATGATAATTCTAGTTTAATAAATTAATTAATATTTTAATCAAGTCTAAAGAATTAAATTTTATGATAATTTAGTTCGTAAGTGATTAATTTTTTGACACTGGAAAATACAATCAATATTGGAAAATGATATATGAAAAACACAAATCAAAAATAGCTTCGGGAATTATTTATGGGTTACATGTCATTTTCGGTGATAATTGTACTTTTCGACAGTACACGTGAACAATCATGCACGGGTTAAATTATTATAAAATTCTATTTATTAAACTTGATTAAGATATTATTAATTTACTAAACTATAATATAAGAAGTCAATTCTTAGTTGGTTTATTGATCTTTAGTGCAACACTTGACAAAATCAAAAAATAGAACTGAATTTATGTATATTTGATTAGTTATGTATTTGGTAGATCCTGTTTTCTGGACATATTTCGATTTAAAAAATAAATAAATTATAATATATTTAATTTAATTGCATGTTGATTAAAGAGTTGGGAAATAGGAAGCCGAATTCCCAAATTGGAACCCAAGCCCTAATCACCACCTCTGCCTCGCCGGCGCGCCTGCGTCGCCTTGAAATCTGCTGGAACTGGCAGCCTCCTAATTCCTCTTCAGTCTCAGACTCCCGACATCTCACGGGGGTTCAGCCTTATCCATTTTTGCGAGTTGCGAACATGTTCTTGCTTGCGCATGAACTTCTGGGAAATGTAACTCCAGTGATTTGTGTTTTATAAGGAAATTGATATGCCGAAGATCCTAGTTTGATTGGTTTTATTGATTCCAGGGATTCCTTTTGGCTAATGTGATACTACCATAGATCATTTTCTTAATGAAAACTATTTTGTAAAAATTATCTTAACTGTTCGCTTGGATCAGTTTGCAGTTTATCCGGTTTTACTCAGAAATCAAAAATGGCGAGCTGTGGTACAACTGGCGAACCGGAGCTTACTACTACTGACTTCCGATGTGTGCAGTGCGGATTCCCAGTCAAAACACTCTACATTCAGTATTCTCCAGGAAATATTCGCCTCGTGAAATGTGTAATTCATCATTTTCTTTGGCTTATTCAAATTTCGTTACTATCTTTTTGCCCTATCGGTTAATCAATAATTCTTTAGGATTAATTTAGGGAAACTGCAAGGCCGTTGCCGATGGGTACATCGAGTGTGAAGTAATGGTAATTGAATCAAAGAAAAGTATAATGCATAATTTAAAGTATACTATGTATTTTGTTTTTTATACGTTATCTTCTTATTGTTTTTGTTATTCAGATTCTCATCTTTGATTTGATTCTGCACAAGCCCAAAGCGTATAGACATGTATTCTACAATGTGTTCAGCAAAGAGACTGTAACTTTTGAGGTATAATATAACTCCTTGACATTGTTATTGTTTTGAGTAAGTGTCTATACACTGTTATAAAAATAGATTATATGTGTTGTTTTAGCTGCTCGAGACAAAATGTGGGTTTTGAGCACAAAGGAGAAGGAATATCCTATGCCTGCAAATTCTACGTCACTTCTGCTGGAGTTTGGAAAGGTTCGAATTAGAGAAAGTTATAATATACGTTACTTTGCACTTGGCGACGGATTTTGATTTGACTCTGTATTTTGATGGTTGATGTTCCCCAGATGCTCACTGGTATAATGTCTGGGAACCTCCTATTTCTTTGCGTGTTGCTCTGTGGCACAATAAAGCTTCTCAGCACACCTACTAGGTTTTATAGGTAAATATTTACCTAGCTCCTGTTTTTTGTAAATATCTTTCTAAAATTTGTCTAGTTATTTTGAATCGTGCTAGCTATTTTCGTGAAGTAGAGCTATTCTTCACAATATCAGCAAAGATTACATTCAACAAATGCTGTTTGTAGTCATTGTTTCCAGTTACTTCAAGATCTTTCTCTTGGCCATGATGGTGCTGATGCTTGCTCCTATGTTGTTATGATCAAATATACACATATATTTGATGTTTCAACTCATCCACTGAACTATCTGAATTTTGAAAATTTCCAACTATAGCATGCTAGCGTCGGAATATTTTGCCAACATTCCTTCTTTGTGCCATAATTTTCCACCAAATATACCACTGTTGTTCCTTCCCACCCCACACCCTGATATATTCTACTTACAGGGTAACTTGCAACTGTCACATAGTTGAGTTGGTGATATGCGGAAGAAAAGTATTTATATGCATAAGTTCGAATTGGTTGTGTTTTGGCGATTTTTATTTCTCTCTTTCAATTAGTGATGATATTTATTGACTTCTAATGTATTTTTTTACCCAAATTTGCATTTGTAGGTCTGGGATTTCCCATCCACTGTGATTGTAATCATCGACTCTTTTGTCTTATCATCCAACACTGTGGCTTTAAAAGGTAAGAAATATTGATATTAGATAGAATTCATGCATGAAAACATGAATCAAGTACATATTCACCCCCTGTGTTTGTAACATATTGCTCATGTAATTCATTAATTTGACTTGGAATCACCTATTGCCACCCTAAGTTGCTTAAAGGAAACTTTGCTCCTTTTGTGCTTGAGTAGAGCGCAATTGTTTGTTAAATGACTACTAACGTTTAATATTGCGTAGCATTTAATGACCCCTTTGTTGCTTTGGTGACATAGAATGTGCTTGATGGTAGAGAATAGAAATAGGAAGACGGGGTGAATTTTTGCAGGATATATGTTTCCACTTGATCTAGGCAAGCTAACACGACATTCTACCTCGTTCAGTATGACCAAAATGCATCAATATCATACTAATGCAATTTGTTACCTTAATAGAAGTGCGAAGTATCATTCTTATGACATCACTTTAATTCACTTAGGAAGCGTTTACTTTTCATGATTAGCATTGTGAATAATTAAGTATTTGATGAATTAAATGTATACGATAATTTTTATCTATCAATCCTTTGTTTACTACAAGGGATTAGTGAAAGATTAAAATTGAGATAAATAATTCACTATTTGTTTGGAGGATTTCTCCAATCCCGCATGTATTGGATGGATTAAAATTAATGGATAACAACTCAAAGGTTTAAAATAATCTCGGGATTTTGAAATATCCTCAAATGTTAATCTTTAAAAGTAAATGCTGGATTAGGCTGGATTCATTTTATCTATCCAGCCTAATCATGTAAAATAAACAACCCTTAATGTTAAATGACTATTGCTATGGGTAATCCCTAAGTTTTTAAATGACCACCCTGAGAGAGTAATTCCTGCTCAAGAATAGGCGAAAATGGGATTGCCATCATATATGTATCAGAGAGGAGCGGCCTTGAGAATCTCTGTAGCTGGTGTTGATTACTAATGGATTGGGCTTCATGACAGGGTGGTTGGAGTCGGAGATGATTGATAATGTGCTTAATACTTGAGCTAGACATATATGTCTGTCTATGAAATGACATATCCTTATCCTATGAAGAAAACACCATTACATCACGTGTCATTTCGAAGTTTCTGCAATCATGAATTACTTTGTTTAGCTACTGCAACTTTAGTGCCATCATACTGATTGACACTATGTTAAGCTAGTGATCACCAACCCAATGATGATGAGATGCTTGCTTGTGTGTGCGTTGTCATATGAGATGAAGTTTTTCGCCAGTCAGAACAAAGCATTCTTCCTTCAAAGCTAAGTAACAGAAATGGCATGGCATCAACAACAATATCATCGAGCAGTTTGGTGTTTCACATCCATCAACATCCCATTCCTTGAGGTAAAGGCGAAAGCAGCTTAGCCTCTCTCTTTGGCTCTAATGTATCCCATTTGAATCATCTCTGAGATGTTACTTTTTGCTCTTTAATATTTTTCAGTGAATGATGAAAAGGCTTAAGATATGCTGCTATACTTGTGATTTTGGCTGGAATTGCTGCTTGTAGTTGTAGCCATTTGTAGAAATGCAGAGACTAAGCTGAGAATTTTGTCAGACGCGTTAGTTGATTTGAGGGCAGTCCATTGGAAATCAGTTGCTTTTCTGTTTCCTTCATTCCCTTCCTCTTCTTTTTCTTACTTAGATTTGGTTTACCATTTTTGGGTTTATCGAAAATAAGTTTAAACCATGCAAAACTTGCATTGGTTTTGTTTTACAGTTGCAGAACGGTTTGCCCTATGATTCTTTAGATGGGCCAACTACAAGCATCAATCTTCTAACTTAAGCATCTTGCATTCTTACCTAAAATTCAAGATTTTCTTCTATCTTTGAAGTAAACGTTTTCTACATCACATTTAGTACAATTGTACAATGAGATTTGTCAATGTTGAACATTTCTATCTAGGAAGATTTTTCTAATAATATAATCACCACCAAGGCACCAACTCATATACGTTAGTTACCTATGATTACGTTAATTGATAGTATAAAAAGTTTAACTGACTGAAGTATCTAAACTGTAGTATTTTACCAAATTTAAATATAAATATCTCGCAACAAGATTTTATAAATTCTTAAGCTTAATGGCAACTTATAACCCAGAGCCTGTGACATATAAGTGGTATTCTTCACCTTTGCAAAAAATGATTACAGCTTAGAATTAACTTGCAAAAAAAAATCAGCACCATATTTGTTACGAAATAGACGCATTCTTACACAAATATTAGATAATTGTTTTGGAATTCCACACGGCGGAACAGAACTAGAATAATGGGCTAACAGTTTGACTATTTCTATTTCGAAGAGGGGGTATAAATGTCATTTTGGGTCCACGATAATTTTTGGTGCAAGTATGTTTACCAATATTTGTATTCTTATATGAGTTGCCTACATAGATATCTATATATATATTCCTTAATTTATAAATTATTAACTCCTAAAATCGTATGAATTTACCGTGAATGTGTCCGAATTCGTGTAAGTATCTCGAATTCACCGTAGATCATCACGAATCAATGATTGAAAATGATTCATATTTTATACTTTAAGATTAATTTATATTTGATCTCATATATATATATATATATATATAGGGGTTGGATCAGGTGAACTCATCTTTTTAGAACTTGAGAAATGATAAGGCGTTGAAGATAATGCACAAAACAAGATAGAGTTGTGCATAACGAAACTTTCTAAAATTGTTGCGCAACAAAATAATTTTAGAAAGTTTTCGTTATCATAACTTTATACCGCTTTTGCATCATCTTCAACGTCTTATACATGGTTCGCAGAGTCGCAAAAATATGTGGTTCATTTGATCCACTCCCCTATATATATATATATATATATATATATATATATATATATATAGGAGATGGATCGGTAGGAATAGATAATTTGGTAGGAAATATGAATGAATGGGCCTTTGATTTGCTATATCAATGGTTGAGATTTAATTTTCGTGTGTCTTCTGATTTTGTGTTTTGTGTGCTACACGGATTATTGTGCAACACTATAACTCTTCTGTGTCTTCTGTTGCGATGAAAGATGTGCTAAACTAATATATTTAGATATGTACGAATGGATGAAATATGTGCTAAACTTTCGTATGCAATACATTAATTCGATTGTCTTCTGTGATATGAAAGATATCTTACTATTCGTACTTTCGTACGTTAAAGAACTTTTTCACCATAACCAAACCCTATATATATATATATATATATATATATATATATATATATATATATATATATATCACACTATTTTTTAGCACTTATCTAGCACCATTGACATATAGCGCATGCTGGTAATAATCTTTTCTTTTCTTTTCTTTTATATTTCATAAATTATGACAGAAACCATCAAATCTATAAAAATTTCGTAAAACTCAAAGTCAGATCTATTCCTTAGAATTAATAAATTATTCTTTTTTTTTTGTTAATTTGTAGCTTGGATCATTCGTGTCACGATTTATGAGATATAAGAAAAAAATAAAAAGAAATGAGAATTTGGACTATATATTAGCGGTTTTCACAAAATATATATAGTATATAAATTCTTTTTTTTTTGGTAATTTAATACAGAATTTTAAAGGTGCGTCACGGTGGACTCGAACCCGAGACCTTTGGTCTCGGACATTAACCATTCTACCACTGGGTGAATACACACACATAGTATATAAATTCTATATAGAGAATGGATAAGAGGTGATATAGACTTAGAATTTTAGAACTCACTGTACACGAGAAATGGCTCACCGGTAAACATTAGGATTTATTAGAGGAAGGTTCTTTATTTTCAAAGTCAAACTAATTAATGTGTATATATAAGGATGTATATTTATTTATAATAATTTTTTGGTCTTACTTGGAATTCGTAGTATCATGAATAGACTTAGATGTGTCCTCTTTGACAGTTTTGTACAAGTACAATTTATTGCTACAACATTATATTTATCCCAGCGCATCTAATTAAAAATCTTCCATGTGTGACATATTAATTATTCAAACAAATAGTCTTGTAGTCCAATTGATAAAAACTGCAATACTGATTAGGACATGATGATATTATATCAATACAATCATAAACTTTTCAAGGTTTAGATTATCTCTGAGGAACACTGTTTGTATTAAATTTAAAGAATTAATTGCTGCAAATTACAATATTAGCGAGATAATAAAATTGTATGAATAATAAAGGCCTAATTACAATCAAGTTGGAAATTCCTGCTAACTCCAGCTAATTAATGTGACTTTTCCTAAGTCAAAATAGAAAGTTAGATTTATCACTGAGATTGGCTTATTACTAAGTCGCAACATTCAATTCAAATTCTAAAAATGATAGACTACATCTAAAAAAATCTCTCATTCTTGTAGTTTATTAATAAGACAAAAACTTAGGTGAGCTCCGCATCACCGTGAGCTCACCCTTGTTTTTTGTTAAAATAATTATATATTAATTATGATGAATAAGGATAATTAAATTTTATTAATTCATAATTAAGGTTTATTAATTTTTAATTATAATTTATTAATTCATAATTATGGTTTATTAATTTAAAATTAGGGTTTATTAATTCATAATTAAGGTTTATTATTCAAAATTAGGGTTTATTAATTCAAAATTAGGGTTTATTACTTCAAACTTGGGGTTTATTATTCAAACTTAGGGTTTATTATTCAAACTTAGGGTTTATTAATTCCAATTAGGGTTTATTAATTCAAAATTAGGATTTATTAATTTTAATTAGGGTTTATTAATTCAAAATTAGGGTTTATAAATTTACCGTGAATGTGTGAATTCACTGTGTAAGTTTCTGAATATTCACAAAAAAAAATCGTCCTCATGGGATTCGAATCAGCGTTTGAATTCATCAATTAAGGTGATGAATTCATCGTAGATCATTATGAATCAATGATTGAAAATGATTCATATTTTATACTTTAAGATTAATTTGTATATATATATATATATATACACAGAGGAATGATCAAATAGTACCCGGGCCTGAGGTAGTATGTAGTACTCAATCTCATCCACTCATCTCATAGATCCTATGGTTCAAATTTTTTTCGGATTTTTTAAGCTGGTTTTCTCTACATTAAAGGTAGATTAATAATTTGATTTGTTATGTGATTGCGAAAAACAAACAATGCATTTAGTTGAACTGGATAATGCATTCAAATGAACAAAAAATGCATGCAGTTGAAGAGAATAATGCATGTGATTGGAAGCTCGCGCCTAGCGCGCAGCGCGCGCCTTCGTGCTTTCATGGCGTCGCTTTCTCCGCTCGCTGCTCACGCCCGTTGGCCTGCATTTTTAAGTTTTGTTAAATGCATGAACATGTTTTATTAAATGCATGGTCATGTTTTGATCAATGCATGAACGTGCTAAGTTAAATGCATGTTTCTGTTTCGTGGGAACATGCATTTTTATGTTTTGTTCAATGCATTTTTATGGTTTTCGACATCAAATCTCTCATCCATCATTCTCTAACAATTCTGTCGTCTCTTTCACTGATTATCGGCGAATTCGCCGTGAACCACCGTCATAACAACCATCTTTCTCGATTCTTCAATCATCTATCAAATTCATCTTCTATTTTTTTTCTCAAAATCCATCAATTTTGTTCCTCAAATTTTCTTCTTCTTCTTTTTTCTTTCAAAATCTGTTGTTTGTAGTTGTTTGTGTATCTTGTTGCCGTTATTCGCCGGTGTTGCCGCCGTCGTCGCCTCCGGCGTCGTCCGCTGCCGTCAAGGAGAGAAGAAGAAGGCTGATTTGTTTCTTCCCATTTTGCCCCTTGCGAAAATTAAAAAGAAAAGAAAGGAGCCACGTGTCAAACGTGGTGTGCCACGTGTTCAAAATGTGTGGTTCAGATTGGATACTACATCTATCTCGGGGATCGGGTGCTACGAACCCAACCCCTGTATGTATGTATGTATGTATGTATATATATATATATATAGAAAAATGATATTCACACACTATTTATGAGCACTTTCTAGCACCATTGACATATAGCCCATGCTGGTAATAATCTTTTTCTTTTCTTTTATATTTCATAAATTATGACACAAACCATCAAATCTATAAAATTTCGTAGAACTCAAAGTTAGATTTATTCCTTTAGAATTAATAAATTATGCTTTGTTTTTTGTTAATTTGTAGCTTTGACCATTCGTATCACGATTTATGAGATATAAGAAAAAAATAAAAAGAAATGAGAACTTGGACTATAGTAGCGGTTTTCACAAATTATATATAGTATATAAATTCTATATAGAGAATGGATAAGAGGTGATATAGACTTGGAATTTTAGAACTCACTGTACACGAGAAATGGCTCATCGGTAAACATTAGGAGTTATTCGAGTAAGGCTCTTTATTTTCAAAGTCAAACTAATTAATATCTATATATATAAGTATGTATATTTATATATAATAATTTTTTGTCTTACTTGGAATTCGTAGTCATCATGAATAGACTTATAGATGTGTCCTCTTTGGCAGTTTTGTACAAGGACAATTTATTGCTACAACATTATATTTATCCCAGCACAGCTAATTAAAAATCTTCGACATATTAATTATCCAAACAAATAGTCTTGTAGTCCAATTGATAAAAACTGCAATACTGATTAGGACATGATGATGTTATTCAATACAACTCTGTCCATATCATAAACTTTTCAAGGTTTAGATTATCTCTGAGGAACACTGTTTGTATTAAATTTAAAGAATTAATTGCTGCAAATTACAATATTAGCGAGATTATAAAATTGTATGAATAATAAAGGCCTAATTACAATCAAGTTGGAAATTCCTGCTAACTCCAGCTAATTAGTGTGACTTTTCCTAAGTCAAAATAGAAAGTTAGATTTATCACTGAGATTATTGGCTAATTACTAAGTCGCAACATTCAATTCAAATTGTAAGAATGATGGACTACATCAAAAAAAAATCTCTCATACTTGTAGTTTATTAATAATTAGTTGTATTTTGGATTGGGATTATAAATACTATATTTTGAATGTTGATCATGTGAACATGTGAAATTATTCTTCCTAAATCACAAATCTTACTTTATCAGTTGAGTGACGTTGTTAAAAAGAATAATTCAAAGCGTGAAGGATTTTTCCCATCTACAAAGTCAAACTTCGATTCTGGATTAATATAATATCCTTGCTTTGGATTTTACAGCTTCAAATTTAACAAAACCATATATAAGTATCATACTAACTTTTAAACTTCATCTTATGATTAGTAAAAAAGTAATAACGGAGAGAGAAAATGCTTAATAAGAAAAGAGAAAGTAAATCACTTAATTATTGTATTTGACCTTGAAATGCTAATTCTCAACTGAAGTAGGGATTTAGCTGTAAATTAAGTTTTATTTAGAACAAGAAATTGTAGCATTAGGAGGACAATGATATTAACGAATAACTTAAAATTATGATTTTAGACAAATTAAGCTAATTAGCTGGAAAAACAATGATAATGTCAAAATAAAGTGAACCGGAATATTTTCTAGTTTTATATATGTATATTGTATTTGAACAAATATTGTTTCACCAATCAACCGGCGATGATGCTATAAATCTCAATATTAAAAAATGTATAATTTGTATAAAATAGATCAGCCACATCAAATATATCGCTACCAAGTCTACCATATATAGGAGTGACCTAGTAACAAGTAGATGACCGTATAATTAAAAAATTATAGGCAATCTTGTATGAGAATGTTTCACTATAAAACTAGTCAAGATTCGAATTCAAACACAGATTTAGTTATATAATTATAATTTAGTTACAAATAAACCATTAGTGTGGATTTAATTTGGATTAGGATGAGATGACCTCACTCAAGATTTGTGAAAAATTATACGGTATAGAACCCTAGCTACATTAATACGAGCTACCCATAATTCACATATGAGTAGCCATTATAAATTTAGAGAAAAATAAAAGAATCTAACCCTTAAACTTAAGAAAGACGTCCATGTCTTCTCGAAGGACAATCTAATTGGTTAATCGAAAGTCTCTACTGCCAACAGACGCAAACGAGAGAATTAAATAAAAAAAATTGAGAAGTAATTAAATTTTCCTCTAATGATAGAAGAACTTTCAGAAATCTTTTTCTGTATATAATTATGAAGTAAATGCATCATATTCATTTTCTATTTAATTAACATTACCAATCTCACTTGCTGTTTGCTGGCGAAATTTGTCATTTGTGCATATAACTTAGAGGTTTGTCCGCTAATGTGTAAATATCGAAACCGTAATACTGGTTTGTGATCATAATTCAGGTGTGCAAACAAGTACGAATCTATATGTTTCTATTATTTAAATTGAAAATGTATATTTTCAATCGATACAGTAGGTATGTAATCTTTATAAGGGTATCAGAGATTTTTACTTTATAATGATGATGAGATATGGCCCAACCACGCAGGTCCACTGACAGGTCCAAACGAGCTGGACCCGACATTAAGTAATACCACGCAGTTAAGCCAAACTTTCAAACCCTAATCAGCCCTCAAACCCTAATCGGCGCCACCGCACGTAAGGCCAGGCGTCCCACAGTGAAGGCTAACATGCCCTATGGACAAGAGGAACAGTCCCTACACACAGAAGGCTAAGAGTCCCTACATGGGAGGGATCAGTTCCCGCCTTAGGGGCCCTCATATATGTATAAATAGGAGTTAGATCGAAGGTAGAAGGGTTAGCAACTTCTTGAATACTAAGAGCTTTTGGCTATAATCACTATAATCAAAACATAGTAAAAGTATTGAGGAATCACTCCTCCGTGGACGTAGATCTCATTAACGATCGAACCACGTAAAAGTCTTGGTGTTCTTTATTGCTTTACATAAATCTTGCATACTAACATATATTAGATTTATCATTGGCGCCGTCTGTGGGAACCTACGAACAAAAAAGCTTCGTTTTTACAAATTAATGGCAAGGACACGTGCAACCGCCGTCGATCTTTGGCAACAACTGGCGGGACGACTGGTGGTCACTCGGCCCATGGAAGGAGATCGCAGATGCCACAAGCGGTCACACACCTGAGGGCTACATGGAAAACGTTCCCATACACCCTCAGGACCGCCTCCCCAACGGAGGGGAAGATGCCGACCTCAACGAGGACGAACAGACAGTTCGTTTGTCCCACGAGGCCCTTGGCCGAGCTGTGACCGAATTCCTTAACGCCAACCTTGGCCAATTCCAAAGCTTCCTCAACCAGATGACAACAGGAGCGGGCCCCTCAAGAGCTCCCGAACTGGCTACCACGGGCACTCGAGGTCGTTCCCCCCTCCGAAACAGCCAGCGTTCACCTCGGCGTGATAGCCGAGAACGTGCATAGCGCCCCAATGTCCGAAGCCGATCACCGCGGCTGAGCCGCCACCACCATTCGCCCCCGCGCCATTCGCAGAGCCGCTCTCCACCTCGTCATGCCGACCAGAGAGCCAAGCAAAACAGGAGAGAAGAAAGGCGGAGCGTAACTCCCCTCGGAGAGCGACGAAGACGCCGTTATCGGTCTCCCACCCTCCAAGGAGAGATGGCAACGATCTCACGGGGTTCGGCGAGCGGAAGAATCATCTCCTTTCTCCGTAGAGATTACGGACACGCCTTGCCCCGCCGGTATAGGGCACCCAAGATCACCGCCTCGATGGCCTTGGGGACCCTCCGACTTTCTTTTCGCCACACCACTAACATGGCGAATCAAGGAATGTAAGATTTCCATATGTGCAAGATCTTCCCGAGGTGCGATCTCCAACGCCCGTATTTGGTTCACCTCGCTCCGACAAAATAGTATACACCGCCTTCCGGGATCTCATGGATCGGTTTAAGTGGCGTTTATCGAAAATGCCACCCCAAAGCAGCCTTCGTCCGACTGCTCACAATCCGCCAAGGGCGGACGAGACGATGTCGAACTTCGCTTCGAGGTTCATCAAGGAGTCTCAAAATCGATGAGAGCAACGATCTCTATATCATCAACGAGTTCAAGAACGGGATCCGACCCGGCGCACTGAACAAGGAGATCACCCGTGAGAAGCCGGAGACGGCTAGTCGCCTTTGGAACCTGGTAGACAACTTCGTCAAAGGAGACGAGTCGGACCGAAAGAAGAGGGAGACCTGGGACGAGCAGAGGACTGAAAGAAAGAAGCCGGATGACCGAGGTCGAGGCGCTGAACGCCGAAGTGCCTTCGAGAGAATCAGGAAGGGCCCTCTGGAGTCCAGGCTCGGACCTCGGCCGATCCTGGCGGCAAAGCACCTCATCTGCTCAAATCGAGAGCGGAGATATTCGAGCTCCACGCCGAGCTCTTCCCAAAGCCCCCTCCTATGAAAGGAGGATCCAAGAAGAGGTCAACGGAGGAATATTGTGACTATCACCGGGGGTATGGTCACGATACCGAGGATTGCAGAAACCTAGGCTCGCAGATTGACGAGCTCATCAAAGAAGGAGCCCTCAAGAAATACCTCGGCCGAGCTCGGCCAGGGAACAAAAAGCGCAGAGGGAAGAACAACGGTGGCAACAACTGCGGGCCGACCTTGACGGTGACCCAGCCCGAAGATGACGAGGACGAAGGTCCCAACGCTATGGAGCAGGTCTATGCCATCACCGGACTCCCCGTAGGGACGACGAGGTCGTCGTTAAAGAATGAAGCTCGGAGGCCGGCCCCCGAGGAGCCGAAGAACAAGCGACTCCGGGATGGTGAGGACATCGTGTTCTCCAAAGATGACCCGGTGCCCAAAATCATGCCCCACCAAGACGCCATCACAATACAAGCCGTGGTGGGCAACAAGAACGTCCACCGGGTCTACATCGACATCGGTGCCTCCAAGATTATCTTCCGAGTCGTGCGGATAAACTTGAGGTCGGAGGAATTCAGGTACATCCCGCTCCCTCCCAGTTGCGGAGCTTCACTCAGGAGGCGGTTCAACCCGAGGGTGTCATTACCCTTCCGGTTACCGTAGGACGAGCTCCCAGGTCGGTCACCAAGGCCATTCAATTTTTCCTCGTCCGAGCACCTTCTCCGTACAACATCATCCTGGGGAGAGACTGGCTCTATGCCACCAAGGCCGTCTGCTCGGTATACCACCTCACCATCAAGATACCCACCCCGGTGGGAGTGCTAAGCATCCAGGGTGACCAAGCGGCAGCTAAAGAGTGCCTACGAGTCTCAACCCAAGATGTAGCCCTGCCCCAGGCATAGCAATTACAGAATCCTCAGAGGCTGCCACCTCGGGACGACCTGACCGAAGACCTCCAGCTATACGACGACGACCCCTCCAAAGTTGTCAAGATCGGCATCCAGGGCCCAACTGATATTCGGCAGAGCGTCATGCAGCTTCTGAGGGAATACAGGGACGTGTTCGCTTGGTCCCCACTCGACATGACCGGAGTGTCACCCGAGCTCATAACTCATCGCCTCAACATTGACCCGGCTACAAAACCAGTTCGGCAGAAGAAGAGGGTGTTTGCGGCAGAGCGCAACCAGGTCATAAGAGACGAAGTGACTCAACTCCAGAAGGCCAAGATCTTGTTTGAAGTCAAGTACCCGACCTGGATGGCTAATCCGATCGTTGTTGGAAGCCGAGGAGGGATGGCGCATGTGTGTCGACTACACCGACCTCAACAAACACTGCCCGAAAGATTGCTACCCCCTCCCCGACATTGACAAGAAGGTGGAAGCACTGGTGGGCCATGAGACCTTCAGCTTCCTAGATCTATACAAAGGGTACCACCAAGTCCTAATGAGCCCGGAGGACGCCCCAAAGACAGCATTCATCACCGACTTCGGTGTCTTCACATACCGGAAGATGCCCTTCGGCCTGAAAAACGCTGGGGTTACCTATCAAAGAATGGTGGATGCCATATTCAAAGATCACATTGGGCAGATCGTCGAGGTCTACGTCGACGACATCGTGGTCAAGAGTCAAAAACGGAGAGCTGCGCCGACGACCTCAGAACTATCCTTCAGCTCCTCAGGTCGGCCAACCTCAAGCTCAACCCCCTGAAGTGTACATTCATGGTGAGGACGGGAAAATTCCTGGGATGCTGGGTTTCTCAAGAAGGCACAAGGCAAATCCCACTAAGGTGAAAGCTGATTGCTTGACATGCAAGTGTCAAGACCATCCGGAGATCCACAAACTCACTGGGTGTCTAGCCGCCTCAGATTCTTATCTTGGGTGCCGAGAAGCAACTTCCTTCTTCAAGATCTAGAGAGAGCTCGGGACTTCGCCCGCGGGAGGAACACCAGGTCGCCTTCACGCAGCTGAAAGAGTATCTCGCCGACCTGCCCACCCTGACCGCCCCGAAAGAAGGCGAGCTCCTCTCTTTGTACTTGGCCGCCTCTGACGAGGCAATCAGCGCGGTATTGGTCCGGGATGAGGTCGGACGATAACTCCCCATCTACTTCATCAGCCGAGCTCTCAAAGGACCGGAGACAAGGTATACCAGCCTCGAAAAGGTAGCACTGGCCTTGGTGAACGCCAAGCGACGCCTCCGACCCTACTTCCAAGCCCATTCCGTCCAGGTACTAACCGACTTACCTTTGAGACAAGTCTTGTCAAAGCCAGAATCATCCGGACGTATAGCCAAGTGGGCACTGGAGCTCGGCGAGCACGACATCTCGTACTCCCCCAGGCCGGCCATAAAAGGGCAAGCTCTCGCTGACTTCCTGGTGGAGGCCAAATTCACCGAGGTCGGCTCTACCAGCGAGGTCGCCCCAACGCCCGCCCCCACAGCGGAAGAATCCACCCTTAATCCGCCTGATGATTGCTGGCAGATGTACGTGGACGGAGCCTCATGCAAAACGGGCAGCGGAGCAGGCATCCTCCTCCTCGCCGGCGCATAAACAATAGGTGACCTATGCACTTCGGTTCACCTTCCCAACCACAAACAACGAGGTGGAGTACGAGGCGCTAATCTCAGGACTCCGCCTCGCTAAGGAATTGAAAGTGGACAAGATCCAGATCTTTGGAGATTCCCAGATCGTGGTGAACCAGGTGTTAGGCAAATACGAGGCCAAGGAGGACCGAATGAAGCAATACCTTGAGAAGGCAAAGGAGATGCTGACCTCATTCAGTACTTCAAGATTCATCGATCCATGAGGAAAACCGCCGAAGTGATATCCTTAGTAAGTTAGCTGCGTCGTCAACAAATCCACCAGTGGAGGAAGTTCGCTCCAGAAGCATCACGGAGTCCCACATCGGCATCATCACCGAAGTAGAGCCGAACTGGATGTCTCCCATAAAGGCCTACCTGGAAGACGGCGCACTACCTCAAGATCGGCTCGAAGCCAAAAAGATGATGGCGAAATCCCAGAAGTACCTCATACATGAGGGCGCTCTCTACCGGAAGTCTTACCTTCAACCCCTCCTGAGGTGCCTCGGGCCAGAAGAAGCCGACTACGTGCTCAATGAGATTCACAGAGGATCCTGCGGGAGCCACATCGGGTGGCGAGCTCTATCAAAGAAGACGCTGAGGTCGGGATATTACTGGCCTACCCTCATTCAAGATTCGGTCGAGCTCGTCAAAAAGTGCCCGAAGTGCCAGCTTCACTCCACAGTCAAGAAGCTACCCCAGACCGATCTGAGCAGTCTGCAGAGCCCGTGGCCTTTCATGTAGTGGGGAATCGACATCGTTGGTCCGTTTGACCGAGCACTGTAGGGAAAACGTATGTTAACCCTCGCCCCGAGGATCCATCTTGGGTGTTTAATTCACCATACATTGATTATAAACCTAGCATGCGTCTATATAATTAAATCGCAACACGTTGGGGTTTTCACGTGTTTACCTTTGGATCTGAAGAGGTCGATGGAACGAGATGAACGGATCGAACGGATCGGACTCGTGCTTTGACCTTCTGGACTGTATCCCGGTTGCCCAATCTCCAACGTCGAGTGAGGACGATCTATGGAGAATGCTTCGGAAAATCACCCAATGCTCTAAGATGGCTCTCGAAAATCTCTCCCAAGAACTATGGGAATTTCGAAATTTGTGTCTTGATTAATGAGCATTAACCTAGACTTTATCTCATACCTTATATTTATAATGCACTACCTTAATCCTATATGAATATTACCATAATCCTATATGGAATATTACCATAATCTTAGGATTATTTCCATACTCTCAGGATTATTTCCATACTCTCAGGATTATTACCATAATCTTATATGGAAAGGATCTATGCATATACCATAAATATAATAATATCCTCGTAGGATAAAGAGAATAAAATCTTACCATTGGGAGCAAAATAGGCCGATTTTCCTCGCTTAGGGCACGGATGGGCCGGCCAGGATCAAATGCAAGGAATAAAGATGGGCCTCAAATAAATTAATTATCTTATGTTCAGCCCAGAACATAAATTAATTTATAAACATTCGATCATGCCACTAGAGAAAGAATGTTGACTTACCCCTTTATTACCGAAGTTGAGTCGGGCTTGCACTTAGACATTACGAATCCCCGTATTTAAGATATCGAACGTCCATTAATCATTTCTAGCAATCATTGCTTAAAGCGATTAATAACTTCATTTCTTAAGTAGTACCACTCAACCTTATTATTGTACTTGAGCTAACTCAACTGCGGGGTTTAGTACAATAAACCTTTGAGCTCCTTAAGGGACGTCATCATCCTAAACGGATACGGTGACTCGACATGAGATAACTAGCGTGACATACAAGATCGCCACCACCCAAGATGCGGAGAATCTTGGGTTAGAACATATAACCTCACTCATAACAAGTCAGTGATGGTCAAGAACTCATACTCACCTAATACCTTATCGAGGTTTAGATCATCGTAAGTCACCGAGATCTTGGTTCTTCACGACGGTCGAAAAGAAGAACACATCTCATTGTGATCCTTCAATACGCCGAGACGCACAAAGCATAGACAAGCAACTAAGTCAAGTCACTTATCTCTATCTGCAGCCCTAAACCGACAACTCGCCCTTAAGTCGTCTCGGTGTGAAACTTTTATATCTCATTAAGCGACCAATCATACGACTTCGTGATCTTCTACACATCGTATGATCTAACTTATATATGAGATAAGGGGACACAGATATATGCAATCAAGTATTCAAATCGATAGGAGATTGTAATAGTGGTAACAGGAAACATTGTATACAAGTTCAACCAAGCGCTTTCAAGATACAAATCCAACAATCTCCCACTTATACTAAAGCAAACTTTTGTATACAATGTGTCTTTCTACTAGCTATTACAAACAACCATCACTTTGCTTCTCCCACTTATACAAAAGTTTCATTTCTAAGTGGGTGCCATCAAGCGCAAACCAAGTCCTCTAACGTGTCCATCGTAGACTTTTGCGGCAGCTCTTCGTGAATGGATCCGCTAGATTTTCCGTTGTATCAATCTTTTCTATCAAGACGTCACCTCGCCTAACGATTTCTCGTATGACATGGTACTTTCTCTCTATGTGTTTAGTCGCCTTGTGGGTCCGTGGTTCCTTCGAGTTTGCCACTGCACCTGAGTTATCACAGTAAACTATGATACTCTTGGGCAAACCAGGTACCACACCTAGATCCATGAGGTAGTTCTTGAACCATACAGCCTCCTTAGAAGCCTCCGAAGCGGCTACATATTCGGCTTCCATGGTAGAGTCCGCAATGCATCGCTGCTTTGCACTCCACCAGGATACGGCTCCACCTCCCAAGGTAAACACATAGCCCGAGGTTGACTTTTTCTCATCACGGTCAGCTTGGAAATCCGAGTCTGTGTAACCCAAAGGCATTAGACTATCTGCATGGTAAACTAGCCTATAATCTCGAGTCCTTTTCAGGTACTTGAGTATATGCTTATCGATCCAATGAGCTTGTCCAGGTTAGGCGATATCTAGCTACTATTCTACCGCATAGCGATATCGGGTCTCGTGCATAGCATTGCGTATATGAGACTTCCTACGGCGGAAGCGTAAGGAACTTGTCTCATTTCCTCTATCTCCTTTGCAGTCATAGGTGACTGCGTTTTAGATAAAGGAACGCCATGTCTGAAAGGTAGCAATCCTTTCTTGGCGGTCTGCATACTAAAACGAGTAATCACAGTATCAATGTAAGACGCCTGAGATAAGCTCAACATTTTCTTCTTGCGATCTCGGTAAACCTTGATCCCAAGAATGTACGCTGCATCTCCTAAGTCTTTCATTTGAAACTGATCGGATAGCCAACTCTTTACGTCTGATAACAGCTTCACGTTGTTGCCAACTAGAAGGATGTCATCTACATAAAGTGCAAGAAATACCACATCACCGTTGACATCTAACCGATACACACAACTCTCGCTCGGCAACTTGGTAAATCCATAGGACTTTACTACCTCGTCAAAGCGTAAGTTCCATGATCGGAGGTTCGCTTAAGTCCATAAATGGACTCTTAAGCTTCCATACTAGATGCTCTTCACCCTTACCACATAACCTTCAGTGTTGTTGCATATAGATGTCTCTACCTTCCTCAAGGTAACCGCTTAGAAAAGCGGTTTTAACATCCATTTGCCAAACCTCTAGGTTCAAGTGGGCTCATATGGCTAGAAGAATTCGATGGACTTGAGCATTGCTACGGTGAAAAGGTCTCATCGAAATCGATGCCCTCAACTGAGTGTACCCTTTTGCCACAAGCTCGGCTTTAAAAGCGAAACCTCTCCATCGTAATCTCTTCCTCTTGTATATCCACTTACTACCTATGGCTTCCTCGCCATCCGGTAGAGGTGTCTTTCATATACATCCATAGCGTTATGGACTCCATTTCTAAGTCCATAGCGGTGTGCCATGATCTTGCATCAATATCTTGTATCGCCTCCTTGTATGTCCATGGGTCGATTATTGCATGTTCGCTCACGGGACCAAACCGAAGATTCACCCACGAACATAAATCGCTCGGGTTGACGAACAACCCTCCCACTACGACGAGGTTCTACAGCACAATGGCAACGGTGGTGTAGATACTTGTGGTTCTCTAACTTGCACAACTTGCTGTGTAGGTACCACTTGTACGGTCGGTATCTCCGGTGGAACTCGACCCACTTCAATTTCTTGAAGTATCCGTGTCGATCCTCCCACTAGACTCGACATCTCGCACCTTCGCCTAATCGGTGGTGGAATACGATCATCTTCTAATTCTTGAAGAATGATTTCAACTTTGGACTTATGATTTTCATGTAGTCCTCTTCTAAGAATCGAGCATTAGTGCTAATAATGACCTTCGATCCTTAGGACTATAGAATAAACCACCTTCGTTCCTCTAGATAGCCAATAAACGACCTTGCGTCGGATCTAGCCTCCAACTTGTCGCCCTTCTTGTTCAACACGTGCAGGCCGGATCGCCCATATCCTTATGTGGCTTAAAGCGGGCTTACGCCCAAACCACAACTCGAAAGGGTCTTTTCGATCGACTTGGACGGTACTAGATTTAGCAAGTATGCCGCTGCCTCTAAGGCATACCCCGTAACGAAATAGGCAATGTAGCATAACTCATCATAGATCTAACCATTTCCAAAAGAGTCATATTTCTTCGCCTCGACACTCCATTTTGTGTGGTGTGCCCGGTGAAGTCTTGTTGAGATGTAATCCCACACTTCACTAGATAGTCCATAAACTCGTTATCGAGGTATTCGCCACCGCGATCAGACCCATGATGACTTGATACTCTTACCTAGCTTCGCTCCACTTCCGCCCGAAACTCTTTGAATTTCTCAAAGCATTGGACTGCGGTGAAGCGGTATATGTATCCGTACCTTGAGTAATCGTCAATGAAAGTGACAAAATACTCGTACCCTCCACGAGCTTGTGTGGACATTGGTCCACACAGGTCAGAATGGACTAACTCCAACATTTCTTTGGCTCTATAACCCTTCGCTTTGAAGGGTCTGGTCGACATCTTACCTTATACAGATTCGCAGACCGGGAACGAGTAAGTGAGATCACCTAACGCCCATTCTTAGCCGTCTTTGGATCCTATTTAGATTGATGTGACCTAATCTAAGATGCCGAGAGAAAAGTAGAGTCATCTTGCGAAGAAAACTTTCTCTTTTTAGGGTTTGATGAAGATGCAACATAGTTATAGGTATTATGTTTTGCAGAAATAGTATAAAGCGAATTATATAAGGTGCCAACACAGATAACTTCGTCATTTCTTATGATAGAAACACCACTATCAAAAATAACAGAATATCCATGAGTAAATAATTTCGAAACAGAAACAAGGTTCCGCCGAAAATCCGGCACATATAAAACGTCTTTCAAAACTAAAACTGTTGTCCCAAAACATAAAAAACATCTCCAATCGCAATGCCCGACTTTCGCTGCGTTCCCATGGAGATCGTTATCTCGCCATCAAACAGCTCCCTTGTCCGCAGGAACCCCGCAGGTGTAACAAACATGATCAACATACCAGCCGTCTACTACCCAAGAATGGGTAGAACAAGTCGCTAAACATGTTTCACATTAAAGCAAACGGCGTACTTGAGCCTTGAGCATAGGGCACTGGCCTTCCAATGCCCGCCCACCGCACTTGAAGCACTTGCCCTTCTCCTTTGGCTTCTTCAAGCCTCCGGTGGCAACCATGTTCTTGTCCCATTACTCCCACTATTTCCCTTGCCTTTACCACCTTTGGCACCCTTTTCTATTTCCATTTTGCAACGAAAATTTTGGGCCCTTAGATGTGCTAGCAAGAGCATGTGCTCCTTTTCCCATAACTCCTTCCGCAGAACGAGATCATTAAACAACCGACTAAGTGTGAACTCGGTCTTGCTCATGATCGCATTCACGCGAAAGTTCTCAAAAGACTTGGGCGGTGTGTTGAGGATGATATCGACCTTGGCCGCCGTCAATACCTCCTCCCAACCGATCAAGACTATCCATGAGATGAGTCATGTGGGAGACATGTTCATGGACCGAACTTCCTTCTTCCATCTTACACGCCAAGATTTCTCTCATTGTGTGGAAGCGGATCGTCGATCCGATCGCCCAAACTTACTCTCGAGACTTGACCAAATATCGTCAGCGTCACCATCGATCGATGTCAGCACTGCAAGCCTTTGGACATCGTAGTCATCATATAACATTTACCATATTGTTTGACTTATTCCAAAGTCTCGCTTGACTCTCATTGCTCATTAGTCGACGCGTCGATAAGGGCATCGGCTTTAGGAGTAGTGAGAACAAACATGTGTTCTTCAAATGATAAGAACATATTCCATGTTTCGCTTCCACTCGATAAAATTTGGACCGGATAACGGATTTTGTGCGAGCATATTGATAATCGGCGTAAGAGACATATCTCGAAACGATAATGTAAACACATAAGCATACGATCGCATATAATTCGTAATAATAATATTGTAACCTTTGATAAAACAATATTAATTGAAACCTCCAATCGCCCAAGGAATTCCACATGCAAGCCACGCGTGTGGGCGTTTACATGAACCCCCGACTGCACTAAAATATACCTTTTAGTCGTTTAATTTCAATCCATGTCAACTTATCCTTATGACAAATGAAATTAATGATTGGACCTTACTAGACCACATCACTATCGCAAGAAGGACTTGGCGGGAAGTTGTACTTGAGGTGATGTCAAGCAATGACCACAATTTTAAACGTAGAAGATGAATTCTTAGAATTGGTATACTCACTCGGACCATACCGCTTCCAATTCAAATTCTTTTGTTATCTCATTTTATATCTATCTCTAGAGAACTTATGAAAATCGCACATGCAAGCCACGCGTGTGGGCGTTTACATGAAACTCCCACTCTCAATAGATTTAAAATGTTTTATTTAGAAATCTCATCTAACAAACTTATGATAAACAGTGCAAGCAAGCCGCAGCGTGTGGGCGTTTACTCACGTCGCCTCACTTTGTTTAGAGATCAAAAGTGGAGGTCTTGACATTTTAATTTGAAAAATTAATTTGTCGGGTTGCTTGCTTAGTCTTTTTATTCAAAAGGTTTGTCCATGGAGATCACGTAATCTAGCATGCTTTTCTATAGAACTCAACATGTAAAACATGCTCGCAGAATTCTAAAATATGCTTGATAAACGCGATAAACCTAGCATGCTTACTATGCGCATCCAATTCGTAAAACACTTAAAGGTTTGTCAACGTAATATAAACATACATAGCATGCTATCGCATAATTTAAACATCCACGACATGCATATGAACGATAAAATAAAATAAAGCGCTCATCGCGCCCAATCGTGAAACACGCACATTTAAATCTAATCTATTACATAGATTTACAAAGTACGATAATAAACTTCAAAAACGGGCCTCGCATGCCAGCACGGACCGGATTCAACAAATGGGCCTCGCATGCACGGGCACGGGCGGAAAATCTGAAAACGAGTCCGGGCCGGGTCGGCCCAAAAGTGCTTGGGCAGCGCTAGGGCAAAGCCCGGCCGCGCGCCCACCGCGCCTGCCCGCGTGCTCGCCTCGCGGGCTGCTCGCTGTCGCAAGGCGACGCGACCCGCCGAGCACGCTGCGGGTTTTCCCGGCGCCGAACGTGCCGAGACGTCGCCGCCAGCGGCCAAAACTTCGCGACCGCAGAACCGCCATGGCGCGGGTAGCTTCGGCGAACGCGCGCCGCCGTCGCTAGCTTCGCTCGCTCGCGCTGCTCGCTCGCGGTATCTCGCGATCGCCGATCGCCGCGCTGGCGCCAGAGATCTCGTCGCGAACGACACGCCTTATCGCCGCGCCTCGCGATCGCCTAGCGACCGCGAGGCTCGATCGCGAGATACCGCCCGGGACCGCCGAGCTACTGCTTTTTCCCGTCGTTTCGTTCTTCGTTCTTTCGTCTTCGTTCTTCTTTACGGATAAGATTTACATGATAAAATCTAATCTAACCATGGATTTTCTCGTGGTGTAAAACAAGAACCAACAAAACAATAAGCGAGCCACGATGAGCGACAAATCCACAATTATAATAACGCACGTAATAATCAAACGTGAATTAATCCAACAAAGCCAAGATTCGATCCCGTGCTCGATACCAATTATAGGAAAACATATGTTAACCTCGCCCGAGGATCCATCTTGGGTGTTTAATTCACCATACATTGATTATAAACCTAGCATGCGTCTATATAATTAAATCGCAACACGTTGGGGTTTTCACGTGTTTACCTTTGGATACGAAGAGGTCGATGGAGCGAGATGAACGGATCGAGCGGATCGGACTCGTGCTTTGACCTTTCGGATCGTATCCCGGTTGCCCAATCTCCAACGTCGAGTGAGGATGATCTATGGAGAATGCTTCGAAAATCACCCAATGCTCTAAGACCAAACTCTCGAAAATTCTCTCAAGAATTATGAGAATTTCAAAATCTGTGTCTTGATTAATGAGCATTAACTAGACTTTATCTCATACCTTATATTTATAATGCACTACCTTAATCCTATATGGAATATTACCATAATCCTATATGGAATATACCATACCATAATCTTAGGATTATTTCCATACTCTCGGGATTATTTCCATACTCTCAAGATTATTACCATAATCTTATATGGAAAGGATCTATGCATATACCATAAATATAATAATATCCTCGTGGATAAAGAGAATAAAATCTTACCATTGGGAGCATGAGGCGCCGATTTTCCTCGCTACGGGCCTGGATGGGCGGCCAGGATCAAATGCAAGGAATAAAGATGGGCCTCAAATAAATTAATTATCTTATGTTCACCGTAACATAAATTAATTTATAAACATTCGATCATGCCACTAGAGAAAGAATGTCGACTTACCCTTTATTACCGAAGTTGAGTCGGGCTTGCACTTAGACATTACGAATCCCCGTATTTAAGATATCGAACGTCCATTAATCATTTATAGCAATCTGACTGCTTAAAACGATTAATAACTTTATTTCCTTAAGTAGTACCACTCAACCTTATTATTGTACTTGAGCTAACTCAACTGCGGGGTTTAGTACAATAAACCTTTGAGCTCCTTAAGGGACGTCATCATCCTAAGCGGATACGGTGACTCGACATGAGATAACTAGCGTGACATACAAGCACTGCCACCACCCAAGATGCGGAGAATCTTGGGTTAGAACATATAACCCTCACTCATAACAAGTCAAAGTGATGGTCAGCAACTCATACTCACCTAATACCTTATCGAGGTTTAGATCATCGTAAGTCACCGAGATCTTGGTTCTTCACGACGGTCAGAAAGAAGAACTCATCTCACTGTGATCCTTCAATACGTCGAGACGCATCAAGATAGACAAGCAACTAAGTCAAGTCACTTATCTATCTGCAGCCTAAACCGACAACTCGTCCTTAAGTCGTCTCGGTGTGAAACTTTTATATCTCATTGCTCGACCAATCATACGGACTTCGTGATCTTCTACACACCGTATGATCTAACTTATATATGAGATAAGGGACACGATATATGCAATCAAGTATTCAATCCGATAGGAGATTGTAATAGTGGTAACAGAAACATTGTATACAAGCTCAACCAAAGCGCTTTCAAGATACAAATCCAACAGTCTCCATAAAGGCTCACACGGAAGACGCAAGACTACCTCAAGATCGGCTCAAAGCGAAAAGATGATGGCGAATCCCGAAGTACCTCATACACGAGGGCGCCTCACCGAAGTCTTACCTTGAACCCTCCCGAGATGCCTCGGGCGGAAGAAGCCGACCACGTGCTCAATGAAATTCACCGAGGTCTTGTGGAAGTCACATCGGTCGCGAGCTCTCTCAAAGAAGAAGCCGAGGTCGGGATATTATCGCCCACCTCATTCAAGATTCGGCCGAGCTCGTCAAAAGTGCCCAAGTACCACTTCACTCACAACAAGAAGCTACCCTGCATCGATCTAAGCGACTGCAGAGTCCATGGCCTTCATGAAGTGGGGATCGACATCGTTGGTCCGTTTGACCGAGCACCAGGTCAGCTTCGATACTTAGTCGTAGCTGTAGATTACTTCACAAAATGGGTCGAGGCTGAGCCACTTTCGAGCCTCACGAGCAGGAAGATCCAGACCTTCGTGTGGAAGAACATAGTCTGCCGCTTCGGCATACCGCACATTCTGATCTCGGACAACGGCACCCAGTTCGTCGATAAAAACTTCAAGGAATGGTGTGAAGAGCTCCAGATCGAGCAACGTTTCACCTCGGTCGCACACCCGCAAGCGAATGGTCAGACCGAGGTGACAAACCGCACGATTGTGCAAGGATTGAAGAAGAGGCTAGACCGAGCTAAGGGTGATTGGGCTGAAAATCTCCCCCAAGTCCTCTGGTCCTACAGAACGACACCTCGGACTTCGCACGGAGAAACCCCTTTCAGTTTGGTCTACGGGACCGAGGCCGTCATACCGGCTGAGATCGGCGCACCAAGCCCGCGCACTCTTCACTTCGACCCAGGCCGAACGAGGACGAATCTGCGTACAACCTTGATGCTCTCGAGGAGAACGCGAGCTCGCTTCATAAACGAAGCCAAATACAAGGGCCAGGTCGCACGATACTACAACAAAAGGGTCAAAGCCTCCGCACTCCAAGTAGGCGACCTCGTCCTACGAAATAATGAGGCCAGTAGAGCTGAGCGTCTAAACAAGCTAGTTCCGACATGGGAAGGCCCATACCGCGTTCACGAGGACCTCGACAAAGGGGCTTACAAGCTAACTCACCTATCCGGTGCACTTATCCTCCGAACCTGGCATATCACTCATTTAAGGAGGTACTTTACATAGCTTCGATTTCAGATCAGCATCATGTTAGTCCCCTTATTGCTTTGCCGAAGTGCGATGTTATTTACCTCTCAATAAAACGTTTGTTTTTCTGGAATAATATTTCACTTTGCCTCGTCTTATACATATGTGAACATCTATTTGGATATACCACATTTAAACCTTCACAAGGGGACGCCCTTACGAAGATGAAAAACCCACTAAGTAGGGTACTCACTAAGCGCGCGCCGCACTCACAGATTACTCATTAAATTGAACGTCTAAGTGCAAGGCATACATGCAACTCATTAAATTGAACGTCTACATGCAAGCATACAGATCACTCATTAAGTTGAAGTATCTACATGCAAAAGACATCCAGATCGGATCTCGTCAAATTATGCCCCTTTATTTGGGAAGATATACACTTCTGTATACAGTCTAAATACATTTACGACCAAAACGAAGTCCTAAGCTATGTTTGTACCTCTCAAGGGGGAAAATATACACTTCGGAACGAGTCTAAATACATTTACGACTACATACAAAGTCCTAAGCTATATACAAACTCATTCGAGCTTCCAAGCTCCACCGTCATGTGTCTCATCAAGTCGCACCAATTCGAACAAAATCTCCGGTCGGTGGTGTACGCCCGAACGAACTCGGTGCCTTCAACCCAATCGATAAGGCCGAATCACGCGGCCTACTCAAGCGCCTGCGCAGCCCTGAGGCACCCGACCTGAAATGGTGACCCCGGACCACCGCGACCGCCCAAGCACTTTCAACCGGCGCGGTGTATCCCGAAGGCGCGCCCCGAACCGAGGCTACACCCGAGGTCGCACCTCGACCTCGTGAACTCGATGCCTGGCCAGGATCATGACCTCGCCCCCGGCTTGCCGCCCTCCCACGCCGACCTGAAGTCCTGGGGTGCTTTCCACCTGTCGACGACCGCCCCTAAGCGCCTCCATCGTGTGGACCCATCAACCGGAGCACTCGGCATGATCGGCGTAGCCGCCCTCCTCCTCAGGTTCTTCTATTATTGGACCGGTGGAGCCCGCTGTGGACTCGTCGTGGGGCTGGGGCATGCGTCGTTTACGAACAATCTCGTACATCTGCATGTACTTCATGATGGAGTTGAGGCAGTCTTTAAACTTTTTGCTATTGGGCCCCTCCTCATCCCTCAGCACCATGCCCTCTGCCAGCAAGCTCTGAACTCGATCGTCGGCTTCTGATATGGTAGTTCCACCAGATCGGTGGATTACCTTCTCATACTCTACGTGCTCCTCCGAGATCCGAGCTAGCTCTGCCGCCACCGAGCCGCCTCGCATCAGATCGGGCGGCCCTGGATCACATCGGCGATAAGTCCGCCCGGACTTCGAAGTGTGTGATCCTTAGCTTTAGAGCCTCGTTCTCGGCTGGAGGCGGGCCACTGATCGGCTCTCGCAACTTCTTCTTCGAGTCGGCGGACGACGCCGAAATGACATCCATCTTGACCAAAACACAGGTCGGTTCGCGAATCGCCTCCAAAACGCCACTCTTCGTCCTTCTCACCAAGACACCTCGGACCTCTTTCAACTTGGTCAACAATTCATGATCAAGTCCAAGGTATTGAGATGCGAATGCTATAAATAAAGAGACAACACACGCTTTGAAAGTGATAAATTTTATTACTCAAAGAGTGGGAATGTTTACAAGGCTCAAGGTCCCATCGACCCGGCAAATTAGCCTATTACATTAGGTCCACCGACCCAGCCCTATGCCGGCTCACCGGCCCCTGCACTTGCACTGTTGCGCGCAAGGCCCCTTTAGAAGGAAGCTCCGAGCTCGGCCTCCTCCCCGCCTCCTCCTCCTCCTCTTCCGCCGGCCAAGACTCGGCAAGCTCTCGGAGTTCAGGATCTTCATCCTTCAGACCGGGCAATGGCCTCCGCCGTCAGAAGGGAGGAGCTGGACGCCAGAGCCTCCAGAAGGGGGAAAGACCCAGCCCCGGCAATCACTCGGGCATAGTTCTTGTTCATCGTCTGGGGGGCGACCTCGACCCAGCCATGTTTGACTTTGTCGAAATCAGGCATCTGGGCCGCCAACCCCTCCAGGTGGTCCGACACCACCTTCGTCCGGAGTACGGCGGCCAGGTCGGAGATAAAGGAGGAGAAGGTCTCCGATTCGATGAGTCTGCTGGTGAAGGCCCTTAACATCGGCCCTTGACCCTCCAGCAAGGCACTCCTCTCCTCGACCATCTTCCTCTTCACCTCAGTCGCCTCCTCTCGCGACTCCTCGAGCTCGGCCCGAGCCATCTCCAAGGCCCATGCCTTCTTCTTGAGGGCGGTCTCGGCGGCCTTCTTTACAGCCTCGGCCCGGCCTCTCGGCCCGACGCTCGCGCCGGCAGCAGCGAGCGCGGCCTCGGCAGCGATTCTTGCGGCCTCGACAGCAGCCCGCTCCCTCTCCGACGCCTCATACCGAGAGACATCCTCGGCAATATACCCCGCAATGTGGTGCAGCTCCCCCATCACTGAAGTGACATCCTGAAATTCAACATGGTCAAGAATGCATCACGAAGGAAACATCAAGGAATATAGAAGAGACCTATACCTTGGGGAAGGATATGGGGGAGCTGGAAGTCGGTGCCTCGTACGGTATCCGGTGCAGTGTCCATCGCCGAGGCGGGCTTGACCTCGGAGGCCCGCCACCAACAAGTCAAGTCGCCCACCACCTCGCGCCCGCCCGCCCACCTCGGGTGCCTCGCCCGCCACCACCACGGGCGCCTTGCTCGGTTCGGCCCGCCCGCCTTTCTTGGCCGCGAGCTCGGCGACTTTATGGGTCGCCCGCCGCATCCACCGCCTTCTTCTGCGAATCGAGCTTCACCGCAAAACAAGATAAGGAGTTGGTAGCACAAGAATACGGAAGTACAAAGAAATAAGGATAGTGGGGGTGCCCTCACCCCGATCCGACCCAGCTCGGAGCTCGACCTATAAACGCCACCCGGCGTTGTTCAGTCATCCTCGAAATCAATGGATACTATCTCGCCAAGGTCGTTCAAAGATCTTCTCCATGAGGCCCAGGGGCTTGATTTTCACGTCCTTCATCGTACCGAGGCCCCACTCATACCCTGACGCCTCAACCCGCAGGAAAAAGTACCTATTCTGCCAATGGGACACCTTCGAGGGAGCCGCTATCTTAAGCTTCTGCCGAGGAGACAGATAATACACCCCTCCTATGGACTTGACACTAAAAAAGCGCATCAAGACCTCAAGGACAACTCCTCACCAACGCCATAGCAGACAAATTAGCCCCACCACCGACCTAATGGAATTCGAGGTCGGGTTGACATATGGGGATCCGAAAGTATTCTTGAAAGCTAAGGAAAATCGGGCAAAAGGAAACATAAGCCCAGCTATCAAACTATCTACATACACAGTAATAAATCCTCCAGGAGGGCCATCTGCCTATCATCCGGTTGCGGCAGGCACCACCACGCCTCCTCCGGAATACGGTATTCCTTAGTTATCTCAAAAAAGCTCCTCCAGCGTCAACCTCGACCTCGCCACGCCAACCCTAAGTCCGTCCCATACCGATGATACCGGCGGGACCCTAGCACTAAGTCCTATGGACCTACCCAGGCGGTTATAGCACATATAGTCCTTTATATCGGAGACTAACGGCCCAACCCGGCAGAGCCGAATTTTCGAGCGAGAAGGAGAAGAGAAGAATACATACTTACTTTTCGATGAGATGTTTAGCCCTTCAACAAGTTCGAAAAAGTTGGAAAATTTTGAAAAGTATAATCTCGATGCAAAGTGTGGAAGAAGAAAGTGAGCAGTTGCCTTATTTGGGCCTATTTACGGGCAGTGGCGCCTAAAGCGCCGCTTCAACTTTCACACGCGCTCACCCGCGATTGATGTGGAGTTGGCGCACGTGGTTCGAGCGCCCAACCGCCGCCACTGCACGTATGACGTACTCACGGTAAGGCATGACCGCGACCGATCGTGTGATGATTACGCTGACCATACGGCTCGGACCCCGGACCTCGTCCGCCTCATCCGTCGAAGGTGGCACCATAGCTCGGACCTCGGCATCCCGCCAACGGACATCGCCTACAAGAACATCTCCATCCGGCTCGGACCTCGGCCCTCCGAGTCGGCGCGCTAAAGCCACACTTCGGCATCCCCTGCGAGGCGGTATCACTCCAGACGGACCCGGTATCATCCAAGATGATATCTCTATCCAGATCGCCTCGCCGGACCTCGGCATCCTCCGTAAGAGCGGTGCCTCCCGGATCGGACCTCGGTGTAACTTCATGACAGGGTCGCTATCCGTGTCGGACTTGACTCGCTGCAAAGACATATTCACAAACGACAAAGCGACTCCGGCTCGGTCCCCAACAAGTGGCGATGCCCGTAACGCCAAACCGCTACCCCGCTCAATTCAAGCGAACCGATCAAATCGACACCAAAGAGATCGAGAAACCTTCGAGAACCACATCACCGAGCAACATCCCACCTTGCAACGCGCATTCTTCTCCTCACCCGCACACACTGTTTCTCGACTATTCGGGAGGGCTATGATGGGATATGGCCCAACCACAGTTCAAAGATGTGCCCAAACGAGTTGGGCACGACATTAGTAATGCCCACGCGGCTTCCAAGTGCCCACCTTCAAACCCTAATCGCCCCCAAACCCTAATCAGCGCCACCTGCATGTAGCGCGGGCGTCCCTACGTGCTGAAGGCTAACAGCCCTATGGACAAGAGGCAGTCCACACACGTAGGTAAGAGTCCCTACATGGGAGGATCGGTTCCGCCTTTAGGGGCCCTCATATATGTATAAATAGGAGTTAGATCAAGGTAGAAGGGTTAGACTTCTTGAATACTAAGAGCTTTTAGCTATACTCATCGAATCAAACCATAGTGAAAGCATTGAGAATCACTCCTCCGTGGACGAGATCTCATTAACGATCGAACCACGTAAAAGCGCTGGTGTTCTTATCGCTTACATAAATCTTGCATACTAACATATACTAGATTTATCACTTGACTTTTAATAAATTTCAAATCACTTATGAGAGAATCTCGCTTAGCCTGACCCGTTAGATATTTTATGCTTATAGCTACTTAATTTATTTAAGCATAATGTATTTACGTGCACACAAATGACTAGCTTATGTAATGATAAAATATTGAAATTTTCCCACCAAACGCCTCTATGGGTTTGAGACTGTCACACCTGGTTTTCCAAGTGTGGTTTACCTGTCCTGTATGGTTTGCAGGCTATTGCACAGGACCGTAGGGTTTACCCAGTGCGCACCTAAGGTAGTGGTTGCGGGTTCCCCATGATACCAAAAAAAAAAAAATTGAACAAATTACTCATGCGAGAATTGCATAATCGGCTAATGCCTTATTCATATAACCACTTTAACTTATATAAGTAATGTATTCATATGCACGCAAATGACTACCTTATGCAAAAATAAGTTATAACAAATTAATCCTTTTTTTTAAAGATTAATGTGACTGTCTGATCTAATTTAATTAATGGTTAGTTTTGCTTCTTAATTTTTATCTAAGGGAGTGTTTTCACTATAACCCAACCACAATTGAAATTATCAAATATTCAATAAGGTGGTCTCTGTGTGAACGTCCGTGTATACAAACATTGATATTTTTCTTCAATGTAGATGATATTTTTCTTAACGTAAATGATATTTTGGAATAACAGTGTAAAAACAAATGACACTTTTTTTCAATATAATAACATAATTACAAACACAAAAACTTGTATAAAGTTGTCTTATCGTAAAATAGGTTAAGTTTCAGATCAAAACATCATATCAAAGATATAATTGTAAATTTATTGTTATTTGTATTCTTAAATCAGCCATCGAATTTGAAATATGGATCCATCTTGACCTGATTAAGAGTGATTGTATATGAATTGGACTCGAATTTTAATCAATTTGTGAGACTTATATCATTTCTACAAAATAAATAATTTGTATAAAATAAAATGTATCAAATATTTGGCTAGATTACATGTGGATCGTGTGGTTATATTGTATGTGGATCGTATGGATCCATCTCACATATGACGTCATCATCAAACGAGGTATATAATATAATGCATAGTGTAACATCCAATATATCTCTTTTATCCCATCATATTAATCGCTTATTATTTATGTAAACAAAAACGTAGGTGAGCTCCGCTTTACTGTGAGGTCATCCTTATTTTTTGTTAAAATTATTATATATTAATTATGATGAGTAAAAAAAATAGATTTTTATTAATTTATAATTAAATTTATTAATTTTTAATTATAATTTATTAATTCAAAACTAAAATTTATTAATTCATAATTAAGGCATATTAATTCATAATTAGGGTTTATTATTTCAAAATTAAGATTTATTATTTCAAAATTAGGGTTTATTAATTCTAATTAGAGTTTATTAATTCAAAAGTACGATTTATTATTTAATATTAGGATTTATTAATTCATTATTAGGGTTCATTAATTCATAATTATTATTTATTAATTCAAAATTAAGATTTATTAATTCATAATTATGATTTATTAATTCAAAATTAATTATGGTGGATCTCACAATGCGCACGCGCACACGAGATCACCCCATTTATGAATGGTCGCCGCCCTAATAATCAAGATATTCAATACGCTGTTTTTTACTTTTTGGTTTTTACAAAATGATCAAACATAATCATTTTCGTATCATGTTTTTACATAATCATTGAAATACAAAATATTTTCCAACCTTCTCTTTCTACAAGAACAAGAATAGGTATCTTCCAGACTTTCACAATTGTCTCATATTAAATATGTAATATATTTAAGTTTCGTAATAAATTTGAACTTAATGATGAAAAAACAACAAATATTTGAAAAGAGCATGAGTACATTCTTTTTTATTTTTTTAAAAGAGGACCTTATTTTATTCGGTCCGGTGCAGGCCTTTGAAAACCGATCACATTGATGTGAATATTGTTTTGGACCTTTAAAATTAACGACACTTTTATATTTAATTAATGTGAGTCGAATTTCTGTTATAAAATCGATAAAATCTAAATGAGACAAAATTCTAACTTTGTTTAAGACCTCCTTCGTTAAATTCTAGTGTTCTGTTGCATTAGGAAGTCGGCTAAATTGGAAATTGTTGGCAACCACAACTCCACAAGAAACCTCCTTCACTAAGTTTTTTATTTCTATAAGTTATGTTTCCTCCATCTCCAATTTTTTTCTTCTAATTATCTTTTTTGATACGTTTTCCAATTTTTTTTAATATTTCAATTATAGAAATTATACCATAAAATTTTCTATTTATTATTTCAACAACCCACTTTATTTATATATTTTATCATCTACGGCCTATCACTATCACTCATTCTTATCCTTGGCAACTTATTTATTTACATATATTATCACCAATAGCCCATTACTAGTTATCATTATGTGAAACTCTTACTACATTCATAATACACTTAACAACTTTTATTAAAATTCATATCGAAAATTCTCAAGAAGAAAATTGGGAGAAGAAGAGAATATAAAATTGCAACAGGATTAATAAAGCTGTGTATGTATTGTTTTTTAAAGTATGAATTAATATAACGAATATATAAAAAATATTATTTTATATACAAAAAGGTATATCCATCTATTATGTTTAAATGAAAGTTGCTGCATAAAAATTCTCTGAAAAGAATTGATTTTTCGGCAAAAAGTTAACTATTCTCATGCCAAAACTATATTTTACTCTACAATTGCCGAGTAATTTGTTTTAGATTTGTATTTGTATCAGATTCTACTATTCTAGGGAACTAAAAATTTATTTATTGTTTTCTTCAAAAAAAATATTCATTTATTGCATACACAAATTTCAAAATATCTTTTGCAGAATCTTCAATACCTTTTATGTTTGTTCTTTTCATTTTTTTATAATCTATTCTAATAAGTTTCGATTAGGGGTGGGTCGGTACGCTATATCAAAAAAATTGTTGTACCGTATATCGTATCGAAAATTACGGTATGCAAAAATTCATACCGATATCGTACCGAACCGTTCGGTATACTAAAAATTATGGTATGATAATATTTTATACCGTTACCGTACCGACTTTTACGGTATACCATATCGAACTTCGGTATACCGAAATTACCGAATTCATAACGAAAATACTGAATTCATACCATACCGTACTTCGATATACCGAATTCATACCGAAAATATCAAATTTTTGATATATATATATACCGACATACCGGTATGTACCGATAAGCGGTATATACCGCGATGCAGTATATATCGGTATATCATGGTATCCAAAAATTGATACCGTTACCAGATCGAAAATTAATGCACGGTATCATACCGCATCAAAATTACGATACCTAAAAATTCGATATTTTCGATATTTTTTCGACACGATAAGTTCGGTATACCGATTTTTCGGTATTTTTTCCACCCCTAGTTTCGATTTCCCAACTTTTAGGGTCTGACACCCAACTATTCATATTCTCAATTTTTATTTTAAAAAAATATATAATTTTAACCTAATAAATTGATTTATGATCTTAATTAAATCTAATAAATTAATTTTATAACAATTTTAACCTGTAAGTGATTTTAAGATGCCGGAAAGTACAATTGACATCGAAAATAACATATAGGACGTAAATTGACTTTGTGATCATTTCAATCTAATAAATTAATAATATCTTAATCAAGTTTAATGAATTAATTTTATGACAATTTTAGCCTGTAAGTGATTTTATGATTTCGAAAAGCACAATTGATATCGGAAATAACATATAGGACGTAAGTAATTTTCAATTACGTTTCTCACTTGTGCTTTCTATATATCATTTCTCGGTGTCAACTGTACTTTTTTTTTGGTCAATTTAATGCAGAAATTTTAAAGGCTTCGTCACGGTGGACTCGAACCCGAGACCTTTGGCCTCGGGCATTAACCACTCTACCACTAGGCCAACATACACACACGTCAACTGTACTTTTAGTGTCAAAAATAACTTATGGGCTAAAATTATCACAAAAATCAATTTATTATGCTTGATTGAAGTATTATTGATTTATTGACTAAAATTATCACAAATAAATTTATCAAACAAAAATTATGTATTTTCCATTTTTCATAATTCTTTTCATTTATGTGTAAGAGAGTGGGGCGGGATTAGCTTCTCCATACACGCCCATTCTCTTTTCTCTTGGATTCAAAATTAATCATATCCACTGATTAATAATCTATATAATATAGATCATATGAATATTTAATTTATCATATATTAATTATATTTTTAGTATGCTTCTATATAATTAATTGTAATACATTGAGATTTTCCTATATCTATCTATGAATTTATGACAAATATGATCAATGGTTAATTTCACTTTGATCTTCTAGAGTGTGTCCTAATGTCTCGATCCCAATCTTGAATGAGAGTTATCTATGAGGAACACCAAAATTTTCGATCCATATGTGAGCTCTATGATTTTCGAAAATCACAAAGTGATGTTGAGGATGTTCTCGATTTTCTCCTACCATAAATTTATAGTGTTATCTCAGAGAATCCTAATGTGATAGGATTCGATACATCTAAACCATAAACTCTAAACCCTAAACACTAATTAACTAGGGGTGGTTGAAAATTCCCAAGCAAAAAAGCATTGATTGACCACCCAAGATCAAATACAAGGAATAAAGGCGAGTCTAAATGAATTAATTATCTTATGTTCATCCGTAACATAAATTAATTCATAAACATTTATTCATTCAACTAGAAAATAAATATTGACTTATCCATTTATTACCGAAGTTGAGTCAGGTATGTACTTAGACTTACATATCCTCGTGTTTAAGATCGCACGTCCATCAATTATTTATAACATTTTGATTGCTCAAAATAATTAATCTCTTAATCCTTATGTAGTATCACTCAATTTTATTATTATATTTGAGTTCACTTAACATGTAAGGTTTAATATAATAAACCTTTTAAACTCCTTAAGGGGACCTCATCATCATAAACAGATATGATAACTCGATACAGATATAACCAGCATGACATACAAGCACTGTCACCACCCAAAATACGGAGAATATTGGGTTATCTCATGTAATCATCACTCAAAACAAGTCAAAGTGATGGTCAACAACTCATACTTACGTGAAATCTTATTGAGGTTTAGATCAATGTAAGTCACCGAGATTTAGGTTCTTCACGATGGTCATATATAAGAACTCATCTTATTGTGATCCATCAATACGTTAAGACGTAACAACATAGACAAACAACTAAGTCAAGTTACTTCTTATCTATTTTGCAGCCTATACCAACAACTTGTCCTTAAGTTGTCTCAATTGTGATATTTTTTATATCTCAACTAGCTTGACCAACCATCAGACTTTTTTGATCTTCTATACACTGTATAATCTAACTTTTATATGCAATAATGAGACAACATATTCAATTCAGTAAACAATTCAAATAAGAGATCGGAATGGTAATAAATGAAACATTGTATACAAGTTCAATCAATCTGTTTTCAGTATACAAATCCAATAATTTTACATTACTTTTGTGCATTTAGTTTTCAATTTTGTGATCTGATTGTTTGCAAATAATATATCGCATGCTTGTCTCTATTAGGTTTGTTTAAATTTTTTTGGTTTTCTATTGTTTGTTTTTGTTAATTTAACAGATAGTCTTCAATATGATTAAATTTAAACAAGGCGTGGACAAATCAGGGATGCTGATTCGGAGGTCTATTGCCATTGGTTCACTTTATAATTAATTTTTTTTACTTGAAAAATATCTGTTCAGTTTCTTAATGAAAATAAGAAAGAATCCGTGTTGGTGTTGGATGGAATAAAACATTTAAAAGTCGAAGTGGTGCAAGAAAATATTTGTATATTTTGCAGTTTGTGTGTGGGTGTCCCGTTCAGACTAGGGATGAACAAAATATAAAAAAATCGAATATTCGATTCGAATCAAATCGAAATATAAAATTCGATTCGGATTTTTTAGATTTTCAGATCGGATTGATATTTTTCAAATTTTCGAATTTTTGGATTTTTCAGTTCGGTTCGGATTTTTTTATAAAATTTTTTGATTTTCGGTATTCATTTCGAATCGGATTTCTTCTCTTTTAAAATTCGAATCGAATTTTCGAATTGATTCGGATTAGACAAAAATCCGAATCGAAATCTAAATGCTAACCCCTAGTTCAGACTATAATATGTGTAATAATCTATAAATAGACGCAATCAGCGGCAGCAATTGAAGCTACAAAGCACAACACACTTCACTACAAAGCTACTCCGAAGACCACCATGACCACAGTGCTCGAAACCTGCGGCATCCCACCTCCGCCCGGCGCTGCCGCCGAGCTGTTGCTGCCACTCTGCTTCTTCGACATCATCTGGCTCCATTTCCACCCGATCCGCCGCCTCATTTTCTACGACCACCCATGCTCCGAGGCCGACTTCTCCAACACTATTGTTCCAAACCTCAAACACACTCTCTCTCTAACCCTCAAACACTATCTCCCAGTTGCCGCAAAGCTCCTCTACCCTTTAGACACCGAGAACTCCAAGCCCCTAATCCGTTACGTTTCCGGCGACAAAGTCCCCCTCACTATCGCCGTCTCCGGCCGTGACTTCGACGAGCTCGTCGGATGTCACGCTAGAGAATCTGATCAATTTTACGAGTTCCTCCCGCCGATGCCGCCTTTAACGGAGGAAGAAAATTACAAAATTGTCCATCTCCTCGCGCTGCAGGTAACGCTTTTCCCCGGCCGCGGAATTTGCATCGGTTTGAGCAACCATCACTGCCTCGGCGATGCGAGATCAGTCGTTGGATTCATGTGGGCGTGGGCCGAGATCAATAAATTGGGCGGTGATGAGCAGTTTCTATTAAGAAACAGCGAAGCTCTGCCGTTTTTCGATAGGTCAGTTTTCGGAGATAGGAGTGAAGTTAATGAGAAGTACTGGAAGGCGATGAGAAACATCCCGTTGACGCCGTCAACTTTTCCGTTACCGACGAATAGGGTTAGGGCTTCATTCACCCTCCATCAATCCGACATAAAAAAGCTCAAAAATCTGGTTCTGTCCTACAATCCCGACCTCGCTTACATCTCCTCCTTCGTCGTCACGGCGGCGTATACCTGGAGCAGCGTCGTGAAATCCGCCGCCTCCGCCGGTGAGGAAGTGGATGAGAATCGACCGGAGGTCTTCTTTTTCCCGGCCGACGGCAGAGGAAGGCCGAACGCCCTATTTGATCCGCCGGTGCCGGTCAATTACTTCGGCAATTGCTTGGGCGGCGGGATGGTGAACTTGGAGCATCATAAGGTGGCGGCGAACGACGGATTTCTGGTCGTGGCGGAGGCCATTGCTGATCAAATCAAAACCAATGTGAACAACAAAGATAATTTCCTAAAGGTTCGGGAAATTGGATGTCGGATATGCCGAAATTTGCAGAGCTAAACACATTTGGGGTTTCTGGTTCGCCCAAATTCGATTTGTTGGATTCCGATTTTGGATGGGGAAAGGCGAGGAGATTGGAGGTTTTGTCGATGGATAAAGAGAAGTATTCGATGTCGCTCTGTAACTCGTGGGATTCCGCCGGCGGTTTGGTCGTCGGATTGTCGTTGCCTAGAGAGAGAATGGAGGCTTTTGCAGCTATATTTGCAGATGGCCCGAAATTATGAGATTTTGTTGTATGAATTTTAATTAATAAATTATTACACGATTTGATCTTTTCGCAACAAAATTTGGGAGAAGCATAGAATTTTCAATTTTATTACTAATTTTAAAGTGGCAAACGTTATTATTTACTAATTTGGTATGCTTGTTGGTGCGCCTTTAATTGTGGAAGCAATCGCTGTAATTCTTTATTTTGCTATGATGATAAATGTCAAAAAGGGAATTTTTTATGAGATTGGACAATGTAAATTACCTCATCGTCAGTATAGTCGTTACAGATATTCTGGGAAAAGAACAAACGAGAAAATAGAGAAGATTTATAAGACAATAATTCGTCGTCAATGGTCACCATGAGTTATAACAACTTCACATTGTTGCCATACTAGAAGAATGTCATCTCGTAAAGTGAAAGAAATACCACATCAGTTGACTTCTAAGCGATACACACAACTCGTTAGGCAGTGGGTAAATCCATGGGACTTTACCACCTCGTCAGCGTAAGTTCCATGATCGGGAGGCAAGCCCATAAATGGACTTCTTAAGCTTCCATACTAGATGCTTTACGCCTTCACCACATAACCTTTGGGTTCTTGCATATAGATGTCTCTACCTTCTAAGGTAACCGTTTAAGCGGTTTTAACATCCATTCCAAACCTCAAGGTTGAGTGAGTGCTATGGCGGAAAATTACGATGGACTTGAGCATTGCTACGGGAAAGGTCTCATGAATCGATGCCCTCGATCGAGTGTACCCTTCGCTGAAGCGGCTTTCAAAAGCGAAACCTCTCCATCGAATCTCTCTTCCTCTTGTATACCCACCTACCTATGGCTTCCTTCCGTCGATAGAGGTGTCTTTCTGTACATCCATAGCTGTTATGGACTCGATTTCTAAGTACGTAGCGGTGTGCCGTGATCTTACATCAATGTCTTGTATCGCCTGTTTGTAAGTCCATGGGTCGATTATTCTGCTTTCGTTTCACAGGACTAAATTCGAAGATTCACCCACAAACATAAATCGCTCGGGTTGACGAACAACCCCACTTCTGACAGTGCAGCCTGATAGCAGGCGGTGGGTGCGATAACTGTTCTCTACATCTTGCCAACTTGCTGGATAGGAGCCCTATGCCGTATCTCGGTGGAACTCGACCAACTTCAATTTCTTGAAGTATCGGTGTCGATCCTCCACTGAACCACGATCGTCCTTTGGCTGTCGGTGGTGGAATACGATCTCTTCTAATTCATGAAGAATGATTTCAACTTTGGATTTATGGTTTGTCATATAATCCTCTTCTAAGAATCGGGCATTAGTGCTAATAATGACCTTCGATCCTGGGACTATATAATAAACCACCTTGTCCTCTAGGATAGCCAATAGACACTGCGTCGGATCTAGCCTCCACATCGGCGTCTTGTTCGCACATGTCTTGGTGCCCGTATCCTTATGTGGCTTAAACTCTGCCCCAAACCACAACTCGAAGGGGTCTTTTAATGACTTGGATGGTACTAGATTTAGAAGTATGCAGCGTTTCTAAGGCATACCCAGGCGAAATAAGCAATCTTTGTAACTCATCATTGATCTAACCATTTCAAAGAGTCGTATTTCTTGCTCGACACACCATTTTATTGTGGTGTGCACGGTGTAGTATTGGAGGTAATCCCACCTGCACCAAATAGTCCATAAACTTCGTTCTTGAGGTATTAGCCTGATCGGACCTCGATGACTTGATCTTTACTTAAATGCCACTTCGCCTAAACTCTTGAATTTCTCAAAGCATTCGGACTGCGGTGAAGCGGTATCGTATCCTGCCTTGGTTCGTCGATGAAATGACAAAATACTCGTACCCTCCGAGCTTGTTTGGACATAGGTCCACACGTCGAGAATGGACTAGCTCACACTTCTTTGGCTCTATAACCCCGCTTTGAAAGTGCAGTCGACATCTTACCTTCTACTCGATTCACAGGGGGAATGGAGTAGCTGTTAGATTACCAACGCTCCATTCTTAGCTAGTCTTTGGATCCTATTTTTTGATGTGACCTATTCTAAGATGCCGGAGAAATGTGGTTGATAAGCAGCATTTTCACGTTTATTGTTGATATTTAAAGATGAGTTTAGATCGTTTAATGTGCGTTTACATATCGATTCTTAATGTTTTATCTATTTCTAGAAGATCTGCTCTTGGGTGTTCTTTTGGTGTTGTGTAGGTCCATATGTTGAAAATCGAAGCAAGGCAAGCACGAGCCAAAATACTGGCTACATTTATAGCGACCAGCTGGCGTTAATGTGTCGCTAGAGCAAGCAGCGAAACAGCGAGACGCGACCGTGACCTCGTGCGAGCAAGCCCAGCGGAGAAGTCACGTACAATTTCTCGCGCCATGGCTGCGACAGCTAGCAGACGCGAGCCAACCTCTTGACATGGCGGCTAGCTTGGCGAAAAGCCGCGACAACACATGCCTCGCGATCGAGCTAGCGACCGCGAGTGGTCCCAGAGCGCAGCGGAGAGGATAAAATTAGGGTTTGGGGTGTGCCTATATATGGACACCCCCTCGCATAACCGCTACGTTCCCAGACCTCTTTTCTTGAGGTTTTAATCGGTTTTCGGTTTTAGCTTTGGTTTCCATACAATTTCATTCTAGAGTTTAATTGAGCATTGTTCTTCGTTAGTTTACATATTGTCTCTGATCCGGAGCGTTTCGTCCGGATAATTTTCTAAATTTCCGTTTTATTGAGGTTGGGATTCAAGCCCAACGATTGTTCATCGAGGCAACTTCAATCGGGTTTCGTTTATATAATTTCTATTTTATGGTTAAATCGTATTTTATTCCGTTTATTATGATCAGCTTTCTAATCCTAGGGTTTGCATGATCCGATCCTATATGTTGTGATTCTGTTATCGCTATTTACCTTCAGGGCATTGCTTCATGATTCTTGGTGCTTATTTATATGTGTTAATTTCGTCAATCTTGATGCATATCTAGTTGCCGATTAATTACGTAGCGTATTAATTGTCGATCGATCTTGAATGCGTAATCTGAATAAGCGCTGAGTCGTGGCTGAGATAGGATATTCGTAGGAAGCATATTCTTTGTGATCTGTTTAGGTTGCTTGTTTTCACCTAGAGGCGTGAGTAATAGGAAAAACTAGTAATCTCTGACCGCAATTATAAATAACAGTTGTCGGTTATATATGTGATCTTCCATGTCTGCGGATTAAAATTGGCTAATAGGAGCAGGATAAACATCGTTGTGGATAGGATTAATGCATCCCAGGGTTAGTCTTCCTTATCATTTTTACCATCCAGTGTTTGTTTGCTTTATTTTATTTTACGCATGGTTAATGCACTTTGGATTAAATTCCGAAGCCCAAAATCTTACCAAACCAAATCATTTGCTTGGATAATGATGAATTATTGTTGAATTAACCTGTGTTTTAGCATTACAATCCCATGGATACGATACTGCTTACCTTATACTTGCGGTTTTAGTGTTATAAAAGTGAGCGATCAAATTCTCGCGATCAAATTTTGGGCGGTTGCGAGGATTATTAAGATCATATAGGAATAACTTGACAATTTGGAATTATTAATTAGTTATATTTTATTTTTTTTTTTTTCTTGCCAATCTGATTTCCTTCTTTTCTCCGGTGGTTTATGTTCACAAGGTCCGGGGACCTCTGAACTACACTTTGATCGGATCGAAAATTCACAAAGGAGAGGAGGCGGAAAGAAGAAAGCAATGGCACAAATCGAACAATCGAGAACAACGGGCTTCCTCGAAGTAGTGCCGCGCATTGGATTTCACAATCGGCCATTGGCGACCATGGGACTCGTTGTCCACTTCGGGAGCGAACGACATTGAACTATATTGGAGACCTCCTCTTGAGCAATTTCAGGAGGCGGATGGGGCCCAGTAGCGCTAATAACTTTGGTGGCGGCCTAATCGGCATGGTTCGAGGAGCAGTTCGGAGGAGGTCACGGAGGATCGAATATCTCGAGACATATCTCGACATTTGTGACACCATCAAACATAATGGGTGCCCTGAGACACAATCCGGATCGCATGTTGGATTTTCTTTGTAATCAAGCAAAAGGCGGTTGAGACCTTAGATCGCCTGGTATCAACGGTTGGGCGACTACGTGAAAATTTCTCTCAAAGTACTTTCCAGGCTAAAGCCGAGAAGATCATGCGAGATTTCCCACTCTCGGTTAGGAGATGAATCTTTATTGATCGTGGGAAAGATTCGGGGCTTATTGAAGGTGCTCACAACATGGATTTTCGAGGGCGGCAGTTACGTTTCACGGTGACACCTCCACAAGGTATTGTTGATCATCGGTACTGTATTGAGCAGACGTGTAGAGCCGTCATGAAGAGATGACGAATAGTTATCGATGGCGATGGAAGGACACCGGTGGTGGCACTCTTGTTGAAAGCGATTGATACGATAATATTATGGGCGATTCACCTGTGAAAGCGGTTTGAAAAGAAAGGAAAGGAAGGGGTGGCTCGGATAAATCTGCAGTCGGACATAAGCGAGTGGGGCGTGAATTACATCAATCGGAGGAACCGTCAGGAATCGGCGTACATCAAACAAGAAATCACCAAATTTCTCGTCACGACCCAATAATTTTCAACGACCTCCTTGGTTTCTCGATTCGAATGGAGTAATTCAGAGCGCGAAGAAGCCGGCGTGGAAGATCGATACAACAAATGGCGTCTGAGAAATTCATTTATAAGCGACGGGCGGAAGATGAATCATTTGGAGTCCACGGTGTGACAATGGGAAGCATATGAAGATAATGGAAAATCAAATAAGTCGGATAGCCAGCTGAGAATGGGCGCATAAGTCGGGCGATTTTGAGTGTCTGGGTAAACCCTAAAAATCACATGCCATTCAATTGAGGTGGGCGAGCTATAAAATCACGAGAGACGAGCGGTGGCAGGCGAAAAGAGGATCTCGCGGCCGGTGGCGACCATGAGCCGACGAGAATCTAGAGGGGTTTCGCGATTCGCCAGGCGCGACAAGTCAAACAGCCACGAGAGTCGATCGAGAGGCCTCGGCGACCTAGCGGTCGTAGTAATCTTGAGCGACGCGAGAAATAAAGCGGCGACGACGCAAAGCGGATGCGATAAGCGTGCATTTACCGTTTATAGTTGATATTAAAGATGAGTTTAGGTCATTTGTTGTGCGTTTATGTATCGATTCTTAATGTTTTATCTATTTCTAGAATCTGCTCTTGGGTGTTCTTTTGGTGTTGTGTGGTCCATATGTTAAAATCGAAGCAAGGAGCGAAGCACGAACCAAAATGCATCAACTTTACATTTAGCGACCAGCCTGGCGGTCGCTAAGTGGCTAAGGCAACCAGCGAGCAGACCAGCGGTGCACTCGCGACCTCGTGCCGCGAGAAAACCCGGTCGAGAACTCGGCATGCGATTTCTCACGACCATGGCTAGTGATCGCTAGCCGGCCACGAACCAACCATCGCGCGGCGACCATGGCGAAAAACGCAGCGACACATGCCTCGTGGTCGAGCTAGCGATCGCGAGGCGGTCGGAGGCGTGCGGCGAGAGAAGTGGGTTTCCACCTTATCTATAAATAGGGAGCACACCCTTGCGCCGAGACACACACGATTCGAACCTCTTTTATTGAGTTTTCATATTTTTAGCTTTAGCTTCCATCTAATTTCATTCTAGAGTTTAGTTGAGTATTGTTCTTCGTTAATATTACGTTTTATGTTTCATCCGGAATGATTTTCACAAATTTCCGTTCTTGTTGAGGTTGGGATTCAAGCCCAGCGATTGTTCATCGAACTTGTCTGGGTTTTATTTATATAATTTCTATTTTTATGGTTAAATCGTATTTTATTCCATATATTATACGGCTGAGATTCCGTTTTAATCCTAGGGTTTGCATGATCCGATCCTATATGTTATGATTCTGTTATCGATATTTACCTTCGGCATTGATTAGTGATTCTTGGTGCTTATTTATATGTGTAAATTTACGATCAATCTTGATGCATATCTAGTTGTCGGTTAATTACGTAATTGTATTAATTGTCGATCGATCGTGAATGCATTATACGAATAAACCTTGAGTCGTGGTGAGATAGGATATTCGTAGGAAGCATATTCTTTGTGATCTGTTTGGGTTGCTCGTTTTCACCTAGAGGCGTATTGATATAGGAAAACTAGTAATCTGCCCTATTATTAATAGAGAAGTTGTCGGTTATTTATGTGATCTTCCATCTTATGCGGATTAAAATTGGTTAATAGGAGCAGGGATAAACATCGTTGTGGATAGGATTAATGCATCCCTAGGGTTAGTCGTCCTTATCTGTTTTTACCATCCAGTGTTTATTGCTTTATTTTATTTTCGCATGGTTACATACGCTGGATTGAATTCGAAGCCCTTAAACCTTCACCCAATTTACGTGCTTGAATAATGATGAATTATCGTTGAGCTAGCTTACGTGTTTTTATTACAATCCATGTGGATCACGATGCTCGACTTACCTATATCTTACACTTTTAGTGTTATAAAAGTGGCGATCATATTTTGGCGCCGTTCTTTTAAGATTGCATAGGAATAATTTGACGATTTGTATTTATTAAATCAAGGTATATATTATATTATTTATTTATTGTTACGAGCTAAATTCTCTCTTTTCTCGGTGGTTTATCGTCTGAGATCTGGGGACCTCACGAAATATTACTAGATCCGAGATCAGCTCTCAAAGGAGAGAGGGCGAGAGAAGAGGCGGGCTGCAATGGCGGCTAATCCACGAGCAGGGGCATTCCTCGAGCAAGGCTGCATGTTAGGCGATTAGCGAGATCGCGGCGGATGGCGAATATGGGACTCCTTGTCCCTACAGAACGCGACCGCTGAATTTTATGTACCGACCTCCTCTTGAGCAGTTCAAGGAGGCGGATGGGGCCCTGCGTGGATGCAAACAATTTTGGTGAACCGACCACGATCGATATGGTCGAGGAGAGCGGTTTGGGGAGGAGTCGCGAAGACCCGAATCGCATCTCGAGACCTTTCTCGATATTTGTGACACCATCAAGCGAGAATGGGGTGCCACAAGACCACGATCGGATCGCATGTTCGATTTCTATCTGTGACGGTGAAGTTGAGTTGAGTTTGGACCGAGTGGCGTTGACACTTGGGGAAACTTTGCGAGTTTCTCTCAAAATATTTCCGCCGGGAGCCTGAAGATCATCGCGAAATCTCCCATTTTGCCAAAACCACGAAGAATCTCTATTCGAGGCATGGGAGAGAGGAGGTCTATTGAGGCGATGCCAGGCATGGATTCTCAGGAGTAGCGAATCCGCGAGTTCGGTGGGTGAGCGTTTGAGACAGGAGCTTAGTGGATGCATGCAATGTTCTTTGGAAGACAAGTAGGCGAGGTGAGCCGCATTATAGAGATAGCTACCAGCGATTATCAATGCCGGCGGAGGGGCGCGATGGTTAAGCGATGGCCGTGAGGTTGACTCGAGATATGATGAACTAATGAAGCAAATCACCCTCTTGAAGAGTCGGATCGAAGCAGAGGGCGTCAATTTCATCAATCAAAACAAGCGTCACGGGAATCCGTACAACCAAACAACGAAATCACCCAAATTTCTCGTCGCTGACCCAATAATTTTCAACGACCTCATGGGTTTCTCGATTCGAATGGAGTGATTCGAGCGAAGAAGTCTAGAGGACATGATCTGGGGTTGGTTGTAAGCAACCAACAATTGCAACGAACGGTCGTTTATAAGCAACACGGGCGGAAGATTAATCATTTGGAGTCCTTATTACGGCTATGGAAAAGCATATGAAGATGTTGGAAAATCAGTTGGTCAAATGCCGTGTTGAATGCACTACAAAATCGGCCAATTTCAGAGTATGTCGGGGTGAACCCGAAAAATCAATGTTTCGCCATCGGGCGAGGTGGACAAGCTTACGAGGCCATACAACAGAAATGGCTGGGCGAAACTCATGGCCGAGCTGGAGCCGAGCGCCGATCGCGAGGTCGAGTTTTCCCCAGGCTTCGCGACCGAGCAGCGCCCGAGGCGACCGTGAGCCGTGATTTGCGCGCCCAGTTTGTTAGCGGCGACCAGCGCCTAGGCTTCGAGCGAAGAAGGATTGCGGCCGAGCGGGCGCCTCGCGACCGCCCGGTGATCGCGGTCACCATGAAAGCCTCTAGAATCAATTCTCGCGCGTGCACTCCTCGGTCCCATTTAAGTCGACTAGTCAAAGTCGAAATATGGCGAGGTTGCTCCGTTTCAAGAGATTTTCAAAGTTAAGATCAATTTACCTCTCTTTGAGCTGACTGCGAAACATGCGGGATACATGAAATTTTTAAAAGGCAGCTTGCAAGCAAGAATAAATTGGAAATTTGAAAAATTACCTATCAGAAGAATCGAGTGCCGTCTTTAGGAACTCCTCTAAGCGAGAAGGATCCGGCGGTTTATGTTAGAATCGAGATCGCGAGCATACTTTTCAAATGTGTTGTGCGACTTGAGGCGAGCATCAATCGATGTCTTTGAGCGTATTCAACGTGCGCACCTAGGAAAGATGAAGCGGCGAAGATCTCAGATGATGGCAATTCGGTCCACTATCTAAGGTATAATCGAAGATGTGTTGGTAAATCGGGACTTTTTTCTCCTGATTTTGTGATTTTAGATATTCCGAATTGAACAACAACCGCTAATCACAGGCGAGACCTTTTCTAGGCGAGTGTGCTTTGATTGATGTCTGGGAAGGTAATCTCACGTTTCGTGTTAACGATGAGGGCTCGAGATTTTCATATATGGCGCCTCAAGCAACGGCTGAAAGAAGATTGCTACTCGATCACGCTGCTGTGCCCGCGCCGTCGCTTAGATACTTGCGAATCGGCGGGCATGATGCAGGAAGAAGTGGACTCGGCATAAAATCCGAGTGATTCGTTGCTTTGTGAAAGCAATTGTTGTGCAAATTGGTGATGCATTGTCAATGCAGTACAAGAGCAAATTGAAGTTTGGAAAGACCACGGTTGCAAAATCACGATTGATAAGAGGTAACGTCGAGCTAGCGACGATAAATCGGCAACGGTTGGGAGGTAACCCGACATTTCGTGTTTTTATCTTTTGTTTTGTTTTCTTGTTTCGTTGTTTTCTTGTGTCTTGTTTGTTTGTTTTAAGTCTCAATGTATATCATCAATGGTGAGGATTATATCGACCGCCGGAGTAGCGCAACAACCCAAACTTACCCTTTTGTTTGTCCTCAAACAAATTAGAACAAAGAGAGCGACCGAGGAGCGGTGAGAGTCGAGCGATAAAAGCGATAAGCACCGAGCAATGAGCAAAAAGCGATTCACTCAAATGAATCAAATCACAACATCTTTCGTTAAACTCCACATCATAATAATCATAAGCACAAGCCTTCTCAAACTTGAATCCTCACGACATGGATATATATATAAGCTCGAACACTCGAGTGTATGAAGGAGGATGTGATGCTCTCAAAGTTCAAATTACATGGAATCTACCATAAGCTTGCAAATCGTCTAATTCTCCATTGCTCAAATATGTGCTCAAGAACTAAGATCAAAAGGTCTTTATAAAGGTTATAATGTATGCTCTTTGGTAGAATCGGATATATTTAGGCTAAGTGACTCAAATCCCATAATGAAAAACACCATAAAGTATGAACATAATTCCCAAATTTTCACAATTTATTTCAATTCTCCATACCAAGAAGTCATTTTTCTTGGGCACTCCATAATTTTCATATAAGTGATATCTTTCAAATTCAGCCTAACTTACCCATTTATGTTCTTTTCACTTTTGTGTCATTTATTTATTTATTTATTTTTTGAACTTATATGGGTAAGCAACTATTTTATTATTATCACTACTCAACAATTATTCTCTTTCCTTTCTTTTCTCAACCTTTCATTCAAGCAACCAAAATCACACTAACAACATAACCCGGTATATGAATGAATAAGGTAGGCTCAAGCAGACTCGTCAAAGGATAATAACATAACGGTTAGTGTTTGGATAATGTACGAGGCTAAGAAAAGAATGCCTAATATCATTTCAAAATTCTTAAGCACATCAATGCAACCTCGAAAAGAACGAGAGAAAGTTCAGAGAAACACATGCTATTTCAAACTATTCACAGAAAGAAACAAGGCGAAAAGATATGGGATCAGCTCGAGTCTCAGCGGTTTAAAAATGTGATCAAGTTCTCATAGGCTTAATACTCACAACAATCATAACATGCTTAGTCTCACAAAATCAATTACAATAGATTTTCTAATAAAACAATTCTCATCATCGATGCTCATCTTCACTGACCCATAAGCAGACCAAAACACGAAACGAAAAACAAAACAACACAAACAAAAGAAAAGCGAACAAAAGCGAAAAACAAACCAAAACAAAGAAAAACATTGGGTTACCTCCCAACAAGTGCTAAATTTAAATGTCTTTAGCTAGACCAATAATAACCTCGATCAATCGGCGATTTGGCGTGATCTTCTTACCAAATCTTTGCTTGCCTCCATATTTTCGTTATTGCGGACCACCAGAGTGTGGAAGTGGCCTCACCAAACTTGAATAAGTCACTCGGGTTCCATCTTGAGTCCATCTTTTCTTTGTAGCACCTTGTCGAACTAGTCGGTTGACATCCAAGCTCGAATTTGGCTAGCTGCAGTGGTGATTGAATGACACTCTTCATGCTCTACACTATCGTGTCGCGGGATGGCGTCATAGATTGAGATTTTCAACTTCTCATCGTTAACACGAAAAGTTAGATCATCTTCGCGTCGAATTAAAGCACGACCGATTGCTAGAAAAGGCTACCAGATTAGTGGTTGATTTTTAAATTGGAATGTCAAAATAACAAAATCTGCTTGGAAGACAAAATCGAACTCTTACCAACACATCCTCAACTATCCTAGGGTATGCGTGACATCATCGTCATTAAGAAATGGAGGCCTTCGGTTTGCCCGGCCCAGCGATTGAACACTTTGGCATCGGGTTTATGCTTGCTCTAAATCACACAACACGTTGGGGCGTGTGCTCTGCAATCTCGCACTCCACGTAAAGCGCGGGATCCTTCTACTTTAGGGAGCTTCTTACGAAGAGCGACCTGCATTCTTCGGATAGGGTAATTTTTCAAATTTCCCATTTCTTCTTGCTTGCGCGTCTTTTAAAAATTTCATGTATCCGGCATGTTTCAGGCTTCAAGAAGGCAAATTGATCTCAACTTTTAAAAATCTCTTTGAAGCAGCAAACTCCTCGTCATATTTTGACTTGACTAGTCGACTCGAAAATGGGACCGAAGGAGTGTGCGTCTGAGAATGGATTATGGAGGCAACTCGGTTGACCTCGCGACCGGGAAGGTCGCGAGTGTACGCTCGTCTTTGCAATCCTCGCCGAATTGCGGCTAGGTCGCTCCGAACAAATCGGGGCGTGCACAATCGATGGCTCGCGGTCGGGCTCGCGGTAGCGTGCTGATCTTGAGCTTCAAATTCGGGACTCCTCGCGATCGGGCTCATGATCGGCTTCTCGAGTTTACGCTCCGATTTACTTTCTTGCTCCGTATGGCTTGGGTAAGCTTGTCCTCACAACGGATGGCGAAACATTGATTTTCGGGTTTACTCCAGTATTACTCGGAATTGGCCCGTGTTTTGTAGTGCATTCAGCGTCGGCTACTTGACCAATCGATTTTCCAAAATCTTCATATCTTTCCATAGCGTCACGACTCAAATGATTAATCTTACGCGGTGTTGCTTATAAATGAGTTACGGTTGTCGTCAATTGTTGGTTGCCCACACAGCTGCATCATGTCCTCTAGACTCGGCTGTCTCTTGAATCACTCATTCGGAGAAACTGGCGGAGGCTGTTGAAAGTATTGGGGTTGGCGTCGAAATTTGGATGATTTACATTATTTGCATTGTCTTGGGATTCCCCATGATTTCGATTGATGTGGTTGACATCTTACGTCTCGATCGACTCTTCAAAGAGTGAATGCTTCATCGCTCGTCGTATTTGAATCGATCTCGGCAATTCTTGCTTTAACCATTGGCGTTCTCTCGTTGGCCATTGATAACTATTTGCCGCCATCTCTTCTATGATGCGGTTGGCCTCCTACGACGATTCAATAAACATCCACCTAGGCCGCATCCTCATGCTCTGTCATGCCATTTGTAGAAGCTGCGTGATCTCTGTTCTTTGGAGAATCCGTGTTGTGGGCACTTTCTCAATAGGCCACAGAATCGCTCCCACGACTCGAACAATGACTCGTCTCTGGGCGGGAGAGTGGGAGATCTCGGCGATGATTTTAAGG